>JAIOKQ010000126.1:600000-1191220 GCA_020654165.1 Oryctes rhinoceros
CAGAAGATAATTAATAAAATACAAAAGATATATCAAAGTACTGACATAAATGCTTACAATGTTCGAATGAATGAAAATAAATTGATAAAGTTATCAAATTAATGATAAAAGATTGTATTCCGCAGATACAATACAGATAGTACCTATGCCATACGTTAATGTTCTCCCTTGCATTGAAAAGTAAAAAATAATTTATAGTTGCAAAGATTAATTTGTCGAAAGTCAAAAAACGCCCATGATAACAAAACACATGAAGGTGACGTTTTCGTGGTGTAACCGCTAGCGTCGCATTTATGTTTTCAAATCAAAACTCTTCGAAATCAAAGATTGAAGAGGAACAGCAACATGAAGCTAACAAAATATTTGAATTGGCGAGTGTTGCTTCAATTTATCACACGCCTGTTGGACCTACTACTGAGGATTCTACAATATACGCAGAAAAAAAAATTAAACGTGAAATATACAACTAAAAGAACTTACTTTAAATTACAAAATCAGGACCGTAACAGCTGGTTTGTCAGATTTCTCTTTTTAAACATTGCACTAAATTGACAAATGATAAATCTGGCGTTTGTCGTCACTTTTAATTTTATGCACGGGTTAAAACATCAAACAATGATGCCGAAATTATCACGAAATATTTTATGAAACCACTCACAAACTTCAAATTTCATAGCTCGTATTCTGTGATCTAACGAGAGACAAATTTACAAATACAGAAGAGAGCTGTATTCACATTACTGATCGTCTGAAAATCTGCATCGGATGAAAGGAACTAATCTCCAAAGAAGGTGAAGCATAAACGTCTGATGTTGAATTAATATTGGGAGATGATTGATCTCCCAATTATGCTTTTTAACAACACCTTAATACATTAATTTTCTAATACACCTACAACTACCCCTCTTACTTGAGATGGTTAATTTAAATTTGCGGCTGGTGGCGTATTTTCAACTAGACAACGCCAGTGCGTATATAAACGATTTTCAGAACAGGGTATTTACGAGAGAATGGATAGCAATTAATAGCCCTATAAGATGCAAAAGGTGTCAATCAGCGATGCACTTTCCAGAGATTTTGAAGAATTAAGAGCTTAGAAGGATCACTTGTGCCAGCGCAGCACTGTACCATATCACGAAGGAACTTCCAATAGGAAACTTTTACATTTAATCAGCTATCTCTCCCTATCTGATTCACCCTTCACAAAATAAACCCGAAAATTAACCAATTCTCGAAGGGTCGATGTTTATTGCTATAAAATGAGTAGAGTGCTGAAGAACTTTCCTCGTCGTTTCCTTAAGGAATACTATTTTGTACCACGATTCGTGATTTACTTTCGCTCATTATTGTACGAGCAATAACTCCTTGCCATAACAATACACACATACGTATCTACGTCAAAAGGTTCAGGGAAGTATTCACTCCGTCATCAATAAACAAACAATCAATTACACGGCGCAAGAGCTGTATTGCTGCGATATGCAAAATCTGACGCATGCAAGCCATGCGAACAGCATTTGTCAGTCGAATCGCAGATGCGCTGACCTTGTTCCGTCAGCTTTGTATGGTAATATATCGTCCGAAGCGCGATTATCAATGCATGTCTCGACATCAACAGCCTGATTGAGGCGCGCCGAATCGAGCTGGCACCCGCGAATCGCCTTGTTGGTATTCGCGAGCGAATTTATTATGTCGTTTTAGGATTTAATGATGTTTTTATTACGTCATTTGCGAATTACAGCCTAATTACTATGTAATGGACCCGAGAATTGTTCGCGATTGTTGAAGTATGTAAAAGAGAATGTGTTTTTGTAATTGTAAAGAAAGTTTGAAAATATTTCGCGTATTTGTTTGGTGTTCTTTCAAATATTTTGAAGATAAACCAGCAAATTGTGTATTATTCTTCTCAGCTTTGATTTGAATTATTCATCCTAATTCTCCAAATTTCTTTAAAAAAAATTATTCAAACGAATCTTTCATCAGCAGAACTGTAATATCTTTCTCTTTGCCTTTGTTGTTGCTTTTGCCGTTGGATCATTTAATTATTAAAGGATTAATATATAGTATGTTTTTGAAAAACCATTGCTTGGAAAATGTCCCAAAAAACTGCACCTAAATTAGCGGGTGAACTCAATTGCGGACATCAGTATCCAATTTTAGTTAATAGCGAAATTTAAACGGCTACATGGCAGCTCCTAGACCGTTGCTACGCCGAGGTAACCAAATGATAAGGCCGTAGCGGGCCCGGAAATACTAGAAGTATATGATAGAACAGTGAACCGATGAAGCAACAATTACAGTATTCGACCGGAAGGATGCGACAGCTGCTTCGAGGATCAGTATCCTCGTAACATCTGTCCCGATTAATTAAATGAACTTGTGTGGTGCAGAGGGTTTACCAATATTAGAGTGATCGGAAACAGGAACATAGCCTATTAACCTAGATTTGAAAGTCAGATAATTATAATAAGTTAAAATAGGTTAAAATATGATTTGCGGAAATTATCTTTCAAACATGTGTACAATCGATACGCTAGTTTCTTTGTCATATACCAGCTTAAAAAGCAGGAAGGAGAATATAATGCTTTTTTGGTCTTGCACTTACTGCAATTTTCTTTTAGCTCCCAAGATATCAGATGTAAATACATACATGTCGATAATATCGATGCCTTTACTACTGTTAGCGTTGTATATTATTTATAGCGTTGTATTATATGCAAGATACATAGATAAATAGAACACATCAGAAAATGACTAAAAACAATAAGCGAAAATATATAATAAGAAGGCCGAGAAATGTCGAGTTTATATTTATTTTGGAAATTGTTGCATTAACTGTAAGGCAACAGCGACAGAAGGTAGAGATAAGAGTACTCTCGAAACCGCGATGATGACGCGGGGTAGGCAGAAACATGTCCGGGTGTTGGTGTACTTTTTTCTCTCCTTTTGTTGCGTTAGCCGTGAATTATTCCATCGATACCATGAGAAAGCTAAGCTTTCGTAGCATTATATATTTTTGGTTATACATAGATAAGCTCATTATAAACTTAAAGTATAAATTAACTCCAAACTATTGGTCATGGAAGTTTCTTTTTATCCAACGGCGTCTTATATAAAGGTAAGATTAAATATGGAAACGTTATAGAACGTAGATTTTAGAAGAAAAATTTAATCATATATCGGTGGTAATAGGTTCTAAGTAAAATAATAATATAATTATAGATCCTAGGTAAATTTCATACAATTAATATTCATATCTAGTGCCTAGAATTGATTTAGAAACCACAGGAAATACGATAAACACTTATATTAACGCTGCGGTTATGCAAATGGTGAGTATTATTCATCGATTACAGGGAACCCGGTCTGCAAAGTACCATTATACGTATTATAAATTACAAACAAGAGCATAAATATTGTATAACGTTTCCGATATTAGTGGACACAAATTTGCATATTATATCGATATAGATAGAATTACCATTACTATGCGAAAACCAAGGTGTTCGAGTAGGTTTCACGTTCTAGGGGATTCGTATGTATTTTTCTGGATTAATTTTGCTCGAAATCTGGCAGTAATCTACCCATTTGTCCTAGGGATCTTTCAAATTTTAAATATCGACTATAAAATCAATAAAATTATTGTAAGATATGAATTTTTATAGACAGATATTTTTAGGCTATTACTTTAATCTTATCTATATCCTCTCTATTAACGTTTCGTCCGTATACTTACATTGTTAACCATCAATTGCATTTTCAAACACTATATATGGATTAGGAGGCTCCAATTTATAGATCATCTGGAGACGAGAATTTTCAGGCGCATGCGTAAAGCAGCCATATTGTTAGTGGTGTACAAAATATATAAAAAAAAACAAATTTGTTATGAAATCCAATTCGCGATTTCACAGTTAAGATTAACAACATTGTACCTATACGTTACCAGAAAATCGACAGGCTATATGTAACGTGCTAGTACATGTAACTCCGCATACGCCGGCAATAATAGCGAGACTATTTTGTGGGACAGTAAGTTAAATAAAAATCTTCCCTATTTTTATTGTAACGATCCTCCATAATCGGAATGATCAAGACAAATTGCTGACTAGTGATTTCATGGCTGAGATACTTGAGATCTTTTTTTATAGAAACCACTTGATTTGTGTAGTAGGGATATTAAACTAAGTGATCCAGATGATACGGAAAAAACATGACAAAGGAAACCTAACCATTTGGAGATGGATAAATCTTTCATCAGAAAAGCAAAAAGTAACTCCTATTTTCCCATTTTCTGTTCTTGTAACCAACACAGAATACTGTAAGTGAAACTATTAAATTGCCCATATTCAAAGACAAAACACTGCAAATTATCAAATAAATCATTGCGAAAAATAGTGAATAATAACGGTGTAAGATTAGAATCCTGTGGTGCCTCAGATAACATCTTGAACTGAATAGATCAGTAACTATTCATAAGAAGAAATTCATCTCTTCCAGTTCGGCACAAAGTAAATTATAGTTAACGCTATCAAACGCCTTAGTAAAGTCAGTGTAAATTATCCACTTATTGTGATGTTTGCTGATTGCATCTACCCGACAGAAACTCGTGTTCATTCTCTTCTGATATCTAAATTGTACCGCATACCCAGCGGATAAGCAAAGATAGAATAGCGCTCAAGTAGTCAGAAAACTAAGTATATTATCCTTGGGTCTGACAGCAGACATTAGCATCACATCTTCAGTAACAGCAGGAACATTAAACAAGAGTAAGCACAAATCGTGGAGCTAATATATACGTTTCAGGAATGGTAGAACTAGACTAGTGAGGTTTAGTTACTTGTTCGTCGTTGTAGAACAAACAGATTTCACCACAAACAAATTTTGAAGTGGAATTCACCAATATAAGCAGACGATTAAATACCAATAGAACAAGAACAATGGTCTGATGTTCACTGTAGGCATTATCCTAGAAAAAACGGACAATGTAACAGAATACTTTCAAATGCTTTATACCAAGGGATCCACCACTTACACTAAATTTAATAATCAGACTCAATGAAAGAGGAAATATAAATTCTAAAAGACACAATGTTATAAAGCACTTTAATAATTTAGCCTCGACTAGACAGACTCGTGTTTATTTGTCTAACGAGAACGAGTTCGTGTTCCTTACTGGTTTCCCCGAGAGTTGACAAAACACGAGTCTGTTTAGTGTTGCCGATTTCGTGAAGCGTTCGGTAAGTGTACTCGTTTCTGCAGGTTTACTAATAAACTTAAACGTGCACAGGAAATTATCTTAATTATAACCGTCTTAATTAGTATTTATTAACTAGGTAACATGTAATTAACGTTTTATGAAATCTAACAAGTAACATAATCAATCTTCCAATCAAACGTGTATATAATGGAGAGAAACACACCTTAATGACTTTGTCTTTCAATTTTTGAGACAGAACAATGGACGGTCATATACAATTCCCTCTTGGCAGGAAAAAAAAAACAACCTTGACTTTGACAGTTCCACAGTAACAGTGTTTCGTCTGTTTTACGCGACAATAAGTTCAAGTAAACTTTGATCTTAGAATGTATAACAAGTAATTGTTTGAATTATAAGACATTAGTTGCTTCAACTTTTATTTTTACCTTAGGATCTACTTCGGAATACAAATATTCGTATTTACTTTTGCAATATTTACTTAGATAATATCGAGCCTTCCTAGCAATAACATCGTTTTGTATCTTTTTGATATAAGGAGGTATACAGAAATGTATTTGCATATGAGTCAATATATAAACTAATATTGGTAATTGTATATACCACATAAAAACATTACACTTAATGTTATTGCAGTTTAAGACTTCGTCGAATGTATTCATTATATCGTCCAGAATTTTACCAAATATTTACAATTACAATTGTGGACGATATAACAGGATTTCCTATCACCAAAATATTTTTAGACTTCTCTCTATTAAGTTCGTCCAAAATCCGATAAGATTTGATATGATGATAAACGCTACGATAAGTTAAGGAAAATCTGCTTTATGAACATCAATAAACGAATTACATATGTATTTCATATTTAAAATTCCTCTTACCTATGCATCATCTACAGCACACACAAAAATATATCTGATTAAAGTACGTTTCCTAAAATGGTCCGCGTAGGCGACGTGTTAATCTCTAATTTTTTATATGGATAATATAATATTGATTTAACCGTTTTTCATGTACGAGGGCAGTTTAACACAAGAACAAGTATTTTTTTTGTCAAAATCAGTTCAATTTCTCAAGATAGTCTCTTTGTAAGTCTCTCCCAGCGGTGTCTCCATCTTTTCAATCCGTCTGCGCCTTGTTTGGCGTTTGGCCTCCTCGGTGAATGAAAATGAAAATGAAAAGTCGCTCGGATTTGGTGAATTTAATTCGAACCCAAATTCGAAAACTTGGCGACCACTGAAATCTTGGATGAGTATTCCCCAAATGCGATCGTTTTTTCCGCAATTTTTACTATCAGCTTGTTAAGTAATGAAACGTAGTATAGTGCTGTTATCTCTTTTCCTATTTCAATACTAATAATAAGTAAAATATAATTTTAAAATACCAAGTATGCGGTCTCTTTTTGGATAGTTTTATTAAAACTCATTTTTTTTAATATTCAATATTTCGTTCACTTACTGGGAACTTCATCGGGAGTCGAAGGCGTTGACAACAATTGAATAATTAAACAATTATAAAAAAAAAACACCAATAATTAAAATTAAAATTTAAAGGCCAATACTTTTACAATTATCTTAAACGCCCAAAAAATATAAATATTGTCAAAGCCAAACGAATGGCCAGCTTCTAAGATATAGTTGCACTCTTTTACCATTATGACAGTCATTTTTATGCTAACTGATTCGGTGTTTTAACCACTGGCAAATCTGTCCAATATATGTATATGCTACCGCACCCCAAACAATTAGGGTAGAGTACCGCCATCTAGAACTGTCTCGTCCATTCAACGCTGCAAATACCTTTCTCCCGTTAAATTATTATTAAAGAAGAAAGGCCACACAATGCTGCCGCAAATTATGCTTGCCCATACGTTTATTTTCTCAGGACCCGATAAGCCCCGGGCGTGGAGAATGTCTCATGTTAGCCCTAGTCTCCGTTCGGTTACGTCTTTTATTTGTTATGGGTAATGGCGTAACACGAAAGCCAATAACAATAATAACTCGATAATAAATCCTTTCTCAATATGAAGAGTATACGTTTCAAGTATTCAGCATGGATTCTGATATACCCCAGTATCTACAATTTTGTTTAGTTAATTAGTGATAGTTGCATATAAAGCACAAATAGTCTGGTAGGAAACTAATTTCCAACAACATTCGAGCCGTTGTAACACATCGGCATTACTTCTTCATAAAACTGTAAACATCGATTCAAATCGCCTTCGCACGACTCGTGAAACAAACAAATTTTGTAGGTATAACACTTCCTTTTGCGAAGCATGGTATTTTAATATATTAAATTTCGAACATTTTTTTGTATTTTTATCCAACGGCAATAACACATTGATTCGCTGGTTAAAGGACCATCACCCTGAGCCCGATCGCGAACCTTCGTCCAAATTTATCGTTAGTTGGAATGTATTCAGATTTTTCGTAGCCGCTGCATATTTTAAAAGGTATTTCCAATATCGTATTTACCCCACGACTGTTCAGAAAATATACATAACTTTTGAAATTCAAAGTCCAAACATGTCTTATTTTTATTTCTTTCGTTAAGAATGCAAAATAGACAAACAAAACTAACCGCCAGCGTCATAAGGATGTAAATAAAACCCAATTAACATGGAACGATGCGTATAGTATGCTTGAATACCATCCCATCTGTCAAAAGATAAAGCCTATATTATACAATAGTTCATCGACATATGTAAATAAGTTTACGAGTCGAACGCAGCATCATCTCGGGACATTGCGTAGAGTTCGTCTATCCTGCTCCACGCATCGTTTCATTTATCCTATTTATAAATAAACTTTATAAAGAAGCCTGATGGGTATTTGTACGATCGTGCTCAGCATAAATGGGTCGTATTTCAATGGAAAATTATGTTTATAAGTTTGAATATGCAAAATTATAGAATTTTTTTTTTAGTAAAAAGCAGATAATGACGAATTTCTAATTCCTTCTTCGTTCGTAAAAGATTTCTTTTTCTTAGCGTCTTATTTGTCAAAAATATTTGGTTTAAATGCTAAGCCCTAATACAATTCCTTTTAAGGAAACTGGTTAGAGTAGAAATAAGTCTTATCAGGAATGAAGATCTTTCCGTTGCCCAAATAGCAATACAGATAATCCAATGGTCTTAATTTCTGTGTTATTTAGATTTCGCAAGTGAAGATCAATATATAAAATACGCCGTAAGGTGATTCGTGCAACGCTCAATCGTTCGGAATGGTGCCCGGTTGATATCCCTGGATTATTACGAACACTTTCCTTACGAAACTTGTTTCACAATTGCTAACTGGTCGTTTCTAACCAAGTTTTGCATGCCAATATTGATACCAATTTGCGTCATCGAAATATAATAATCTTCGACCCATCTCCAAGTATTCTCTCGATGATATTAACACCCATTTTATAATCATTGTACAAATATGTACAACTAACAGAATCTTTTTCAAATTCGAACAAATAAGAAAACCCTCGTCAACCGAAAAAGCTCCTTTAGGTAAAGCAAGTTTCCCACTAAAAGGCGATTTTCAAGAACAGAGCCCCAAGCATCTCTCTCGAAAGGATCAACGCACTGGCAATGTTTCATCACAATCAATGATTAAACTTAGAGTTTTTCAATATAATCTAATCAAAATGCATTTATTTTCACGGTATTCTACATTCTGGCATATCCCATTTAAACTGAACACGACCGTACAACCGGAAAACTGAAAAATTTACAAGAATCTGTAGTGAAATTCGATATTTTCCACCATCACGCAATTAAAGAAGAACGTCATCGACTATACGAGCCACTGCAGGATCCCGTCTTTGACAGATTGAAGCCGCTTTTACGCGGACAGTAGGAGAGAACACGGATAGATACCTAGAATTTTTTAATGTGTTTATTTTGAAAAGGATTTCTCGGCTGTCTTCGACGAAGATGTAAAAGACTAATCTGCTTATCTTAAATAGGGTACGCTTTTACGACAAAAAAAAATAATAAATACCATAAAAGTAATGCCTTTGTGCTGGTCTAGTCTTCTTTGAGCGGTTAGGAGCAATATAAGAAGATTTTCTTATTGACTTTATTATACGCAAGCGGAGATTTTAGTGGCAATAAATTGATATTTCGAGCAAAGTGTTAACGTTAAAAGCCGATTTCGTAATAAAATCGTTTTAAGTTTAAGTGACCAAGCTATAATATATGAGATTAAGTTGAATAATGGAAGAACAAAGGAGCTAACGTAGACTTCCATGGCATTGTCTAAGCTTAATATTTGACTGAGATAAAAAAAGAATCAATAGCAATAAGATATATCAACTTAAGGTTAATATACTATGTAAGTGTATAAGTTTACAAGATGGAGATAATAACGAAGTACATCATTATATCGCCTTGATCTTGTTCATAAACGATAGAATAAATGGAATCATAATAGTGGGGGCAATAACACGATAGATAATGTCATCCTGCACGATTTATAGCGAAAGATAACTACGGAAATGGGCGAAAGTACGAAATAAGTAACCATTGCAAACATTGGCCAGTAATTCTTCAGTCCCATTTTCTATTTTCCTCAAGATATTCAGGAATGCACTTATTTCGTTATTTTCTGAATCCATCTCAAAATTTCAGTATCGATTACTTTACAAATGGATACAAAATTCAGCTTTGTACATTCAGAAGGAAAAAAAGAGGTTTCAATTAGAGGAAAAACGATGAGATCTGATAATGAAGATTAAAATTTATTTGTGTAATCAGGTGGAAAAGATTGAAAGATGTACATATGTAAACAAAAATGAACGCAACTAGCGCCTACAGAATTCCTATCGTATTTTTTGACCTATATTAACAAGAAATATAATTTTAAAATTAATTTATGCATTATCTATTGTACTGACTGCCGGATATTGTATCGGTTACACAAAATAGAAAGGAAAAAAAAAAACAATTAGCAAAATGTAACGGGTGAATTTAAGCCGATCTATCCGGTTAATAGAACTCTAATGGAACAGGTATAAATCAAGGGCATACTCCCAGTTCTCCAGTAGAAAATACGACTAGATTGTTAGAAATCGCTTAATATTAGATTATATCTTGCAAGTGCATGTGCAACAACAGCACGACCAATATGCGACTCTTACCGATTTTGCAGTCTACAAACTACAGATTTTTTTAACGTAAAACGAATCAATTATTCTGTAACAATAAAGAATAATAATTACTTTAGAGCTCTACTGATTCTTCATTATCGATAAGAATAGGCTTATAACCAGATAAGTTAGTGAAATTGGCCACCCCGCACAGATATCCGCGATAAAATCTGCCCCTTATGGGAACTTTTTCTATTTCTTTAAAATAATTGTGTTTGTAATTTGTCTGTATAACATTAGAATGAGCAGAAAAATAATCACAACGTATAAAAAAACGTATTAAAGTATTTATTTATTTTTTTAACTTGCTTTAGGCACGTCTAGAATTGTCCAAAAGTTATGGACAATTACCATCGGCAACTACTACAACGTACTATGAATTCAATCGAATGAAATATATGCATAGGTTGGCGGAACAGTTATTTGCTCAACAGTTATTTGCTCGACAACTTTAAACTTTATCCAATTGGAACTCAGCAAACTAATATTATACATAAGTTTACTTCAGAAGAAAAAAAAAACGGCAAAATCTATTCCATTATATAATTTGTAGTGCTCAATATCGATATATTGATTTAGTTTGAGTTATCCGAATCTGATTTAACTAAATCGAACACTATAGTTGCTCTCAAGTACTCAAATTTAGAACATTTGACCAATAGTGCGAAAACTCATTTCTATCTAGTATTTCTTATCTAAAACGTAATGCAGAGTTATCCTTTTACTTTTAGATCAAGGTGAAAATCTGCCGCGGCAACTTATTTTTTTAACTACTTTGTTTACCGCCAACAACGTTACAAAAGACAAACATCACATCCTTCCATTCCGTAGAGTCGCTGAACAAGCGATGTCGGTTGTTTATTCTACTCGTTTCAATTTCATTCACGTGGTTTTTGAGGTCAAAGGAATAATAGCGCGCGCCACGGTATCTCTCGCCGAACATATACGAGTATCCAGAAGTATGCAATTTTAAACGTTAAATCGAAATAATATCGAACAGTAATAAGCGCATTATCGCAATGATTCACTTTACACATGATAGTTTAGCCGGATTCCATGTTGATAGGAGTTTTTTCTAGGATCGGGGCTTACATAATATTGCACAACCAACGTTGTAATTTACTACAGCGAGATTATGTATCTGACGATGTTTTTGTACCGTCTCCTTACATGCCGTGGATACCGTTACTATACAGGATTATCCAAAACGATTCGAACATACACAATTTAAGTAAAATTTCGACTTTGGGAGTATGATATATAACTACTTATCTAATTATAGATTTCTTTAATTAGTTAGCTTGTTTGTAATATTGAAGATAGAAGTATTTGACGTATTTAAAGGAAATATTTATTGGCATTAATTAATGAATGAAAAACGCAATTTTGACAGTTATTGCACTAAAAAAATTCCTCAAAAGGCCTTATTAACATTTAAAAGGTACCTCGAGTTGTTACGTTCTAACCTAAACGTTCAAAAGATTGTTACACAGCTTAACTTGATTGTCGTCTCTGTAACCCTTCGAATCTAGTAATTATGTACTTTCAAGACATAAAATCGCTATAAGTATTATTTTTCCTCCTTACGTTGGTCAATAGTCTATGTCGTACAGTTTTATAGATCTATCTTAAGACAGCACCATCATATGTATTGATAGATCCAAAAGCGGCAATGGGTGTGGATGGGCTTTCAATTGTCGTAACAGTGGGCACAGAAAACTATCTAGACCATTTATTTAAATTTATACGGATCAGTGTTTACTGCAGAAATCATAGCCATTTTGGAAGCAATTCGTTATGGTGCCATTACTAATTTTAAGCAGCAGTTATTATGTCCCATTTGGCTAGCGCATTACAAGGCCCTTCTTTCTACAGATCAATTAGCAAAATATACAATTAGACAGGATAAAAGCTGTATAATTTCCAGAGTCCAGAGGTCTGTTGACTCTGGAAGGGACCTGCCGAGTTATGTACAATTCCATGCTTTCTCATAGAGAAGGTTTCACAATTAGCAAACGAAATGTATTACACAAAGACTGTCAACATTTATGGCAAATAACACACACGAACAAGATGACGGATCCGTCCATCTAAAAACATTAAACTTTGGCTTCAAACGAGAAGATGCCGGGATAACAATTGCCCGAATCAAGTATGAACATTGTCAGTACCTAAACCATTTGTCTAGTTCGAGCTTTGTGGAGTTAGCGGAATGTCTTTGTGGTCATGAAGTAACTAATTAGAATATCGTTATCGTTCACGGGCAAAATATAGAACAAATATTGTTATATGTAATTCGCCATGGATATAGACTGAGGTTCTTCTGTTTCAACAAAAAATATGTTCTTACTACGTCTACAACCAACGTTCAGATAATAAAGTGCTTTTAGCCAATTAACACTCTATGTACTACCTCACGTATAACTTTCAATTCTCAAAAAAAACGCAAAATACTAATTTGGTAAGAGTGGGCTAATAGATAAAATTAAAGAAATTAAAAAAGAATAATTTTTCCAAAGACCAACCAAAAGGTTAACTTCGTATTTACATATTGTCCTTTAAGTTAAACAGAGCCTACAACATTCGATCCTGAATGCTGAAACATTACCCAACTCCAAAAGATTTTTAGAAAATTTTAAAATTTAACAAAAACAAAATTGCAGTGCAAAGTTATATGCAACGCTCTATAGACAGTTGGTGATGATTATCAAGTCTTATTTTAAAATTATTTGGCCAATCCCCAAAAATTTTAAAAAGACATTCAGGTGTTTTCTCTTTTTATATATTTTTTGTGATTCTACTCCTAGAAACTTTAAATTGACTCGAATCTCTCTGAAATTATTTTATCCAGATGGGTTAAATCAGTGACTCGATAACTTGCGAGTGCCAGCGTATACTTTAACACTGATTATGTGCTGCACACGCGTTAAGAAATGTAAACATGAAAGCAGACGGACGAGTGAAATTTAATATCGTTGAACTTTGCTCTTCCAGATATCGAAATCCAGTGGTGGGCTAGAATTTTAATTATATTGTACACTCTCTAGAGTTCCTGGTAATTAAAGTAGGCAAGGTATCAGTATGCAGTCCCTTGAAATGAATAACGGTAGTAGTTACACATATGCACATATGTGTAAACCTATGTTTGTTTTTTAAAATTTGAACTAAAGAATTCCTTTCTCCTCATTTATGTCTTGAATAAGAAATATTATTGAAACGGGTGTTTGTAATTTAAAACATAAATTTTTAATGGATTGTTAAAATCTTGACTGCTACTTCATAGCTAGATATAGAAAAAGAACGTATCGAAAGAGTTGAGATGGTCGGTTTTGGGGATGGCACCCGTTCATTTAGAAAAGCTTGTCGTCATTCATCCAGATCGTACTGCAACTAATATTTCCCGTCACGAGTAAAATTTACATTAAATTTCGAAAAGAAGGGCAAGTTCGTGATCGGCCTCGGAGTGGTCGTCATTTAAGTAATGAAGCTACGCAACTCAATGATTTGGATCCCCAAATAAAATTCCGCTTCAGATAATACCGCACGACATCTTTTAAAATTTGAAAATGGACAGTAAGTACCATTTTCGCAAGAACAACTATCATCTCTACAAAGTTTGTTTAGTTCACGAATTGAGCGAAGACAATTTGGAGCGACAATTACATTTTTATCAAGAAATAACGCCATGTGTTGAAGATAGGAAATATCTCACTTTCCACCGAGGCTCCTATAAAACTGTCAGTAGATAAAACTGTAAATACTGGGAAACACGTCAGGATCCATGAAACTCATATATTCGGTGTCCAAATAAATAATAATAAATGTATTAGCATAATCAGCGACAGAGTTAAGGGACCTTGCTGCTTCTTTAATAATAACTTAACGGAACAAAGGTATCTTAAGCTTTTAGGTGATGAACTAGTTCTTTGCCAGTACTCTATCCTAATCACAATACTATAGAATGGGGCTCCTCCGCATTGTATTATCTTGATGACACGTTTCCAAATCGATCTAACGGAGATGGTCAATCGAATAGCCAACACGGTCTCCCGACTTGGACTTCAGAAGTGATCCAGGTCAGGAGTTTGCCAAGCTTTCTTACGTTAGGTATGAGTGTCATTTAGAGAATAATAGCGTCTATCCAAGAATGAAGCAAAAAAAAAATTACTGACATATAGAAAAAATATGTTCTGTCTCAAGAGACACTACGTCGATATTTGAGCGTTTCCAGAATTTCGAACGCACTGTATACTTCCAAAACAACAACATGATTATACTCTCACTACTTCTCATCAATTTAAATTGCCAGAACACTATAAACACATTCACCAACTCATGATATACGCTGAAGAATACATTCCACAACTCCATCTATTACATTACGTAAACATAGTCACCTTGATTGACCGATTTACATCTCTCGATCGGTGTTGGATGCACGATCGACGTGCGTTACAAAGAAATCTAAATAAAGCAATCCGTTTCCATTCAACACGTTCTAGAAGTGGAAATTCTCAGCCGCAGATGTACAATATACAGTCAATTCACGCCTAGTTCGGCTGCATACCAGACCAGATTAGGTTAGAAACAAATCACGGCCAAGCTCCTTATTACGAATCGAATCACGAAAATGATGTTGAAATGTGGACTTATTGAAGCACATAAGATTCTTTCAAGCTAGTTAGCGAGGCTGTCATTTTTGTCGGCATGAATGGTTGAAATTTGTGTTGTCAATCAGTGTTCGAATATTTTTATGGGTTAAATTCCTATCGAAAAAGTAAAAGCCAATCGTGTAGCTACTACACTAATTCCGTCAAGATCCTGCCAATAAACTGTTTTATTTTTGGCGATTTTTACTGTGAAAAAAAAATGAAAATTTTCGATTTTCTATGCCAATATCAAGAAAATTCGACACATTACTCTACATAAGAAAAAGTCAACGAATTCAGTTAACTTCCACATCCTTTCAGAGCCTATAATACAAACGTTCGAGCCATCAAAATAATATCCGAGTGATTTGAAATATGCAAAAAATATCCATCTCTTAGGAACAGGGCAGCCAAAAGAATCTTAAATGATATGTTGGTTATTTCTGCAATGATTATTCGCACAGTTATAATTATTTGAACCAATGAGAGTTTGCGACAGCGAATGCTAACTGCGACAGAAAAAAAAAAAAGAATCAGGCTTCGCGGCTTTGAGCGTGTGTGTGATTGAATTTGAAACGTTCACTATCATTTCCCGCACCTCCTCGAAATTTTCGGATCTACTTTCACAGGTCTTTACTTTCAGATACCCCCAAAGGAAACCAATGGGCTCAGATCAGATAATCCCGGTAGCCGTTCTATTGCGCTTCCATCGACCATTTTAAACAATCTAAACCCCGTCCTACTGAAACCAAACATTGTCAAAGGTAATCGGTATCACTTGCTTCCTTGGCCAATTGGGAATTTATATTTTCTTGAATAAAAAACAGTTTTATGCCGTGACTAAACACGATACCGACTCGAACGTTATCCTCCCGAGAATACCGCGAGTGGTTTTTTCTCAACCAACGTGGGTTTTCATTTGACGAATATCTCATATTATATCGATTTACAGAACCATTTAATTCAAGTGTTGCTTCGTCAGAAAAACAGATTCAATTGAAAAGCTGTGCAAGTCATGTCATCATTGTGTTGCAAAATTAATTGAAATAACTTCGCTTGAAATCAGGTTTGCGTTGTCGCGTAGCTTATCAGTATCAAATTTGTGTTTTATTTTAATCAATAATTCATTGAGCGCATGATTATATTATATTCTCCATATTCTCCTGTTACCGTAAATAATTGCCACTATTTTTTCTTGCAGAAGGGGTAACTTTGAGCCTCTTAGGACGACCGCAGTCCTTAATATGCCATTGCATTGATTCTTGTTTCGATTCAGAATTAAAAATGTGGATCCAGATTTGGTCTCCGGTAACTAAATCTAGTTTATTTCCACAAAGTGACAAAGAGTGTTTACACGTCGCCATCCGGACACCCATTTGGAATGGCAAAAGCATTCAGTCAGGAGTCAGTAGTCCATCTTATATTAAGTTTTATCATCAAACGCATTCCTTCAGAATTCTGAAACAGTTGTACCAAACACTTGTTTTTTCTCTTTTTTTATATCAGCAGTGATCACGTTAACAAGCTGACCTGGTCGAAGATTTCCGACCAACTCTGGAAGAACAATCATCCCCATATATAGTCAACATTTTTCATGAATAATTTTTGGAGATTTTCCTTGTTTTGTTAAGAATTTTATAATTGCTTGATGTTCGAGTTTATTAATTTTGATACGCGATAACCCAAACTTTTTTTACACAACAGATTTTAAGAATAATATCGCTGCAATGATTTTGTAAATTTTCAAATATATTATCAAAATATGATGACGAAATAAAAAAGTATATATAAAGAAATATTACTTTAAATAGGAAAACGACCCCTCGTATAAATTCTGGAAAAGTTTAAAAGCTGTTTCTTTTACTTATTAGCTATAGGGAGAGACTTTGCTGCCTTTAAGCAGATTTTCTTGGAAAACTTTTGCCTTCGCTAAAGATATCGAAACTAACGCCTTCTTCCTGACAATAATGATGATACTTCAGGTTTAAGCGAAAGCGAAGCTTCGTAAATCTGTAATCCAATTCAACTTCATATAAAAGCAAATAAAGTATACATATATATTTCCTTATGTAAAGATACACGCGTAAATTAATCCATGTACACAATGCATATAACTAAATATTGGTAGCTTATAGATAACATTGACAATGAATCAAGGGTCAATTTCAATAAGTAGACGGGGATAAATGTCTTTCATATTTTTGAAGGGAATTGAGCTTATTTGAATAAAATGATAACATTACATGACGTGAATGGTAGCCAAAAATAACTCCCAAATATATGAATAAACGAATAATGCATACGTACATATGTAAGATATCTACTTAACAGTAAGTGACTATCAAAGAGGTCAAATACATTTCGATTCAAGGTGATTTTGGTGTCGTACTGAATGAAATAGTGTTGTTCAATTTGTTAGCTACAATGTATTGTGACGTAAGGAAACCAGGAAGAGGTATAGAGGCTGTTTTTGAAAGCTTTTATTGTTGCCCAATAATAGACATAAAAATATGAGATACTAGACCATGCTCTTTCTTCCTTCTGTAATTGTAATTTTGTTGGTAAAATTACTTATTGCAAATTTCACGAATAAACACTAGTTTTTGGTTTTTTCGAATTTCATCTTTTTGCAAATGTCCGGTAATAATGTGAAACGAAAATATCGGGCTGATGGAAGATTTTCTAAGACATTATCCGAAGTGGAGCTTCCATCATTTGCTCGAGCTAGGAGTTGCAACCCGTTACTGCGAAAATATACTTTTCAAGAGCGGATCCCGTATATCACTGGTTTTAAGGTATTCAATATGTATGTACATTCCGTTCAAAACTAGAGAAGCAGACATTTCAGAAAATATTGTCTTTAATTAATGCACTTAACTTTTTTGTTATTAGAATGAAGCACAAACGTTAGTTAAACCAATTGGTAGTATCTCTTCATATTAACGCAACACCTTCTCGTACAACAGTTATATATTGGAAGAAAATGACATTGTCGCCGATCCTCTTTTAGCGTAATTTTCCTTTTTCCAAAATCAAGTTAAATGGGCGAAAATTTGACATGATAGAGAAGATGGGAGCTGAATTGCGCAACCGCAAAGGAATTACATTTCGAGAACTTTTGGATATCACCTCCTATTTTGTTATCTTTGAAACATCAAGAAGTTTGTTGCAGTGACACCGTTAACATTGCCATGATTTGGATTTTTATCTGAGAGTCAGGAGAGGGTTTCACTTTGCAAAGAAAGAATATCATTCTTTAATAAAATCTCGTACACCCCAAGGATAAAAGGAAAAAGAGTAGACGCTTTCGAAAAGCATGAGATTACATAAACATCACATGGCATCGTGCTGTTTATGTCATTAGTAAGTTTCGATGGTCTAGTTGTATGAGGGCCTACACTTGACTGGCATAGTTAGGTGCGGTGTGGCAGACGATGGAACACTTTACACGAGCAATTTACACACTGACTTTAGAAGTTTAAACATCCCGTTGGGCCGTCACCACACTAAAAAATATTACCCCGCATCCAATATCACCAATTCTAAAATCGACTGCGCTGGAACTATAATTGCATTTGTTCTAAGTTCTTTTAACGTTATTCTTTAAACGATATTTAAAGATATCATCACTGCTTATTTCATTTTCACTTTACATCGCATTTAAATATAGGTCTAGGCTAAACATGCATAAGCAATAAGCAATAAAATCCATAATATCAATACGAGTAAGTAATTTACTATCTTCAACACGTTTTTATACACTACATTAATTCTATCTCACGTATTCGAGAATTTATTAAACAAAGTCAATATGTGTTGTATATTTCAAACATCATTTGCAATATTTACGCGTTAGATTCGTAAATAACGCAGTACACTATACGATATGTGTCATATTTTATTTTTGTTGAATCTAAAATATCTTTTTACACTATTAACCTATTTTCTGGGATCCTTATTTATTTAGTTCTTGTTTATTATAATTAAGTTTCGAAATAAACCAGTTTGCATTTGATCGGAGACGATAAAGAGAAAAATACCAAGAAATGTTTAAAATATAATAGGAGGATCTAGCATAATAGGAATTGTTGTTCTAATTCGAAGGCTTACGTTGAATTCGTTTTGAAGAAGTGCTTCTCTTATCTCTACAACATAAACCAATATCAGAAAGACGGTTTTTGTGCGACAGGCTGTGGTTGCCAACGGGTTTGTTGGCTTTCATTGTTGTCTGGATCCATTTAAGCACTTAAGCTTGAGGAAGATGGATGTTAGGGTTCTAAGCACACAAAAGAAAGATACATCGAAACTACCAACTAAAAGGAATGACGTGTTTAGTTTTCCGTGGACAAATAAAAATAAGTACGGTTGGAATTTAAAGATTGATTAGCCTAAATCTCAATATACGAAGGACGTTCGATAAATACCTAGCCCTGGTAAAAAAAAAACATTTTTATATGTAAAATTCATTTGTTCTGTAAATAATGTACCTGCTCTTGTATTTTTAAAAATAATAAAGCTACCCATAGAACGGTACTCAAACCCAACAGTCTATGTATTCGATTTTTTCCATTAAATGGCTGTTATTCACAAACTAACTGACGTATCTGTTTAAAATCTTGACACGACTCTCGCCGAAGGATACTTTTACGAAAGACAAAGCTATGTATTTCAAAACTAACAATCGAGGCCGGATAACTGTTGAACTCCCCTCGTATTATTCGTTAGGAGTTTCAACTTTGTTGCAGCCAGTTTGTGTATAAAGAATCACAAAGCTACAAATTCCCGCAGATTCGCGGTTACGGATTTTGCTCAAATTGCTTTCGCAACACATTTCTCAAGAATTGACGAAAATTGCGATATTCAAAACAACCATATGAAAGTAACTAAAACCAAAAGTGGTCCGTATGTTGACAGTGGTAAGATGAAATCTTTCACCGCAGATTTTTGTCTCAAGTTCTACTTAAAACACCTTTTATAAAATTTGGAGAGGCGAAACATGGAAATTATATCAAAAAATCTTTCTTATGGTTACATAAGGCGCGTATTACTTTAAGCTGGGTATGTATATCATCAATTATATTCGAAAACAAATAAACTCTGTTGTCAGATCGATTGAGCTAGCTATCTTATCATCTTCAACGACAAAATAATGATTATAGAACTATTTAATGTATTCATTACTAAGATGTGTGTACTAATTACTTATCTTTGCGTTTCAGTAGTAAATAAGGAATTCAGATTTTTAATTTAATGCGTATATACATATACAGGGAAATTCTAAAGTCTATGTACGCTTTTCCATTTAAACGGCAATAAACAAGGAAATTTACATAATTTAACATAAAAGAATTTAATATACAATATTTTCTTATCTTAAACGGAACATTCTGTATACTTTTAAGTTTAATGGAGAAATGAACTCAACGATCCTCCATAACACGATATATTTTGAATTAATATCTGCGACAATAAGTTTGAAACCTGCTCGTGTTTTTATATAAAATTATGTAAGAGAACCAACTTATACCTCTCGTAATCCCAAATTTATCCAAAAAGCTCGATGCTAGACAAGCAAACCACCAAAACTTATAAAAGAGCCACAAGTTGAGGTCAAAGTATTGTTTGACCATCACCATTGGGTGTTCTGTTGGAGAGACGCCCACTGGAGCGCCAATATGCGTCAAACCACCGAAAGAACTGTATAATTACAAGATAAATTTCTTTTGTGGCTTGGTTTACTTGTTCTTATCGACGATTGAGGTTAATGAACAGATGGAACAACTATTATATATCAGTCTTTTTGCAAAAACTAGGGAAATGTTGCGGGCTGCTTATGGAGATAATGTTCTGAAGAAAACAACTCTTTGCAAATGCTTTATGTTGGTTCACGTAGATCATTACTCAAGATTACCTTCTCTACCCACCAGACTTAACCCCGTTTGAGGCTTCTCTTTTCCGGTTATGCGATGGCGACATTTGAACGATGTGAAGACGATAAAATGTAAAACGACGAAGCAGCTGGAGAACCCGAATTATAAAGATTTCCAGGAATGCTTTGAAAACAGAGCAGAAACAGAATTGGGCCAAGTGTGGTGCCACAAACAAAGATTGAAGCATCTTGAACTTTTTGGAAAAACATTTTTACGTCATCAATTCGCGTATTTATTCGGTGGACTATGTATAACATGCCTCATTCTAAACATTCCTCCAGCTATTTTATCAATGATGTGTCATCGCATTCTACGTATTTTCCTTTTAATTGATTAGTAAAATTCAAGATCCTACATTTATCTAGCCCCCGCGAGATGTTCATAAATATGTATTTCTTTTCAATTTATATTATATAGCACAATTGTAGCAATATTTCAAAAAAGGATCACTTATGGTTTTTTTTATATACAGAAGTTAACGATATTTCGCCAAATTATTATATGACCTCAACTATCTAAGGTGGAGAGGTACGAGGGTAGCCTCAAAAGTTTGAAACCTCAACAGAAACTACTACCACTACGGACATCCGAAAAGTTCATCCAAATGTACTAAACGACCGTCGAATTAAGGTTAGAGACATAGCAGCGGCCGTGGGCATTCCGAGAGGACGTGTTTGTCATTGACACAGGATTTGAACAGAACGAAACTAATCGCTCTTTGGGTATCGCATTTACTTACTCACAACCAAAAACGCGTTTGAATGAACGTTTCCAAAGCCTACTTGAAGCGGTTTAAGCGACATAAGTATGCGTTTTAACGTCGATTAGTAACTAAACAAAATTCTTATACACAAGAACGTCCTTCAAGCGATCAGAAGGAAAAATGACGATGAAACTGTTTTTTGAAATAGTCATGGAATAACGTTAATCGACTATCTGGAAAAAGGGAAAACAATAACGAAGGCATTCTACGCTTCATTGCTGGACAAGTTGAAGGCACAACATGCCGAAAAAAGGAATTGTAGAGAAATAAATTTGTTCCACCAAGTGGTTTGAGTTAATAGATCACCGGATCAGCGCTATTTGCAAATTTGGCCCGCAGCAAACTTCGGTTTCCTAAGTTTAAAGTTTCGCTCAGAGGACAACCACCTTTCAGAAGAAAATGCCAACTATTATTTGGATAGTTTAAAGAAATGAGGATCTGCAAGCAGGGAAATTAAATTGACAAAGCACATGTTTCTGAGTTCTTGTGAGTGGAAGCTTTTCAGACTATCCTCAGCAGGAAATGTTGAAATAAATCGGTATGAAAATATACAGGTTGTTCTATTTAAAAAGCAATCTTATATGCGGAAACCTTAAAGAATGGATTCGATTAGTCGTAAACCCGATATTTTCAGACGAGAAAAATCAGCCCCTTGTTCCCGATAGTAATATTGTGTAATATTAATACTTAGTTCTACATAAAAAACAAATATTTAAAAACAATTAGGTTATAAACTTAATTTTAGCGTTTTATAAGCTGTCATAATCTTTAGGTATCTCTATTGCAAAGTACGTTTACTTACCATTTACAATGAATTTGAACCATCTTACGCAAACAGATGTTAGGCAGCTATTTACATTTATTATAAGCGTTATCTACTATCTATTGTGTCAGTAATATACAAAAACATTGCGACAAGCCTCTTCTCAAAATTAAACAATGAAATACCTCACGCAATGTTGAAATATCTATAAATGTACACACGCTTGATTATTCAAGCTGCACAAACAAAAATAACATGGGCGTATTAGTTGATTGAAATTTGTTACGATAGCACTAATTCAGAATAAGTTCCGAATTGTAAATGTTACAGCAATCGATAAAAATGATAATCAACGTATGCAAATCTTTCGGTTATTTCCAAGTTTCTCCAAAACTAAAGCTAGGATGAGAAGCAATCCACCTGGCATACGATAATTTTTCATTTCTAACCACCTGTTTAAACGATCAAAGATCGGTGAGGGAAAAGTAATACAAGAAAAAAATGTAGAAGTAATACTTTTATTTGTTCAACGACAGTTACTGTTCAACGTGGTCTTTATTGTGAAAGTTGATTCAATACACTTAAATATAAACAATGCTAACCATGATAATTACGCACCATTGTTCGAAAAAAAAATGAAAGGAAACGAAAACATTAACAGTCGCGGTAGCTAGTGCTTAGCAACAATACAAAGCGACTATTTAAAATAACTGACGACGAATATTGGTCGTATTTCAAGTACTACCTTTACAAGGTTATAGTGCAAAGGTTGGTATGTATTTACATTAAAAACGCATTTTTCTGTAACAATCGATTGAGGCACACAAAAGACACTCATTTCAAAAATACATTTTGTGCGTATACAGCGTGCTTAGCGGGAATCTTAGGAACGGCTTTTCTTTGTAGAGAGAATACGCAAAGATTAATTTATCCAAAATTTTAGTAGGACGTAAAGGATACACAAAAGTCTAGCTCAAATTGAACATTACGTTGAACATCACATTTGCGTTACTTAAAAGGCAAATATGAAAACAATATCACTCTATGATACTCAACACATGTTTGGAAATGTCTAAGTAAAGCTGCCCTGGTTATGTTTCGTAAAGTTTCTAGTGCCACACTGTCCAAATTAATTCTAAGCTCTCAATTTTTCGATATTTCTGAAAGGTATACCGTAAAGTACATTTTACACATGATTTTTTTTTTTGATATTGCATTTCAATGTCGTTAAAGGTGATTCTGTTGCAGTGAGGAAGGCTGCTGTAGATGTATGTATTGCATGGGTTGGTTAATTATGTAAAATTTCAGTTGATTAGAGGGATATTTGGCGGATGGAAAAGTTCCAATTAACATGAAATTTTTATTTTAGGTTAAAAAATTATACTCTTTTGGAACAGACTTTGTTTATAAAACGGGAAAAATTGAATAACTATATGGTATAGGGATTAACACTTGACACTTATAATTTATAATTCATTAAAATTTAAATCAAGAATAAGCCGCTTATAAAACGAACGTCTGTAATGTAGAAGAGAACTAATATGTTCATATGTCTGATCTACAGACACACTTACTAATTTCAATGTTGCCAGTAGGAAACAAGCAACCCGCACAAGTAAAATGACCAATGCGGTAAGATATATAGTTGTTTAAAGAATGCTAGACATCAATCGGTGTACTCTGTCCCAATAATACATCGCATTATCCTCTTCCATAAAATAGTCTCACAATATGACAAGGCATTGGGCTTCAAAATATGAAGCCATCCAGGCGTGACTCCACATCGTCGAAGTAAAACTGACGTTTCATGTCATACACTGCACACATAATTTAGACACCAGAGCAGCATAATAGATTTCTCAAGAGAGATCTCAAACGAAGATCTACAATTAAGTCAAGAAATTTGTGCGATGAAGTTTCAAGTATTATTAGCCACTGAATAAAGCATACACACTACTATTGAATTGTTTTGCAATCACTCAATATCAGGTCCTCGAAAAGAGCGGAGTTTTCATGAATCAAATTATCCACTGATGGATAGCTTAAAACACAACCGGTATCAACAGCGTACTGAGATAACAATCTACTAGTCATACACAATCCCAAGACATTTGCAAAGGTTGTAAACAGTGTAGGGCCTAAAACTGAGCTCTCAGGCACGTCCATTCTTCATGGATGTTATCTTTTACACACCTATAAGCTCGACGATCACCAAGCTAAGACGAGAACGACCCAAAAAACCACACATCGCACTCCAAGAGCCCACAATTTTTCAAACAGAACAGCGTGATTAAGTACATCGAATGCCTTGAACATGGCAGAAAAAAAAAACACCAACCACATTGCTCCTTCGGTTTAATTCATTGTGAATATAGTTCAATGAATGAAACAGAGCATCGTTTGTGGATTTTCCCGACATGAAGTCATAAAACAAGGAAAGTTGTCAATACTAGCAGAGTATTTCATTGGATTTAAGAACGAATTAATCACATTAATAAAAACATTACTTGCTTTTAACAATATCTAAAAAAGCGTTTCCAACCGCAAGAAAGACAAACAAGAAAGCAAAATTCCTTAAAATAACTTTATCCGCTCCTTAAGCATCCTAAATTATCGTTAAAAAAATCTCATTATTTTGCGAGTCTAGGTTACATTTTTATCCAATTTAGTTATCCAATCCAGTATAAACCGAATTCCCGCAACGGATAAGCGACCCTTTTTTCTTTTAAATATAGGTTAAATCGTAAAGGATGCGATCGCCTTGCAGATGCACGTTGTTTTCGCGACTGTATAGCACATAAATAGCATGCGTAAGCGATGTAATGTAGGTCAGCAAGTCCTTATGTACACACGCATAGAATGTGGTTTATTCACTCTGAGTTTGACTACACTACGTTCAAGATATATATATCTGGATATCTGTACAGGAAAATATATTATAATGAGAGCGGGTACAATTTCTATAGCAGACTTACGAATAGATGAGATGCACATGAATGAATGAATTTCTTAGTATGTCTTCTTAAAACAATTACCAAATTGAGAAAATTGCACCAAGCGCCAATAAAATTCGATAAACTGGTATTCTTTAATACTACAGATATAAAACAGCCTGTACATCCCCTTTAATTACCTCAAAAAGATAACTTGATGATTCACCAACATAAAACGACACCATTTCTAGCATAGAATAAAATTACTCCATAATTTATAACAGTCAACTATTTAGGTGTTCCTAGATGAACCGAATCCAACATAAGTTGGTAGTTTACGAAGGAATTACTTGCTTCTTTTGTTATACCCGAAATGTCGCAAGCATTGATTTGGATGATCGAAAAATAATTAATGCTGAATTGTACACAGCAGTTTGTTTGCCAGAAGTCGTCACTGAAATAGGGAAAAACAATCGACAACAACGTATCGTCCTTCATTATGACAGAGAAAAACATCGAATTATTGCTTTATTGGCCGTATTCACCTGATTTACCGCCTAACGATTTGTTTTTTGTTCCTGAATGTAAAAAAAGAAACGCGTAAGCGGCGATTTTGTTCGCTTCAAAATGCTGTTGAAACCTTCGAAAACCACGCTTTGAAGATACCACCTTTACAGATGAAAAATGTTTCCTCTGAAACGTTTGTGTTTAAATAAGATGATTAAGTATTTAAAAACACAAGCGGCAAATGCCGCTGAAAATCAATTAGCTTGATTGACTTACAACATTAACCGTCGAACTTGGCTTTTGGTTGACAATAACACGATTTGTCTCTTCACTGCTAGTACAAAGATGACCCCAATATTCGTTTACAAAAACAGGAAGTACTCGTTCTCTTGCAAACTAAATATATATAATACTGCCACATAATTCATCGCATTTCTCGGCCCAAAAAATATGTTAAACTTTGTACTTTATATGCATGGTTATTGAGTGAAACTTCCATCAGTGACACCAACGTTCCAATTATCCAAGGATGGATGGCTTAAAACACAGCTGCTATCAGCGGCGCACTGAGATAACAAACTACCAGTCATATACAATCCCAAGTCATTTACTAACATCGTAAACAGTGTAGGCCCTGAAAAACGCCTATTTTTCATCGATGTGATTTTTTACACATGTAAGCTCGACGATCTCCGAGATAAGGCGAGAACAACTCAAGTACCACACATCGCACGAGCCAAGAGCCCACAATTTTTTAAGCAGTGCAGTGTGATTAATGTCAAAAAATCACCAGACCAATTAGAATCATTATCTCGATTTTTTAACGGCTAATCTTAAGATGTCATCCAAGTAGCAAGTGCTATCGAAGAGTAGGTCCCACAACTACAAAGGAGTAAGTAAGTAGGGAGGCGTCATTATCATATTTTCTCAACATAAGTTCGCTTTTTCTCCAGACATTTGAGAGTATTGTTGAAACAAGTTACAAAAAGCAGGGGTTCCAAAATAATGCGTTGAAGCACGCCAGTAATATTTAGACCGAATCTCATGAATTTGTTGTTTATTAGTATACAGAAGAATTAAATATCAAAACTCACATAAATCAAATATTTTTCTGCTAAGATCTTCAAGACGTTTACCAATCAGTATAGCTTGTACTTTTTATCGATAATTTGTCTTGCTACTGACAACATGTTGGACTGCAACTTTAGAAACTTTTTCTAAGGAAGGAACATACTTTTATATCCACTGTGGTAATATGGAAGAAAATCATCTCGCCCAATTCTCATTTCAAGCTCTCTTATGAGTAGTAAATAAAATCAACAAATTTAAGAAGATGGTTCGACGAAGTAAGAATCTCGAGTAATTTAAAAAAACATTTAAAAAACATAGTAGAAATAGTACAACTAATACAGATATTCAAATTTCATCAACTTGAAGGCGAGTAGGTTGGTTAATTTCTTTCCAGGCGTGAAAACTAGATGAAAGCTAGCTAAAAAAAGTAAGACGTTGCCAATAAAAATTGAAATATTATCTACACATTACACACTCACATTTTTAAGAACCCAGCAATGCTAACATAACAAACCGTAACCGACATTGAAAGTCTAAAGCAAAAGCATACGTAGATAAATGAGCAATCTCCGTAATTAGGCTTCTAGGCACTTCCTAATTATCCCAGTCTGCGCGTTAATTGAGAAAAGATTGTGGTTATGCAAGTACTCTATATTAGGTCCATTACATCTGGTAACTAGGTTAATTCCAACTCAATAACAGATATTATACGATCGGCATTTTGTGTGAACCTGTCTACGACAATAAGTAGCTGCTGCTGCTGCTTTGCATTTATCACGGGGTTTACCATTCGGAATCATGCCAAGGGTAATGGCAGTAACGGCGCTTGCACAGAATATGATAGAAATACGTACTAACGACGGCAATTTGCCTGACGTGCATTAGCGCTAGGGATATCGCTTAGAAAGGAATAACAGCCATGCATTAGTACCCATTTGCCTTATATTTATCGGTGTCTTTCAATAAAAATGAACTCATGGTTGGAAGTTTTGTGGTGTATTTCACGCAGAGTAGAAAAGAACGTAAATATAGGTAATAATATAATCAATGCCTTCACATGCCTCAACAGCTTCTGCCAATTACCGGAGGCATCGGCCGGCAACAAGTTATTATTGCGCCTGCTTACGCTGCCAAATTTGTAGCGAGGAAAACCTTATTTCGAGGGCACTCAAGTAGTCCTGCATTGCAACAAATTCCCCTTCGTTGCATATTTTTTTCTAATTTTATAACGTAATATTCAGTTAGCGATGTTAATGATATTTCAATAGCCTTTTTGAAAATAATGATTTAGATTTGTTTATTTTAAGTGCTCATGCAGGTTGGCTCATCTAAACAGGCTATGCGATGGATGGACGACAAGATGCGAATTTTTAAATTTAATTTTCTATTAAAAATACGTGATTTCCAAAATTCCCACTCAGATACGCGTATTAGGGAACAGGAATTTCAACTCCATCAAACAGAGCCGTCACAGACTAGTTGCTGCGCTAATAGCTCTTTAATTACGAACGATTTATTTAATCATGTCTCCAAACTTTCTAAAAATTATTTCGTATAATTCGAAGCACCGGGTATGTGTCGCTTGTGCCATGCTTAAGGCTGTCGCAATCAACTGGAAGTAAAACTAAACAATCCAAGGTCCTTTCTATCAGCGGTGTGCGCTTATGGGTATTGTTAATCGTTTGCGTTGCATTTGCAAAAGTACAAGATTGTAAAAAGTACATTCGCATTGCAATGCATAATTAATTAGATATAGATAATTGATTTCAGGGTTGTGTCCATTTGAGCTTATTCGCTGATGTTTGTAAACTGGCAGGCTTATCTTATTTCATTGCATTCATTTACGTCGCCATGCCTTTTGCATCGTCTCTGTAATACATTGAATGGTTTCTCGTTATTCGCATTGAAATTAAAAATCTCCCATCTACACTACAATGCACAGTCGTAACATCTGATATCTTATCAGATATAACCTTGAACGAAAGATATCCTCGCGATAAAAATCTGCTCGTTTTATTCTTCCATGTTCCATATCTAGATAGGCTTATAAGGACAGTTAAACTTTATTTATTAGAAAATACTGTAAGAATGTTTAAGAAAGTAGAAAGTACTTTTTTCGAAAGGAAACGTAAAAACTTATCCTAGACGAGAGGAAATCTTTTGAAAAATTTTCCATCATATATAAATGTTGAAAAGAAGCTGAAAGAATATTCGGTATACCATGACCTACCTTTATTAAATTATCTTAGGTAATGCCGATTATCATTCTTTCAAATTAACTCTGTTCCGTTACTTAATCGCAAATTTTGCAAAATGTTCCTTTCTCTTAACAACAAGTTTTACGATTTTTGAAATACAAACGTTGACGTTTTCTCCAAATGATTTTTAAGAGAGCAATCTTGCCAGTCGTTTTAGATTTCGGCGAACGTTACTAAAATGATTTGGACATGATGTAGTTTTCATTGATACAATTTGTAATTGAATGGAACATAAGCATTAAAAACACAGTGGATAATATAGATCCTTGTCCTATAACCCAAAGTATATGCAGAGAAGTCTTTATTTGGAAATGAGTGCAACAATATCCATAGTGTGATTACCAATGGACTGCATTTAATAATCAGTAATTGGCAATATTATTAAGGATTGAAGCAAATTATCCAGCGTTTTCTTTAATTTCCTGAAACTGGTACAGTAAGCAGCAAATGCGGTAGTGGTCGGCTCAAGCGAAGAACTTTCAAACTATTGCGCATGTGAGAAGACCTTTTGCTCATTCATCTAAAAGGTTAATTAGAAGAGCTTCACGGGAAACCAATGTCATATGGTGCTTATCAGCATATTCTTAAATTGGATATTGAAGATTATCTACGTGTTGTGTAAGAACTCAGGCCCATTGATCGATATATATATAACAAACAAACTATGCGTTTATAGTGTTATGAGAATCCTCATGTAGATACAGACGATCCGAAAAGATTGATCAATGAATGCGAAAAAATATCAAATTATCACGAAAAAATGAATGCTACTGTTTTCAAACATTAGTCCCCTCGAACATTACATTGTTTATTTGAGGATCCCGTTACAGCAACGGATAATACACTTTGCAATCGGAAAAATTGAAAAGCCGCAATCATCATGATGGACGAAGGTATATCTTCAAAACTAACAAGTAAAGAAATACGCTATGACCAGAGCTGTACTGCTAAACATAGTTATTATTTATAAAAAGAAATACAACTCATATTTCATTGATGAAATGGCACAATCCTCCTCAATCACTGCAAACTAGATCTTATCGAGCTAGTTGCAAAAAATGAAACCTTTAAATTAACAGAATATAGATAGCTTTTGCAACATCCCTTGAAAAATGACGATTGGAGAGAATAGTGAAGACATTCCGAGCTTTTATTAGCATCTTTACTTTCAAATATACCCAACCTAAATTTGAAGTCTCAATCTTGATGATTAAAGATTTAACTACCCGGTGAACTTATAACCTATATAAGAACCAATTCAAAAAAAAAAAATCGTAGCCCTACTCGATCATGTCTTCCTTTACATTTGAAAATTGTAGATATAATTGTAACAAATAATTTTAAAACATTCGCAAGTTTCTAAAGACAAAACGATCACGTGAAAGATATAAACGCTCAAACGTGTACATCATCAATGACGCTGCAATACTGTTCCTGATCTAATTGACGACCATTATTTATGACGTATGCATATAGTTTTTTTCCATATTTATTTGGTTACCGCTATTAGCAGGAAAAATTAACCATGTAACTGACCTAAATGTTATTACTAGGTGTGCTAATCACATTTGATCCCAAAAGAATATGCCCGAAGTCAACATCTAAATCAAATTCGCGTTACACTAAAAAGTCTCTTAATAAACAGAGCTACTCAAGTAATTTTGGGCCGTACGTTACGTTTGCCCATAACAACAACAACATATTGGCCTGTTACTTTCGTAGTATATCCGCTAGTTTGTCTTCCTTGTTTTTCATACCGATAGTATGGCAAAATTTTGAAAATTTGAACTAAAAAGTATATATATATATATATATATATATATATATTTATTTATTAAGAGAGTATGTATCATTTTAATGCACCAATTATACACGTTGTGGTGCTATTATTCGTTAGATTAACCTCGTTTATTATATCCGTGTTAGTATATGCATACTGGCCAAAGGAAAGTCAAAACAAGAAATTTAAAATTGGTTGAAAAACATCTTTTAGAATGACAGGAACAAGGTTATAAATTATATTTGACGAAAGTGAAAGCCTGTGCAAATTGTAAACCATGAATCATGAGCGATCAACAGGAAAGGGAAGGTAAAAACCAGTAAGATACAATCGTTTCAATAAGTTGAACGGATATATGTTTCAATAGCGGAAAAAATTACTATTACCAACCGCGTAGTAAATCAAAGGTCATGGTCGGTAGAACTCGTGGAATAGAATGTACAACCCTGTCATACGTTGCATATTAATATATAGAACGAATAGATAGGATTTGGTGAGCGTGACGGAGAGACCATGGGATAGAAACAATCCCAACACGATATACCATAACCCTTCAGTAGTTTATCAACAACTGAAAATCGTATCGTACAAAAATGGATTTTAAAATCACAAACTATTAATTTATATGGATAAGGAAGTATATATTTCTTAATGTACAAATTTGCAGCAGAAGATAGTATTTTGCTAGCACTCATGAGCTGATTAGAGATGGTGATTTTTGTTGGCAGCCAGCCGCGCAGATCGTGCAAGTTACTTGTATTCACACGCTTTACCTCCGAAGTACGTATAATTTTACATATAAGAAGTAAATCAACATTGTTGACGGTGTTGTGGTAAAAATGTTATTTATAAAAAAGGCATGAAGTTAAAAAATATGCAGGTACTTATACACAGCTTGCAAAGTTGATATATGTACAACTATGTGAATATGTATTAGGCATTTCAAAGAAAAGCCGGTATTATAAGATCCTAGCTTATTTCAGGTAATTCCATAAACAGATAATAACTGGATAAACGAAGATTTATGACAGCAATAAAATAGTTACTTATTGAAGAGTAAGTATTTAGTTTCTTAGAGCGTATTGAAGTAAAACGCATATAAATCGTCTGTACCTCGCCAAGAACATATCGCCCTCTAGAACGAATGGCTTTACAGGAGCGACGAAAATCGTCGAAGAAATTAAGTAGCGAACTGTGGACGCGACATGGGGTTTCTCTGACCCCTGGTAAGAAGCAGGCAGCTGAATGCATTTGCATGGGCGTATATGGCAAAAGAAGCCGTACTTAACTCCAACGCATCGAAAAGAACGTTTGGAATGGGGCAAGAAGTACGCGCATTGAATGAGAGGAAGAATGGTCGCGTATAACCTTTTCTGACGAATCTAAGCAACGAGATATGCTTCTTTTATGTTCTTTTATACTTGTTTGTTACATCAAACGTAATTTACAAATGTCATATTTAATCATGTTTGCTGTATTTTCTTTTCTTATTGCGGCTTTCGGGGGTCCAATTTGTATGGCGAAGACCCGGAGAAGAATATCTGCCGCAATGCTTATACCAACGGTAAAACATACTGGCGGTAGCATCATGCTATGGGGATGCATGTCGGCATCAAGCATTAGCGAAATCTTTCTCAATATAATATCCGTATAAATGGCAACCGTTACGAGATGCTACAGAAGATCTTGGGGCCATCCGTACTAAGATTGTTTGAAGATGAGAATGTTGAATATTTTTACCAACAAGATAACGCTCCTTATCACCGTGCAAGGGGAAAATGCAGTGGTTCACGTGAAACGGGGTGCAACTGTTGGACTGACAGGCACAGTTAAATTTATGGTTTATTCTGAACGAAAATATCGCAAACATTAGCGTGAGTCAGAAGAGCAGCTTCGCAAAGAAAACCTCAGCGAATGGACCTCAATTTCCAACGATATATGGTGAAAATTAATTAGTAGAATGCCAAAATATGTAACATCTCTAATAAAAGCATCTGGTGTACCAATAAAATATTGAAAATGTTAATAAAACATCCTGTACCGTATATCTACTTTGTCGTTTTATTGATGTATAAATTATTTTTATACATCCGAAGAGAAATTGGGGTACCTAATACGCATTTGCATAGCTGTATAATGGTTCAGTCGAGTACAGTTTTAACAGTTCCTCCCAGAGAAGACAGTGTGAAGATATATGTGTGCTTGCTTTGTTGACAGCTGAAATAAAAGAGATTTGATACTCTGAAAATTTTTGTAGAAATATACGATCAGGTATCAACCTGTTGTCGTTTAAGCAACATTTTTACAGTACTCGGTTCATTTACACGGCCCAAGCGGTGCGACCAAATTGATTTATGTACATATGCATATAACATCGACCAACCTTGAAAGAAAGGAGAATCTATGAATGTTAGGAAAAAAATACTTGTGTGGAAAGTTCAAACACAATTTGTTTGGTTTCCTGTATTGCTTTTACTTTCCTTTTCCATTCAGAATATTTTTTTAATACATTCTGTCCCAATCTTCACGTTGCAAACCATTCTCTCTCCTTCCCTGCATCCCGGCTCGTAGAGCTATCAATCCTCGCAGATGATGACGCTGTGTTTTCCCACATTTCTAGGCCTTCCTAAACTACCTAAAGGTTGACAATACCTGCGACGAAGCGTAGGAAACAAAAGTGAAGAATATTCGTGTTCTTTTCTCCGTATATAGGACCTTCACAACCCAAACAAAACTCGGACAGTGCTATGGAACACATAAAGAAACGCATCAAATGTACATTCCGCATTTATCTTAAAAAGGGAATATCTATAAAATTGTAATGGAGAATACATTATTGGGAGTGTAGGCGTTACATATGTCGGTTATTTGATTTTAATGCATCAAAGGGGTGTTATATTATAAAACGTTTATTATAGCAATAAAAAAAATGCAGCTGAGGCACTGAAACGTTCACTAAAACTTGTTCAGTCTTACTATTGATGATCGGTAAGATTGATGCCGCGTTTGCTTTCAGTTGACAATATACACAATCGTGTAGTCGACCCTGAAGCTATTTTGACGCTTTTCCGTCACAATCTTGAGGAGTTTGCCCATCGATACATAGCTATGGATGTAACATGGATCAATACGACACAACAGAGACAAAGGAACAGGCAAAACAGCGAGTTTTTAAAGCCGAATAAGTTTCGAAGAAGGCGAAGACGATGGAATTGATCGGTAAGGTGATGGCTTAGATTTTCCGAGATCCACGCGGAATCATCTACACCGATTACTTGGAAATAGGACCAACAATAACTGGAAAATATTATGCACCGTTATTTAACCGATCGGGCGAAAAAAATCGAGAAAGACGGTCCTCGTTTAAAAAGAAAAAGATCCGCTTCCATCATGACAATGCACGAGCGCACTCAGTTTCGATGGTTAAAATTATGGAATTAAAGTGCGAATAAGTTCAACATCCACCGTACTCAACGAACTTTAGCTCCGGTGACTTGTTTTTAGTGAGGAAATCATCGCCCAAACAGATGGATGTTTTAAGGACCTTTTGAAATCCCAGGGCTTAGAAAAGCTGGAGAAACGCTTGGAAAAGTGTATAGTTAAATGAAGATCACGTTGAATAAAAATCTACCAGAAATACTTTATTTTTCTATCTTTTTCTAAGGGCTTATTGAGCGATCCTCGTACTTTACCGTAGATCAACGCCACACAAAGAATTAGGATTTTTAAGGAGAGGCATCCCAATATAATTGCAATCAATCACATGGCTGTAACAAGAATTTGGGAAAATTTAATGGTACTCGTTCTGTTGGAAATAGCTGTAAATTCTGAACAACCACCCTTCATATCTGAAAATATGGGTTCTTTGCTGTGCAGTTTCTCAATATAAAATGCCCATCTTGTATATTCTATTGCGTTTAATGCGTGTCTGGTTGATTTTGAAAGATGATCAATACTTTCTGCATTACTACAATGTTATGATCCATAAAAAAATCTCATATGATGCATAGGTTTAGAAACTTATGTCATTGATAATCCCATTGAAATCCCAAACAATCCAAAGAAATCCAACAATATTTAAAAATTATCAATAATATATAGTTGCGTTGATAATATTTGTAATATTATCAACCATATATACGAACAATTTTTGATCAAAATCAAGAGGTGCCACGATCAATTCCTCTGTGCTGTCAGATGTCAAAATTATTTCACTTTCGCTTCATCAGCTACAAGCAGAACGTTACCTTCGAGAAATGTCTGATTTTATTCTAATTTTTAATTTGAATTAGTTATCTTGAGAAGTTAGGATTGAATGAGCAACTTCGATCAAGCAACCAAATATACTGTATGTAACATTCTAGAATGTTAAGTACGGGATTTCTTTCGATTTCTCTTCAGAATAGAGAGAGTCAGACATATAATGAATTATGTTGTAATCAATCACAAGCATATTTTCAACACTACGCGAACGGTTCTTCCACAGAACGGGGCAGATAGCAAGGCGTAGATTATTATACAAATAAAAAAAGTTATGCATAACATACAAGCGCTGATAAGCGCTAAAATGAGAACGCTACATTTTTAATTTTATAATAATTACTATGTGTACAATGTAGTCTAGTAGATGAGGTCTGTGAACTCTTGAAATCGTTTCGACATTGACCAAAATGAGGTCGAAACAATAATGTTGTTGATGAAGAACGATTATTTAAAGCAAAATAATACGTACCGGCCGCTGTACTAGCGACAGAAATTACACAATAGCAATAATTCGTAACCTTGATCTAGGGCCAAGGTTGGAATTAACGCAAATAGCCGTAAAAAATATGAAAATATATTGGGGCATCTAAACGGAATTTAAAAGAAAACAAGCTGCTCCTTATCTCTTGCACAAAATGTTATCAATGGGGAAAAAACTGGAATGGTGATAAAAAATGTTGCCATACAATGGGGGGCATTAATAAGGAATATATTGGCTGTTACTAATTTATTCTTCAATAAAATGTATTAAAGAAATCCGCACAAACACGTTTAAAATTCCAAGTTATGAAAACGATGCACTGGAAGGGTGAAAGTAGGTTGTAACTGACCAACATTTCTTCGATATCTTCAAACATCCCTCGTCACCTTAACGAAAAACAAAATTTCTTCTAAACCAAGGAGATATTTAGAGTAACAATTAAAGCGTAACATCCACGAGATCTATGCATTATTCGGATCTACATACTAATATCTAACGCAATGTAATTCTACGAATAAACAGTCTACCACGAACCTTGGTTTCTCTTTAACAGCTGGTACCTTTTTATCCATTTTGGCACATGCACTTCTTAGTCACTGCTAAGGAAGTATCACACGGCAATAAACACAAAATACTCCAAAAACTGAGATAAAAACGACGCACTACACTTGAAGAAAAACAACAATCGCACCTAATCAGAATATCACTCGGCTGCCTGCCTGTGACGTAAACTCAGCCGACAAATTCGAAATCGCGAAGCGACAGCTGTTGAGTGTTTCGGATAAAAATCGTGGGGCCGGCGCTAAATTTAAACCGCTTCGAGAATAATCGCCAGAAATCTAGAAGTTCCTTGTGTGCATGCAACCAGTTATACACCCTTGTTCTAAAGTATGCATACATTTCTAAAAGAACTTTAGGAAACAATAAGAGACTATTTGCGTTGATAATTTTTATAGGTTTAATTAATAAATTAATCTATGTTGATTTATATGAATCGTATAGTGGTTAAACGAAATTCCGAAATTAAAATTAACAAAATAAAGACGTATCTCTAAAACTTGCTGAATACCTTTTCTTATAATTTCAAGTAGCTAGAGCAAACTGTATATAAGATATAATTAAAGAAAATCATAGAAATGTAATTAACACAATAAATAGAATTAAAGAAACGTTGTTAATTTTTCTGATGTTGCATTACTGTCGGATGTCAAACATAGCTTCACAGTTTTTAAATTAAACAGTTGGCCAACTGCCATCCGTCACCATATATCACCTCAGTTCCATCAAGATGTTAATATTGTGTTTATTGATTTTCTTTGGTTTTCTAATATTTAAAAGTTGAAATAAATAACTTATGCAAAAATAACATGGGAAATTGCAAGTAGCATGGCTGACAATGTACAAGTGTCACCAAACTAAGAAATAGGAAATTACTACTATTAGTCACCAAACGACCGATATTTAATATACAGGGCGTCTAATTCCACCAATTACCTACGTCATCGATTTTTGTCCGTATGAAACAAATCGTTCTAATTCCAGCAAAATAAATATCGATATGGTTAATGATGTAATATACTTTTTCCATCATTTAGTTTCGCCATTAAGATGATAGATCCTACCTTTAAATCACGGGGAATAATATCGATAAGGATAAGGATAGAACTTTGATTTTTCCTTAGTATTCTATTAACACGTATATTTGCTAATATGCTAATTTTTTGGCCTACTAGATCAACGGGGACCTGAATCATCCAAAAATTTTCAAAATAGCACGGATCAGTTCATCGATTCTAGTCTTATTTGATGCGGCAATATCTAAATGAAACTCTATTTTTAGAAGTGGTTACCTACTCACAAATTTAACGTATAAAAATTATTATAGAAAAGTGATCAAAAAGCTCATTTGTGTTGTTTTAAGTTTAATTATCATAAACCGCATATTCAGGCAATTCTTAATAACAAAACAACAATCAAAGAAAATAATTTATTTAAAAAAGACACCTAGTTTGAACTAATGATAAGTGAACGCTGTTAAATGCCAATTCTACTATTCTTTCTTCTTAGCTTTTCCTTCATCAGGCGCTGGTTGATCGGGCATATGTATATTCTCATCGTCGTCACCTAAATCTTTACTATATAATGTTGGATATTGTTTCATACAATTCTGCATCGTTTTAAATAGATCGAAACAATCACTTCCTACAACAACCAAATTCATAAGTGAAATTTACAGACTTACAACAAATTAATCACCTTTTGGTTCTGCTGTTGAATAATGGAAACAGCTAAATGCATTTCTAAACTCAACACCGCATGGTCCGGTGGCCATTCCGCCTAAACAAGGACAATTCCAATTAATTTCTCCATTCTGTAATATAAGTCCTGGTTGCGGTTCCAATTCTGGTAATTTTACTTTGCTAGGAACTTTGTGATCTTCCGCAGTGGCAAATATGATTATGTCTTTGTTGTACGGACCTACTCTTCGACAGTGTGTCATCTTTGTTTAATGTATGTAATTCCTACTATCACCCAATAAAGATAACAGCAGAGGACTACTTTTGCGTATCCGATACACGCAAGGTATGCCTTCGTAGTTGCCACACAGGGTTAAACTGCTCCTTAACTTAACGTACTGGTCTTTGTATACTCTCAAAATTGCCTCCTTCGTATCAGGATGGTATTTTAATACATCTACCGGGATAGCTGCAGCTGTTTCTCCGAACACTTGCGTAATGCAGGAAATAATATGATTTTTGAAAAATGCCGGCGTTATATGGTGATCTTGGTCCTTAGATAATTCCCTGTAAATGAAATTAGAGGTTATGTTACATGGTATAAGTTAACTGAGGATTTTGAGTGAAGTTGACAAGCATGCTGGCAACGAAAGATTATACTAACAACACAACATCTAAGTAATAATAATTACTCATTGCATTACGCCGTTAAATCGATTGGATGAACATTTTTGGATGAATTACTCTGGATGATTTTCGAGAAAGATGCTTTGTAATTTGCATGTTGAATGGATAAATGTTAAAGTACAATAATTGAGATTAAAGAATTCTACTTCTTTTACGAGAACTTCTAATAGTGTCACTAATTTAATTAGAGTTTTGTAAGATAGAGGGCACTTTATATATAGTAATTAATTAATTGATCTCTCCTATTTAAAGAAATCCTGCTTTAACTACTAGATGGGGGTGCTGTTCCAGATTATAAATAAATGTTTAAAATGTCCCTTTAGGTATCCCAAATTAAAATAAAATAAATAACATTTAAATAAAATAAAAAGAATTTTTTTTAATCAATAAAATTTAGTCCACCTAGGCTCTAATTAAATACTCCTAAATATATTTTAATTTAAAAAGTGGTTTTCCATGTTTCAAATTAAAATAAAAACAATAAAGAACTTCATTTTCCTAATGAATAAAATTTATTATACCCGCATCCTAATTAATATTTTTTCCTGAACCGGTTGTGTTCGTTTTGAATTGCAAATTTCAAAAAATACGAACAGAAATAATGCGTCGCCCCTGGAAATGGCACGGAGGATGTTATATGTTAAGCAGGCAAAGTGAATTTGAAATTAATGGATTATTTAAGCCGTGAGATCCGTGATTGTTTTAAATTATCGTCCGGTGCATTATTCATGCCATCTCCGACTAGTATCATGGAGCCACGAGCACGATATATCATTTGTGAGATGGTATAATATGACCTTATTATGGGGAGACTATGTTTATTATCTTCCGTGAATTATTGGATGAATAGACGGTATAAATCAGGATTTACATAGATACGCGATAATATTAGAATTGATATTGGAGAATGTACTGAGATCATATTAAAGGAACAAGAAGCGGGACTTTGTGCGAATTGGCTTCAGAAAAGGGGAGAACAACAACAGATGTAATACACGTGATAACACAAATAATAGAAAAAAAGAGACAACAAACACGACATCGTACTGGTATATTGGGATATCATCCTCACGATGTACAACCAGGTTTGCATCAGTTTGGGCCTTCTTTGCTTCTTCAATCATTTTTGAAAGTTTCTTGACAATATTGTGTGAAATTCTCTCTAGTCTAAGAGATTCTGGTCTTTTATTTCTTCAGAGTAATCGTCGTCAACATCTTGAGCGTTTTATGAGAAACATCTTAACTTGCTAAACTAACTGGCGATCTTCAAACTGGGAGAAGTAGTAATATTTATTAAATGCTTAACAGAAGAACTATGCCGGACAAAAATAAATGTAAGATGTAGTAATACCTGATCGGAATGCTTATATTAACGTGTTACAAGTTAAGGCAAAGCCAAGGGTGTCGCCAGAAAGCGTTCGTTGTATGACTTCGTTATTAATTTCAAATATCAAGTCGGATAAATGTAGCACTAGCATTCTTTTCTTCTTTCAACGAATGTAGTGAACCTATGTCTTTGCAATAGGTCACTGTAAGGAATACAAAGAATAGGATAGCTACCTATGGTCTTTTTCTATTCATGGTTGCTTCTTTCCAGTTGGTGGTTTCCACTCTTAGGTCCTCTTTACATGTATTCATCCCTTTTTTGCACGAGGGTTCTCTTCTTCTTTTTCCTTCTTCAACAAAGTAGCAATATTATTTCGATCCATTTTTCATTTGGCATTCTTCCCACATGCCCCAACCAAATTAACTTTCTAGCTCTGACTATACGAATGACTTCAGTTTATTTATAAAGCTTTCTGATTTACTCATTTGTACTTTTGCTCCATTAATTCTTTTCTCGTTTGAATCGTCGGAAAATTTTTCTCAGGACTTGCCTTCCTCAGATATACGATTCAGTATTCACTCTCATTATCCCATTACTGTAGGCTATATATACCATTAATTTTGTAACTGTCAAAACCTTCTCCAACTTCAATATCTTCTGGATTGATCGGAGAATTTTGTTTCCTTTCAGCATTCGTTTCTCAATCTTGCTTGTTCTTCGTCTTCGTTGGTTACAGTTTTCAAGGTATTTTCAGCTTGTCTGAAATATTGAAAGTTTGAATGCTTCCTTGTTTCCTTTTGTGTCTTTTCCCATTCCTGAAGTATTTAGTTCTCTTTTCATCTATACAAAGCCCATGTATTCTTATCTTTTCCTCAAAGAATTTAAAAATCCCCACGGACTTTTTCTCATGTCCTTGACATGAGAAAAGAACAGTACATCACCGATATATGCAAGAACTTGACTTTTATTGTTGTGGATCAGTCCTGATCTCGCCGTTTCTCAATATTTTCTTAAGTAATAAGCGTATTGAGTGCACCGGGAATTTACAAATTTCTGCTATAGAAAATTGCGCCATTTCATTTGTTGTCGCAAATTTAAACCATTTCCAATTCAATTAATGTTTCCTTATGCTTAACTGGTTTTACGAGACGATTTCTCAAAATGCCCAAACGTATAATTCAAAACGACGTTGTGGTCCTCTTGTCCTATTTTATCCGCATAATATTCGTAGTCTTCTAATTTTCCCATTAACTTGTTGCGGCTCCCCAGTTATCTCAGACTATGGCTAGTATGAATGGTTGTTTGGTTTAAACTTATTTCGAAATAAAGTTGGTCATGCTTTAGTTTGAGGCAATTTAACTCTGGTACCACTACGCGTGCAAATGTTAATGGATTGTTATTTACTTATAAAGTACAAAATTTACATAAATTTACATCAAGTTTGCAAAAACAGACCATTAGCAAAGTATCCCGTTGATTTTCATTCGAATTCCTGTTAGCGTAAACATGCAACGGCTCGATAAACGATCCATTCTCGATCAAGTTTATATGAAGGTCTCGAAAAATAACACGATGTGGCCTGATATTTGCGTGCATTGCTTTGGCGCGGATGATTCCATCAATACCATGTAGAAGCTATTTTAGCATTATTTTTTGGTTATTGTTTTTAGGCATTCGCTGATGTGTTCTGTTAAACTGTCGTTTTCGTCAATTAAAGTATTATATCGAAAGCTTCTATCGACATGTTATCAATGGTTGAAAATGTAAGAAAAGATTTTTTTGACAAGCAAGCATATTAAGGCCCATGATATTTTTAGTGTTTATAAACCATGCATATCTCTGTATGGAAAGGGCTACTTCTATGCGGACGGCTCGTGTATTGTAATATCCTATCTTGACGAATCAAATTTCAGCGATCAAACCATAACGCCATCTAAGGATTGTAAGTTGTTGGGTGCTGTATTAGATTCTAACTTGATAAGAGAACCTAAAATTGAATTTCTTTATGGTAAACTTCGAAAAGCATGTTATATGATCTATAGTCTCTGAAGGACTTCTGAGGTCTGGGTAATAACAATATATCGATTTGGGCTTGGGCAAAGGATTTGGATAGGAATTTTGTCATATAAAAGCTCATAGTCAGATGCATCTTTAATTTACCATATTGCGAGGCGTATATGACGGTATCCGCGCATTAACATCAATATATGTTAATAGAAATCATTTCAGGACTCTGGCTAATATGTTCATAGTTACAGCACTAGAAATAATGGAAAATTTGTTCATCTTAGACCAAACCATTCTTTTCGAATAAAACCGCCAACAGTAGTAGCAGGTCTAAACATCTTCGCCAAAGGACTTGCTCGCCTCTGACTTGCTCGCAACTGTAACTTTGTTCAAAAATAGATCGATGGATCTTTTACTAGAAAATGGCTTAGCCGAGTTTGCAACTCAAGGAATTAGGATGAAATATATTTGTTTGTTATTATTTGTTTATTTATTTATTTATTTATTTAATAAAAAAAATTGACGATGGCCAGAAGGAATAGAAACAAAAATATCGACAACATGATTAGGTAGAAGATCGAAAGTGACCTTACGATTACCTCGAATACGGCGCGCCCATCAAGTGCTTGGGCGAAGCATAATTGCTTTCCCAGATAATGAAGGAAGGTTTTGTAATTGCAAGGAAATATTTCAGGGACAATTCCGCATGAAAAACACGAAACCAAGGCGAATAAAGCGGGGGATGGGGATTGGATTGCTCTGCTGTGGACCTCTTTCCTAGATTTCCTTCTACTTCCTTCTATCATATGTTCGTCTATCGATGTCTTCGTACTTTTTTTTCTTTCGCTTCTACCGCTTAACTTAGTCTTTTTCATTCTCTTCGGTCTTCTTCTCTTCTTTGTTGTTCTTTCTTGCTATTTTCGCCGTGCTCATTCTCTTAACGTGCCCCAACTATCCAAGTTGGTTCCCCTTTATTGGTTTTATATTTAGATCGTTTTTAATTTTAACCAATTCGCTAAGTACCTCATTCTTGTTGTTATCACCTCCTGCTTGGGATTCTCGAATACATGCCCGGGATTCGGATCGATAAGCAAGTGTAAGTATTGCAAACTTAAAGGTTCTTTACATCTCTGGGTATTTATTTGTATCAAGAGATTAATATGAAGGAGTTTCTATTGTTTTTGCTGCAATTCTTTCGTCTAAATTTCCCACGCTTTAACTTTCTATTGTTTATGTTTACTCCGTGTTTCTTGCCATTTTGAATATCAAATAAAAGAAAAATATTTTTTCTAACTCTGGCGTTGTCAAAGAAAAAAAAAGAAAATCCAAACTAACAGTGTCGTTAGCGTCGGTTAATTCTAACTGCTCACCGTAATAGGGATTGGGTTTAATTTCAAGAGGAACCGAGGGAATAACGGATCATTTGATGCGACGATAATATCCACTGATACCAAAGATGACTACTCAACTCCGTTAAAAACATAAACTTTCCAAGTGTGTTCGTGCCATTTAGATATCGATAAGGTACGGGTTGACTAAATCCAGCTTACCCCTCCAAAACTCCACGGTACGTCGAACGTTAATCGACTATAATTCGTTTTTCTGTTATAAGCGATATCGTAACGCTCTAGAGTCGGATATAAAAGCGCTTTATGTTTTTAATTAAGACGGCCATAAAAATGAAACGCCGCTTCTATATAGCTCCTTCCCGTATACACAGGGCACCGCCCGCCGTTGCTGTTAGACGTTGTATTGTTCCGACGCTGTCGTTCTTTATCGAGCCGTTACCATCGATGTGCGGACATTAAATCGAATCGTGTATAATATAATAAGCCGGAGGAAGAAGAAATGCCGCTTTGGCGAGATTATTTTCTATGCTGTAATGTCATGCTGGGCGTTCGATAGGTCTGTAAGGAAGAGGGTCCAGTATCGTAGCTAAAACTAGAACGTCGAGGGTATATTTGTGTCGTTTTCGCGCGAGGACTTCGGGGAGCGGTTTTAGCTGGGGCCGTTCTCTGAGCCAAGTGTTGGGGTGGGAAAGATAATAATAAAATAATGTAATATGTTTGGTAATGGATATAGATAGAAGTAGTGCGAGAGATCTTACATCTAGATCAGAATAGATCTATTAGGCTTCCTCTTCATAATGAAGAGTCCCCTACGCTGTCAACCAGCCCATTATCTTAGTGTTGCCAGCGTTAAAATTCGAACATCTAGTATACAATTTGACTTGATCGGTAACTTACCAAGTGACTAACGTAGTCATTTTAACATTACGTATAAGCACAACGACTGACAGTCGTTCTAATTTAAGGATCTTCTTGCTACCAACCTCGGATCTTTGTACACAATGCAACAATTACGAAAATAAGCTGAAATTAGGCCACGTTATTCCTTTTAGGTTGATAATAAGTGTCGATTAAAGAATTAAGCGGGTAAGATATAATAAATCTATTAACTTCCGATAATCACTAAATTAAAAGTTTGTTCGCTAAATAAAATTTTACTCCGCGAAATTTTGTAGAACTTGCGCTAAATTAGCAATATTGCCTTACATAAAGCCGCTCTTTAAGGGAGTGCGCGTCTTTCACAACATTAGCGACGAATTAGAAGTGCGAATGGGCCGCGTCGGCCGTCCGTCCGACTGACACATTTCAGATGCGGGTCGGACTGAAATATTTCAGACGCGGGTCGACGGGGCTTTTCAAAATAAAACGGGCTACCTTTTAAACTCGTTGGATCCGCCAAATTCATCAAGCTGCTAATTTTGAACACTTTTTTTTCAGTTAATTCAGAAATTCAGTTAATTTAAATAATGTGAAAATAAGGGAGTCGTACAAAATTCTACTACGTTCACCTCTCCATTCACAGCACCTAGGGAAGACCAAACAATACGTATTATACCAGTATGGGGTCTTCTCGATGTGATAGAGGAAGTAGTCGGTGCGTGAAGGTATATGTGGCGATGTATTTACGTTCTGAAGTCAGATTTTAAAGTTTTAAATTCCAGCCATACCAGCTTCACTAAAATACAGGATAAGTGACTATAGTTCCTTTGTTTAGTATTAAATGAATAAAAAAAATTACTCCATGTCATCAACAAAATCATATTTTTCCCTTTCCATTATACTTGTACAGACAATAAAACCGACAAGACAACAACGAAGTGCTATTCCATGTAAATGGGCAACCATATACGATCTTACTTCCCAAAAGAAAAAACTCCTTTCCCCTAACCGTAGCAGGATCGTGGAGGGTTCCCCCGTTTACATTTATTTTAATTCTCGCACAAACGACAGAGAGCGCTGCCTTCCCTCGTCGGTGCTCATTTATTTGTTTGCTTAGTTGAGCGTGACCGGGCTGTTAAGATGCGAGATAGCTTTACGATAGATTTTATGTTTATGAGTACGCCACATATCATTAAACAATGGAATGATAGGGGTCCATGCTCATTCTTTCTGCCTTTCATTTTTTCTCTATTGTTATTAAGGCTTCGTTGTGCCGTCGGTGTGTTATCGGCATGCCTCATCGTCCGTGAAATTATTATTTATCGGGTATGTGCCAGGCAAAAACAATGCGCGTTTGAAGCACAACTACATGTATAATAAATATGTTGGCTGTATATTTACATTATGTATGTATTAACTTTAGGCGTACATACGTTATGTTGATAAAGCAAACGAATGCGAATTGTAAAAAAAATATTTTAATATTAGATAATATTGAATGAAATTGTTAATAAAATGGAATAAATGTGTAAAACTAAAAAAAAATGTGTTAAACCTACCAGAACTTTCTTACAAACTTGAAGAACTTTGCGGGACAATTTTATTCTCGGCACGTGAGTCTTTCTTCTTTTTCCCAGGGCAAAGCTCATCGCCCTTGTTTTTGATTATTTCGTTGTACGACTCGTTCGTGTGGTGCGAGTTTGTATTGTTGAGCTATCGTTTTGAAGGTTTTAAGCTAGAAATTTAATCTCAATTCTTTAATCTGATGTGTCCTCCTTAAACGACCCTGGAGCTCAACCGTATTCTTACCAACGGGTATGTCTAGTTTCCATGATTCCTCCAAATGTGTTTTCAATGTTGTGATGCTCAGGTCAGCACGGGTTCGTCAGTTCTTGGCGTTTCTTCTAATCGTAGCTACTCATTTTTGACAATTTTCCAAAATTTTAAATTTATCTCCATGGCGACCGTTGACCCCGCGATGGATCCATACCTTAATTTCATCGTAGAGGTGTATAGCAACATCTTACTTAGTACATCTAGCGATGCCTTGCCGCCGTGAGCTTGTTTTAGTTTGGGGTATTTCACTGAAGATGACCACGGTAATGTTGTTTGATCGATCCTAATATTATCTCCTTCATCTGTGCAAACCGGACGCTTACGCACCTGATTTCATTTGCGTGCATTCCACAGCATAGTAGAGGATAACTCATTCAAGAAGAGAATTCACGAGAAGACGCTAGCATGTATTATTTTGTGTGTAAGTCTTATTCGACTGGTCTTCATCGTGCAGGTTCTCCTCTGTTAACAACTTCGCATCAATTGAGTCATGTTAGCCCTTTCCCGGCCTAACATGACGGGAAGTGGACCTCATATGATTGTCTGACAAATGGAGTTCCTTCTTTTCATCCATATTATAGACATCAAGGCTACTTTTATGGTTAATATAGCATTGTTTGAGAAGAAGTACAGTGCCTTCACTTTACCGTGTTGATAACGTGCTGTTGCGATATTGAACTAGTAAGTAGTCGTTGAATTTGCTGAACAACAACTTCGTTATAGTCGATAGTTATGTGCAAAACATCGGAAAGTTCCCACAAAGCAATTTCCAACTCTCTTATACTTTTATGCTTTTATGTAATATTACAACGTAAGCCTGTCCTAGGAGGGACATAGATACCAACATAACCCTTATACTTAGAAGAAAGCAGTCAGCAAATTCTTTTTGGGAGATGCGCCATTAATACACGGTTGTTCCTCTTCAAACGTACTTTTCGGCAACGTTGTATTCGTTTATACAATTTCTAATATTCTTAATAGCTTATTGGCCGGTCTATTTTGGCTAGAGAAAGGTTCGTTGATGACCGTTCCTTATGGCTTCTGATAGGTTATTGCTTCGGTGCGATAAAACGCGTCGCCGAACATAATAACAAATTACCAACCGCATGCATTTAATGGATACAGTTTTCTGCGAAACGATCGTCTCTCCAAACGCATATTGCGCATTTTGCGGACCGAAATTCCGTAAAGCGATATTGAACGTGCACCTTTCGAGTTCCGTTTATGCCCATATAAGAGATTGCATCCATACAAGGGTGTGATTTAATAAGAAGATATGTATGCTGGCCGTATATGCAAAATTTGGAATGTTTACAGTATAAGGACTGGGAAAATAAGACATTAAATAGAAAGTTTATTTGATTGCAATATAAGGATTTTTCTCGATATTGCTGTACAATAATGCAGCGATTTATACGAGTATGGACCTTTATGTAAAGAAGTGTGAACGTTTAAGTACGAATATGTATTTGAATACGATCTAAAATGGTCCATTTGGAGAAGATATTCAATAATTTACATTTAGCCACGTAGATATTTTTGTGGAGTTGTTATAGTCCATTATTTTGAGAGGAACGAAGCAAATAAAGGAGGAGTCCTCTACTTAAATATATCTTGACAGATAGATATACTATCTACATGTTTTTAGCGGCGATTAGACACTTATATTTAAAAGACTAAGCATCGGAAGAGACCGAACCTAAGCTAGATGAAATTCATGGCGCATTTGCTCCTGTCTTAGCGACTGGCTAAATGAGTTTAAACTTGGCCGTGCATGAACATCAGCGTATTCCTGCAATTACAAAATCCGCGATATGATTTTGAACGATCGACGAATCAAAGTGCACGAAATACCGTCTTCTCAATTTTGCAGGAAATTAGGCGAATTAAGCGTGAAAAAAAGTCTCGGCAAGATAGATGCCGCGTTTGTTCTCAGTGGTCGACCGTAACGCCGGCTTAATGCTTTCCTGCCGCAATAGACTACTAGACTCCGGAGGCGAAGGCAACTCAGTAGGTTTTTGAAGGCGAAAGAACACCGAAGAAGGCAAAGTGACAGAGTCGACCGGTAAGATCGATGCCCATCTACACCAATTACTTGCAAAAAGGACAAATAGTAACTGGAAAGTATTATGCGTCGTGAGGGTTGAAAGATTTGTTTGAGCGTTTGAAGAATTTTCTTTCATCAAGACGATGCATTAGTGTACCCCTGCATAATTTCGATGACCAAAGTTCAAATTGATACAAGATCCATCGCATTCACCGAATTTGGCCCGAAGTGACCTCTTTTCATTCCAAAAAATTGAAAAAAATATCTCGGCAGATAACGGTTCAAGTCGAACGAGGATTGCCCAAACTGGAGGGCTTCAAAAATCTGGAGAAACGCTTGGAGAAGTGTGCAGAGTTAAATGTAAATTATGTTGAAAAGTATATAAAAATCTACGGAGAATACTCTGTTTTCTCTTTTCTTGGAGACTTATTGAACGACCTTCTATTTTCGTTAAATTTTTTCAATAAGCGTATATATGTAAAGAGATAGTATCTTTGACATTAAAACGCCTTACTTATTATGAACTTTCGAAATCGAATAAGAGCCGTAAACTCGGTTTCATTGGGGCCAATTAAGGTTAATAAATTTGAATTGCAAACAATTTGCCACAAATACATCTAAATTTCGCAAATTAAAAGTTAGGTAGATATCCTACTTAGTAGAAAGTAGACTAATTGGCATTATGCAACGTTGTTTTCTTCATCGATGATTGATGAAATGTATCGTTTTCGAGTTAACTTCACCTATATAGTTACCCATATTAAGTTCTACGCTGTAGTTAAACCAATAAAGTATCTACTACGTGTATTTTAATATCTAATAAGATCTAAACGCGACTCTCTCGGAACCTGAACAAGTACGCCCTAAAAGATTTTCCCGTTCCTTCTAACATACGCCTACTATCCACTCGTAGCTTACGATTCATTAGCGATCCTCTAATAAATACTCTTTAAATCTGTTGTCCTCGTTGCTTATACCTGCATCCTTTTGGGACCTGTACGTTTCCGAGAGAATAGCATAAATTATTACTGCAACGCGGAACACTAACTATGTGTATGTATCTTCCCTCCATGTAGTCTTTTTTTCCGAGAATATCGAGCATCCGAAACGTTTCGCAGATAAAACCTTTTCTTGGAAGATACAAATAAATTCCGCTTTACTGTTCGTCACATACATACAACAGACCGAGATATAACGACGTTAGTCTAGGGTGAAATAAATTCCGTTGTCGGGACAAAAGACTTTAAATACGAGATGTAACGACGAGGAGTCCTATCAGCCGATGTGGGCGATTGTAACTACGGAGTTGTGTATAGGAATTCAGCTAGGAAGGTTCTTACGTATTTACGAGGTGGTATTTTATTAATGAAAGGACCTCGTCTGTTCGCTTTTGGAAATAATAGTGAACGTTGTTCGAGAGATTTATTCGAAATGGATTATGGAAAATTTGGAGGGTGCATAATCAAAGGGATCATTTGTCGGAACGACTGCGGCGAAGTTATTATGTTATGTATTAAGAAATGAGGGGATTGCAGACGTTGCTTTATAATATACAAAGAGTGTACGATGAGAAACTGGCACTATACTACGAAAACAATAAGAATTATCCGCATCTATGTACGTAAATGAATTAAACCGCTGTAATTGTTTCTAATTTCTAATAATAATCTAATAAAAACACGGTATAACGTTCTCCATAATTGTTTTCAGGGAAATTTACTAAACTTGCACGAACCCGAATTGTGCCTCATTTAATATCAATTTTAGCAGTCAAAAGTTTCAGTTTATTTTACATAACTTCAAAAGCTTCTGCAAATGGAGGATAATAAACTTAGAGCAACTTTTAAAACAAATGGAAAAACACCAGTATCAATAGAGAAATGGAATAGGCTTGGAACCAATCAGCTTCCTAGGCACAAAGTTTTACTTACAGGATAAAGATTTTCATCGAATGATGGGGAGGATAAAAGTTTACCTTGCAGAATTTGACCGGATCGAAGAATTTGCGGCGTTGCGATATATTTACAAAGACGCTATGTTGAAAAATAATTTAAAAAATACTTGTTTCCGTTAGGTTGGAGACCACCCTCGTTCACCGTACGTCTAACCTATACGTATGCACGGATAGAGCTCCACCTAGTTTTTATTATTCCGCATGTGTTCTTATCAAACGCTAAAGCCTCATACCGGGGCGCTCCGACCAATAAAATTTTACTGCCGCACTAACAATAAGTGAAACAATAAAGTGTCGCCATGTAGGAAACGAGTTTTCAGGTAGGTACCTAACTATATACGTACTATCGGACTACCTCTGGTTTTACACCCGGAGCCGCCTCGGTAATAGCAACAACAGTGGCGTAATGGCTTTCGTTCTAATTTAGTAATTGTCGCCGGGTCAACTTTTACGTTTCCAACTGTTCGCTTCTCTCTCTCTTCCAGCGTTGTCGTTATTGCGTTATTGTTGGTTTTAATGTAATATTTAGCGTTCCGAGTTGCACCTTGAACTCCGCGTGAGAAAATCCGAATAATTTGCATTCGTGCCGGGCTACGGCCGTAATTAAAAACTGTTCGTTGTATTTTATTGCTTTAGGTGTGCATGCGCTCGAATTAAAGCGAAAAATATTTCTTGGGAAGTGAAAAATTGCGGAATATTTCATGTTAAACGGTGTCACGGAAAGCAGCCAGTTTCTCAATAGTATCGACGTTCATTTAAAACTGTCTTCGCGAATTTAGGAGTGTCCCGAAGAACTTAAATAAAGATACCTTGACGGCACCTTCCTTATATACGAAAAGCAATAAGATATTTTAATTTCCAATGTCGAATACCTATTTATGGCTATTTATTTTACAAAAGTAGACTTTGAGGAAGCTGAGGTCACAAGTAGAAGCCTTGAAACTTGGACGACCCTCAGATAATAACTTAATATTTTACAAATGTTGACTGCTAATAGCGGCAATTTTCAAATATGACAAGATAAAAGCGCCGGAAGTTCTTGGTTTTGAGTTATTGGTTGCTGAAACTTGCAGATGATACATATGTTGATCTGGATTATTTTTTGAAAAGAGAACGTATGAGGTGAGTTACTTCCAGGTCTTCAGCAAAGTGTGCCCTTGTGAAGGGCAATTTTCTAATTAAACCACGCATCTGTTTGAGTTTTCTTTTGATGTAAACCATGTTTTCTACGGCGCGCCAAGAAACAACGACGTCGTATGTTAGCATTGGCGTGGCTATTGTAAATCTCTGGGAGAGATTCCAGATGGTTCCCAGCATTCTGCAGAGCTATTGATACTTATACTAGCTGTTGATGTTATACTCAATGTGTGAGATTCACAAGAGTGCCCTAGATGATATTTATCACTTTCGATGCATGGAACTGCTATATCAGTGAGCAGTAATAATAACGTCATCTTTACGAAAGCCTACTTTAGCCAGAATCTAAATACGATAACGAATGCAGTGCTCCATTTAACATAACAAATTTATTTGACTTTAACGGTACACCAAATCAAATGTATATTTTCATTCGCTCTGTATAATTTTTAGGGATTATTTTTATCTTATCATCAATTTTAATGCTTACACGAAAAAAAGCATCTGACTTAAATACGTAAGACAAGTACTGCTTTTAAATTCTAGGTGACATTTTCTAGGAATAGCAAAATATCTCAAAAATGTCTTGGGCGAGGTATGGGAGACTGAATTATCAAAATATGCAATAATATACTAACAATTTTGCTTGTAAACTTGGTCCTAATGAACCTACAAAGCCCTAAACAAAGATATTTCATGGCTTTCCGTTTTATTTTTAGCCAAATTAAAAAAAATACTAGGTTTCCTTTATACTCTTTTGTGGAACCTTTTTTTTTTGCAAATTTAGAAATAAATTAAACAATTTATGTGATGCGAGATACTATCTGGATGAAGTATTAAATTATATAAAAAATGTAGATAACTTAATTTTCTATATTTCTAATTTAATTTAAAATTTATTTAATTTAATTCAATTTAAGTTAAACAAGCACAAGGTCCTAATATAACCGTTCATCGATTGTTAATTTTTTAAATTGAATAGTAAATTGGAATGTAGAAATCGGTGAAAAAAGTTAAATTCAGGTTTACTTTTGTGCAATTTATTTAATTTTCGATACCTGAAGTGACTCGATCTTGAAGTCTTTGCAAACTGAAGTCCGATTTATCCAAATCCGTAGAGTAGTGAATTTTTATGAGGAAGATCTCATTAAGATATTTTATTTTAAACTTTCTCTCTTTTGTTAGAAATGCTGTCGAAAGAAGTATCTTTAATTCTCAATTATCTCCATCTAAATCGATTAAATCAAATGACGTCTTTGAGGTAATATAGGCCATTTCATATGACCTGTGATTCTATGGGGATGTCCTGGTACGGTCAGATACATGAAATTATGTTGGTCACCTTCAATACTAAATAAAGTTAAAATTAAACAACAGTACACTTGTTTGAATTTGAAATAATACAGAAATTTTTCATGTATTCTGATTTAGGTTTCTCGCAGCATATGTTTGCTTAGTGGAATTTTTTCTTTTAAAGAAAACTTATTAAATGTGCAAGACGAGGATGAAAACACAATCTGGGGAGTATTGGAGGGAAGAGATCATCAACAGTGCTCCGCTTCCGCATTAAGCTAAGAAAATAAACCTATCAACTTAGAACAATTTCCAACCTAAACAAACAATATTATAGCAATATATAAATCTTGCGTTGTTTGAAACAATCTGCTAGAATAAAAGATAGTTTCAAATTATAAATTTCTTTTAAATAGGTAAATATTAGGATATAATACACCATCTAAACTTAATGGCTCGTTAAATTGTAGTATTTAAGTTAGGAAATTAATATTCAAACCAAATAGAATTGTTTCAATTTAAATTTGAAAATTAAGCAATGAGGAAATATAGGGAAAGAGAAAGGCTATGTTTTTCTTATCGACTACATCAGCGCTGATTGAAGAAACAACAAACAAGAGGAGAATGTATGGTACATATGAGGGTAGTCTGGAAAGCTTCCAGCTCAAGCTCCTTTCTTGAAATAAAACTCAATTTGGCGGTTTTATTTATCAACATAAATCTACATACTTTTTTAGCGATGCCTTTACTTCATCCAAATAGTAGTTGCCATTCAGTTCTAAATATACGCTTACGAATGTGAGCTTGCTCATTTGATGGCAGTCTTTCTTCTTCAAGCGAAGCTTTTAATCCAGTAAGCAGAAAAAAGACGTTGTGGGTTACTATCAATTCGAACATTCTAGCAACATTCGGTGAACTTTTCCGATGTCATCGGCAATGGTTGACCATCTCAAAGGTTGTGACGACCACGTCTAAAGCTATCCAGAATGTGACTGTGGCAAATGTTGGTCATCGTAAACAGCGTCTCTCTCAAGAAGAATTTAGTGACGAAATATTCGGGTTTTTCCATTTTTCCTGAAATACTACCTATACAAACGATTTTAAATATGAACTGAGCGTCCAACGTGGCTGAAATTTTCCAAATGTTAACCAACGATCTTAGAATCTTTTTAAAGAAAGCACTGCGCAAAAACGGATTGTTTAATTGAAACCAAGTGCAAAAACAATTAATTAGGTGCGCGTGACGAGCGATGATTGTATCTATTGATGTAATACGTGTTTGTGTAGAGTGTGAGTTCGAAATGTGTTGGTAAATGGAAATTTATCGTTACATAAACACAATTGACTAGATTTTATAGATTATTTCAGTATTAATCTTAAGCTATTGACTGAAAACTTTTAAAAATAAGTGCGTTTTTAACTAACGTAATATACAGATTACAATAAATTACCGTACTCAAGTTATTGATTCTACAATCTTCAATAGTCATCAAGAATTAATCTACGTAAATGTTATTGATTGTTGTGTTCTAACGTTATGCGATAATTGGAATAGTTAATTCGTGTAGTGAGCCTATAATCTTGAAAATAAAGTCGCATTTGGAATATTTACAAAGTGACCAATAGCAATGGCGATTAGACCTGGTAGGTTTTGTGGTCATTCTTCAACAATAGCATCGGATAGCAGCTTAATACCAATTATTGCTAGCTCCATTACAATGCAGTATTCGCCCAGCAAATGAAAGGGGCATACTCGATTCTACAAGGGTGTTACACGGTTCAGCATGCTTTGTTAATGCTTGAACAGCGTTACGTAATATCTTACGAGGGCTTACTTATTGCGTCATTTGAAATACCCGGTTTTATCTGATCTGACAACCGAGGTGGCTAAGGTATTGTCTGTACAACGGTCAAGGAAGGTATTGTCCATGTAATGCCGTACAATTCGTGTTGTCAAAAAATTCTGGAAGATGCGTTTGTGTAGCATAGCAACATATGAATTAATTAAAAGTAATGGAAAGTGATTATAGCAGCTTTAAAGTAACCTTACCCACTAAGCCATCGCAAATATTTAAACTAAAACGACGTTGACGACTTTTAGGCATCATTAAATATGAATCTTCGTAATTGATAATAATTTGGACCATTATTATTATTCAAAACGCTGGACTTTTGTAGTGAGATGGAAGTTGTTCGCTGCATCTCGGAGCACGTCATCCGTAAGTAAATGAAGTGCTCTCAATTCTCTTGCAACGCACCTAATACTTCTTGAAGGATCGTTCCTTATCAAGTCAATGATGGCAACGTCGCGTAAAGGGGGTCGCCTAACGTTTGCGTGCCGAAAGTTTGAGTAATTTTGAGCTATTATGTCAAATGTTAGTAAAGGTACAACGAACAGTGTCCTTTCAATAACGAAAATAGAAATGTCAACTAGTAGTTTATGCACCTCATTTGTTTTATTTATATATAAATAATAGCGAAACCCTCTTGAATCATGCTGCTGCCAGAAGACATTTCGACTAAATGTTTTACATTTTCAGTTAGCTAATATTAAACAGGTCCATTAAAAAATCAAGGGAACATTCGTTACAGTTCTTGAAGCACAACGTCATCCCGCATACCGTATCCCTGAATTTTATAACACTCTGTATATCTAAAAAAAAAACTAATCCCCTTTTTCTAACAATAGAATCCCCAGACGCTCTGTATCCCTTTCCAATCCTGTGAAGTCCTTACGCGCCGTCAACCTATTTCTATTGATCCCCGTTCCATTGCAAATCCTCTGTACGCTAAGGTATCACTCAAGGTGATCGGCACAGTAACGATAAATCCATCAGGTACAGATGGAATCGAAGAAATTCCTACGAATTCATAATATAGTCGAAAAATATCGACAGACTTCGCCGAAAAAAGGGAAGAAACTAACCCAAGCAGACGTCATTTCGCTGATATTTGTACTAGACGGGGGATAAAGGAAACGGTTCGCATACAACAAAAGAGGTCCCAAGGTACCCCCGTGAATATTTATTATGGTGCGGTTTATTCAACCTGACACGGGCAGAATGCTGAAGCTTGAAACGTGAACACACAATGTATGTTCATGCGAATACGTAAAGGCTGCTTTATATAAAAGGGATGCGTGTAGATCTATCTTTGTTTGAGGCATGGGTTTATATAAATGTTTCTCTTTCAACGGGTTTCATCGTCGGGAATAAAGTCGAGAATATCGAGCAGAATTAAGTTTGGTATAAAACGCTTTCGAACGATACAATTTCGATGTTTTCGCTGGGTACCTATTGTAGAAATATTGTAGATAAAAGGTGTGATTAAAATAATATCACCATTTTTTTGATTAATGGAAATTTTGTGAATAACGTCTATCAACCTTTTCTTGTATCTAATACTAGATCGACACCGTTCGCGATAATGTATCTCCCCATACTGATTCCCTTCGTATGCAAAAGTCCATACGTTAGCTAGGCCGATGGTGCGCACCCGAATTTGCCCACTTTAGTCACAATCGAAGTCCAGGTCCGGCACTTACCGTGTTATGCAATTTCCAAAGGTTAAAACAAGCTTAAGGATAGAGATATACAACAACAATGTAACTCAAGGTACGGCAATCAACATGTTGCGTATACATACAAACATTGTCAATTGATAGTCTAGGTATTTACACAGTATAAGCGGAACAAAGAATATGTGGGACATTCTAATATCTAAACATATATGGTATACCCGCATTAAGCCTATATATTTATCTATTCGATAAAGTTGTAATAATTTAGTTTCGCCGGCGTAAACATAGATATGTTGTGTGATATTTGTTTGTTAACAATTTGCAAATATAGCCACTCAGAGAACTTGGAATAATAGGTCTTTGACACTGTAATACGGACAAATAAACGAGGCATTTAATACAATATTCAAACATCTAATAACAGCGGCGGTATTTACCAATTGTATTATTATCGTTTTTTTTTTATTCATTGCCAGAAATAGCTCGATTTCTTTGCAGAGGCTGTAAACTCCTTCGAAATCAACACCGGAATAATAACGTAATCAATACAATTAGAACAAACTGGCTAATGTTATTATTTGTTTCAATCTATCAAGTTCATTAAAATTCAATTGAGTTTATTTGAAAATTGTGAACAATGGATTTAAGGAAAAGGGAACATTGAGAAAAACTTACGACGTTTGGTTTTGAAGATAGAATACATTCATTTAGAGAAGTTTGTTCATTCGTCCAAGCCGCCCTCTAATTATTATTTCCGTCGTGAGTAAGATTCCTGTTCCTTGAATTGGTAGTCCTTTAACCAGCGAAGATGCGTAGGTTAATATATTATTATCGTTAAATGAAATTCCAGATGATACCACGCGACATTTTCCTGAAGAATTTAATATATCAAAGTCGACAGTAAGTACTATTCTTCGCAAAAATATGTAAGTATCAGCCTTACGTGGTGTGTTTGGTTCATGAGTAGGCAGGTGAAATAACTATTTTTTTGTAACGACTAGACAGACTCGTGTTTTGTCGACTTTTGGGTAGACCAGTAGTTACTATAAGACGAATGGACACGATTCTATCTAGTTGCTGCGAAAAAGTAATGATTACACCTGTCTTGATCATCTTTATTGGTGAGTTGTGGGCAAACGATTTCGATCAAAGCTTATAGTTTTGTGAAGAAATAATGCTGATGTGTGACAATGACACGAACATTATTGAAAATGTCTTTTTTATTCTCCGATGGGGCTACCTATCCCTTCCATGAAACTTTTCAAAGTATAAAACTTATTTATATTATAAAAGGCTATATTATCAATGGCTTTGAAGAAATTCTTTAATGGTCAGCGGTGTGCAAATGATCTTTATTTCTTGTAAGGTATTCATGATATTCGGAATTCAAAGTAAAGGTGTCTCTGTTTTGATAAACATAAACGGTTATTTCCATTCTATAAACGCAAGCAAGCGGTAATAAATTGATTTATGAAATAAAGGTCTGCAAGACTCGGAGAAATGTACGCCCACCAACGATGTCATTACAGCTTTCTGCGCCAAGAAAATTTTAATAACTGCAGCCGATGTACCACAGAAGGGATTTCCGCATAATACAGCGATAGAAACCGCTCCATCATTACCTGCGATCTTAAGCAACGAAAGAACAATTGCCGAAGAGTCTGTCAGCTAATACGTGACAATGGCCATTCCAGAGTAGATTATTCTCAAAAATGACACTCAGAAATTTTGAGGAATTCGATTGCTCTACCTGTACTTGGTCTATAGATAGGTTTCCAATCCGTCTGAAAGGCTCAGTATTTCTTTTTTTCTAGACTTAGTAAACGCTTGTTGTGAGTAAACCAATCAGACGTCGTATGTAACAAACAATTATAAATGTATTCGGTATCTTCATTCATTGTTAAAAGTAAGATATCATCTGCGTATATGGTTAAGTAGATATCAGAAACGAAAAGCTCAATGTCGTTGATATATAAGCTAAACAGCACTGGTCCCGAAACGAACCCCTGCGGTACGCCCATAGGTTTAGATATTTAGGATTTAAAGTCCTCAACTTCTTTCTTGGCCGAGATGTGTTTAATATTAACAAATTGATTTCTGTCATAAAGATATGAAGCAAACCAAGGTTGCAGGTTGCCCCTAATGCTGCACAATTGCAGTTTTTCTAAAAGCTTATCGTGTTGAATGCTATCAAATGCCTCTTTTAAATCACACAAAACACCTAATACGGATTGCCTTTGCTCAATTCCATCCTACTCAGTACAACAAAACTCGATTAATGCAATACGGGTGAATCTTCCTTTCCTGAATCCATGCTGAAACTCAGTATCTGCAGTTTTTAAGGGACGAGCTAATCTTTGCAATGCTCCACCCCAATAATGGAACTTCCAATTTCAGCAGCCAGAGAATGTGCACGTTGCAAGATGGGGCTCCTGCAAATTGTACGCCGCTATTTTGATGATACGTTTGAGGATGACACCAATGGAGATTTCCGGACTTAACCTCTCTTGATTACTTTTTCTGGGGTTACTTCAAAAGTAAAATATAGGTTACAAAACCTCATAAAGCAACAAGGAATATTAATTGAAACATGCGGAATCAATCCATACGTAATACATGCCGTTCATACCAATTTTCTTTAAGAATTTACAAGACGTCCAAAGCCAACATTTTCAACACTTGTTATAATCTTCTTTTAAATAAACTTTCTTCAATGTTGGTATTCTCCTCAAAAACTTTCTTAAGAGGTATTAATACTTTTATTATCAGTGTCGTTTAGAGAATGACGTAGAGAATGAGCGTAATTTTTTTTAAAACATTAATTGGGGTGCCTTATAAGGATGATTTTTCTCAAAAAACTTGATTAGATTATTTGAGAGTTTCCAATCCTTTTGAGCGAACCGTATCAAATATATCACTACAAATAATCTTACTTTTAGGAACGTATTAATGTAATTAAAAAAAGATTATTTATTGTATAAATATCGTACCTTATATATTTATCAAAGCACCTCGTAATAATTTTATATCCATATCTCGATCCATAAATAAGATGATCAATTACAATCAGTAATCAATCAACTTAATGAGAACCTTCTTCTTTATATTACGTCTCCTTTATTGTATTTGCTCGGTTCTTAAAAGGGCACTTAAGTGTTATGTTCATCGTAAAGAAAGATTTCCTTTTTGGTTAATAGCTTGATGTTTACGTGCTTGGCTAAATTACTCCTGTTAAATACACTTAGGAAGTATATAAGTTAATGCAGGGAATTTTGTGTAGGTTTGGTGAGCGTATTTATTAAAAATTCGAAAAAGAAACAAAATTTCATCTGTATAATAGTACTCACAATATATAACCCGTGTACTTTCACTTAGACGTATAGTTAATAATAGAATCATATTGATTCTTTCTTCTTTGATGGAACTCTCGCTGAGCGGCGATACCGGGAATTCTTGAGAGATGCATCTTGCAGAAATGTTTCTGCATGATTTGGCTTCAGCAGCAAAGTACACTTACGCACTTTACATGTCTTTTTAGGCAACTCCTTTCTTGGCAGTAAAAGCATCTTTAGGTGAGGACCAATAGAGTGGATCCCCAAGTCTCTAGATCTTCCTTCCCTTAATTTTTTCCTATGGAGGAATTTAAAATCCAAAATACTTATTGATAAACCACCAAATCTAGAAAAATTGAAAAAGAAATTTAAGCGTGAAACGAGTCGAATTAGTTAGTCCTGACGTCGTTCAAAATGTATAAAACGAATGTGTCCATTTACTAAAACCTTGGTTAAATATTCGAAATATTCCGAATAAATGATTTAATTTATTGAATAGCAACTTTTATCTTTGTTTTTTTTTTAATATTAATATTTATATTTTCCGCTCTTTAAATGACTTTTATTCGAAAATATTGTTATTTACTATTATTGTATTATTTATTGAATCGAGTGATTTATTAAAATAAGAAAAAATACAACTTGTCATTAAAAGAAATTGTTCTATTTAATCTATCTAAATCAAGAAATGTGTTGTGAGCGATATACTTCAATTAAACCGCATTCACCCGCTCCCTTTTATCCATGACATCATCTGGGCGAATATTCACCTTTGCCGACAATTACACAAAGACAAGGACACAAGGTAAGAGTGAAAGGTAATCTTACTTATCTTTATTTTAATATATTGCTTTAAAGATTGAATTGGATAATTATTGTTTATTGTGTAATTGTAATTTTTTTAAATTTTACTTTTATTAAATTTTCTGGATACGATAATATCACATAAAAATGGTAAAAGATGAAAAAAGGTTCCTTAAACTGACGCATTGTGGAAGATACCAATTGAATACAAAATTAGCCCAATAAATAATTTATTAGATAGGCGCTTTGCCTTTTGGGGAAGAAGAAGAAAAAAATGTTAATAAATAATAATTAAAATTCAGCTTTCAAATAAATTTATATAAAAAAAAGAATTTAGCAAATTTAAAATAAGGGAAATGTTTTCAATCAAAATAAAGAGAAAAAAAAAGAAAAAATGAAATAATATAATTTTATAATTGCGCATAAGCCAAAATATACAAATAAAACCTTTTTCATTTTGTCAAAGTTGTAAAAGAGTTATATAATACGTAGGTTAAACAGGACATTACTTTAAAGAAAGAATGTGTTAAATATTGAAAAATTATATCAAAAAAGAATGTTTAAAAATAGCCATGAAGATTCAATAAACGTTAAAAATTATATAAACCTTAGTAACATACAAGCTGTTCATTTGAAAACTTCCCACCGTAAATTTGGAAATTTATGGGAATTTTCTGGAAACACGGTAAGAAGTATTATCGAAGGGGACAACTTTTTATACAAAAATTAACCCGCTACTCCCGGGGAAATCTTAAATGGAAAGGGGTATTGAGTAATAGCTTACTTTAATGGTCTTTTTGAACGGTATATTTTAGCCTTTAGCTTTTTGAAATTGATCGATTTGTTTTGGATTTATTTTTCTTTAATTTTTATTTTGTTTTATTTTACGTTTAAATATCTGTTGTTCAAACACACTTGAATTACTTAAAATGATTTATTTTTGTTCTCGAAATTATTTAAGAATTCAAATATTTTTTTGCAGAAACAAATTAATCCCATAATTGTTCAAAATGTTGTTCCTTCCCTAAACAATGGTATAGCTGTTGTAAAAAACTGCGGCGGACATTCTTAAAAATATCTCTTTGAATTCCACGACAAGCTGCAGTAATCCTCCGACGAAATTCTTCTAAATTTTGAGGTTGCGGACCAAATACGACAGATTTAAATAAACACATAGACAAAAGTCTAGTAGCGTCAAATGAGGCGATTTGGTCGGCCTTACTTCGTCCTATCTATTTATTTGGAAATATATATTGTCTAACCTCTGCCGTAGTAAAGAACATAGTGAGGAGGAGAAATGTAATTAAATAACTATCCAGTTGATTTCCGAGAGCGTTACTAATTAGCGGATTGATAGTATTTTCGACTATATCCAAATATGTTTCGCCATTTAGATTTCCATTGGATAATAATGTACCAAAACCAATATCCTTGCCTATGCATTAATTTGTTCAGGATACTGAGCGTGTCCTTCTATATACAGATGAGGGTTGTCGTTACTGCAATATTTGCAGTTATATTTATTTGCTAATCTAAGTAAATAAGAAGTACATTCACTCGTAGTGGTCATTCGTTCACAAAAGGTGTACGACACAATATAAAGCTGGCTCTCCATAAAGCTCAAAGTGAGTAAACCCGATTGATTAAAAATACACTAAAATTATACTATTAAAAAAAATAAGATTTAAAAGTAAGTAAGCCTTCCTCTGTTTTTTTTTTTGTTCGTTTTAGAGTAATGGAAAGATTACGTCAATTTTAAATTACCTCGCATTCTGGAACGAGCACTCATATCGTGACAGATCCAATAAATGACGGTTTATTAATGCTTACTTAATAGCGTATACCGGTCGAGTTTTCGGCAAAATGAAAAACTCAACCATAAAAAATTTAATAAAAAAGAGTGAGAAAAAAGAAGGCGATGTAAAGGAGGTTAAGACTGTATTTAATTACTATCAATACTTAAGTAAGAAAGTAAGCGAATAACACTATAAAATGTGGAAGTAATGTTTTTCTCATTTAATTTGTCTATTAGCGTGTCGAAATAAACTTCATACGATCATTAATGACATCTGAATATCTGAAATATACAACCGTGTATTTATTCGGTCTTATGAGCAAGACCGAAGATTGGAGTTGTCGCATCCTCATCAACGGATTCCCAAGGTTCACAATTAGTAACATTAGTGCACTGTGACGTCAAAATAAAAAACCCCAAGTTTGAAATAAAAACGTAGGCTTTCACGGCTAGAGTCAGTTTATTCTAATTAACGATTAAGAGCGTGGAATATATCGTTCGCAAAAATCGAAAAAACAATGTTTCGTCAGTTTTGGAAGAAATACAATCCAACGTGCGAACTACCAAGTACATAAGCATTTGCCGACAGCGCTCGTGGAGATTGAGAATTAAGTATAAATGAAACTACAGACATAAAAAGTAGTCACACTTATATTTGCTGGTGTGTAAAACAAAGACGTACTGCTGAAGCTGTTCATAACGTATTAGAATAGTAGACAACTTTGAAATTTCGCCAAAGCAGGTGTTCATGATTGTTATCGATGATGCTTCGCACAGATCAATTATTCAGTGTCCTGACATACCGGAACCGCCTTAGCCAATTCTTACACGATGAGGTACATAGTTAGAAGCAGCGTTTTGTAATTTTAAACATCTTGAAAAGATCAAATTAGTCATTTTGTAAGTTGACGCTGAAGAAGCAGTTGCAATAAAGCGAAATCAAATGCAATCGATTTGTTTCGCTCTAGCTATAACTATGTAACAGAAAATAATAATAAATACAGCAACAACGTGCGTCTATAAACAATGCCCAAAGGTGTTGATAGAATCATATAATTTAGCAGGATTGGTGAAGTAATTCGAGGCTGCTATGAGAATTAAATATCAAAACGCTGCGTTAAGGAATTTGTCTTTATTTTTGAAAAACCAGAAGCTATAATTATCTAAGATTAATAGGAGGGAAAGGAGAGATGCCCATAGTGTAGAAGAGGTAAGAAAGGAATGAAGTGTACGAAGGATAATCAATATTGGGTCGCAAATTCTACATAACAACCGCGATTCTGTCCAAAGACCAACATATTCTTAGTAGCTTTTTTTCAATTTCATGTAAATATAATCTTTTATAAAAAAATATCATATTAAGGTGACACATGACAAGGTAATACATCATTATACTTATTTATTCTAAACAAGTAATATTTAAAAGGTGGCAAAAGTTCGTATATAAAAATTTTCTTAATAAAACATATTGTAAGTCTTTTCTCTGTTCAGGTGAATGTTAATTGTTTCTACCTGATACAAAAGAAATAAATCTCACATTGAACCATATCATTGCGTATCACCTCAAAGTAAATGCTAATCGCAAATATATTAATCAACTCATGAAAAGTGCATAAATATGAAAATTTCTTTAGAGAACATTCGAATAAATAATAATTGCGGTATACGTAGTCCAAACTTTATTGTTGCTCAAATGCTAAAAAAGTCTCAAAAAAATGTGGAACGCTTCACGATTTTGCGTGTCATCCTTGCGCAGGGGCCATGCTAATCTTCTCTGTATCGTTCCAATTTTAGTATATGTACCGCCGAAGCGAGTACAATTGACAATATTACTTACGCTCTTATATACCGAGGGTCTCGAAGCTACTATCTATGAGAGTTGTATCTATGCAGTGTCTTTCTACAAGGAAATTTACAGAAAAACACGAATATCGCTCTATGATATTATGTAAAAATGTACAACGAACGCAATTCTATTATATCTATTTCGTACAATTTAATTTGAATGAAGAAAAAAAGATTCTAATTATCATTATGAGGATTGTAAGTAAATGATATAGCACCGCTACTGGTTACCGTTTCTAAGCGTTATATAAAATATTACTCTACGGAGAGCAGAGTGGCGCAGTGGAAGCGTGCTGGGCCCATAACCCAGAGGTCCGTAGATCGAAACTACGTTCTGCTAGTATTTTTTTTAGTTCTTATTATTAACATTAGTATTCAAATTAATCTATTTTTCTTTGTATTTAAAAATAAAAAAAAATACAAGTTAATATTAAAAATGTTCTAGATGTAATTTCAAGAATTTATTGCTTGATATATGCATATTTTTTTTTGTATAATTTTTGGAAATTATTAATTGTCATTTTCTGACCAACCTTGCACCAATTTATCTTCTCGTCGGCGATAAAGAATTAATTTTCGTATGCTTAGATTTTAAAAACAAATAAACGCAGCATTAAATCTTCCAAAGCTCGCAATTTCATTTAGTCGTTTACAGCTTCTTCACTTACAAACTTATTATTGTTGCCATTTAATTAGTTTTTATTTTAAGTTATTGCAAAGTTGCAATAATAGGCGTATCAAATATAATAATAGTCATCCGTATATTCAAAGCCAGATATTAGTCTTATACATCTCGTTGTAGCACAATTATTTTATCAGTGTGAGACCCATGGCCCCAGTTCGATATGGTATATAACAATGGAACAACTAAGCTTGCTCCTCATCAAAGACGGTATAAGCTGGATGCAACTTCTCATTGATTTCTGCAGCTCTAGTCTCTGAAAAAAAATTAATAATTTCATCCGCCTTTGTCCTCTCTATTTATTAGCTTTCAAAGCCATACTACTCCATGAATCTCTAAAATAATAGTACTCACAGCCGGTAATGGATTTTAACAGAGGGCCATCTGTTTCTAGACACAGGGACTTCTCATATGACACATGAGTTGTTGTCTTTCAACGCCGTTTCAACAATTAATTAGAAATGCAGGATAACTCGATATTGCTGATACATTTTTTTTTAAATTAGATTGGCAATCAGCTTTGTGTTTTAAGAGATTTCAGGTAGGTTTGCTCACCGTTTTCTAGCGTTGCGTGGAAATATGGTTGACGAGCATCGTTTATTCAATTATCTATAGTCGGGTTAAATCAACCATCGATTAAGTAGTTTACACCACTTATCACGCCGTCGTAGATAAAAGTACCTTTTAATAGAAATAGTATGTAATAGCTTATGCGAATATTTAATGATATACAAGATGTTCTACTTGAAATAAAGAAGTCGTCACCACTTTTCAATTTAATCAAATGTTTTATGAAACTTTGTTTTGATTATTTCCGGAACTTCCTTTATCCGATGCAAAGGTTTTGTCCTTCTCTTCCTCTGACATACCCGGAAATATATGTAATACGAGATCAAATCTTACCGCTACACGAAGCTTTTATGCTCAAAAGAAGCGGTCCAAATTCATTCCATCCCTACACATCTCCCAAACATCACACGTCGTTTTCCCCTCCCGGCATATCCTCACCATCCACATCCATCCAAATAACTTTATTTCGAATCGCCGGGACGATCGTTCCGTGCGACCCCGCATAAATTGACAGTTCACGCGAGGGCCCGGTCCGCCCTCATATCTGCCTCCGTGTGCGGGTTAAATAGCCACTCAAAGTGTCTCCCCGATAAATAGGGCCCTCTTTAAGGATCATAAAGAAGCTTTTTAAGCGCGTCGCTTTCAAATCCCGGTTAAATAATTTGCTCTGTGTGTGCGGGTCATTCTGTTAGTCCTCGCTTATTTTTTCCTTCTTCCTCCTTATATCTTTTTCTTGGCCGCTCTTTACTTCTTCTTTGTTCGATGTGTAGATTGTACGTAAGCGTTCCTCTTATTCATTCGCATCCGGCTTTATGCTGTTTATAAATGTGATATCGTTTGTTAGGAGAGGAAACTGAAGGAGATACTGGTTACTTTGTTAGAGATGGAAATGGTTGGTCGTTTAAAACGAAGAATCGCCTAAATTCGAGTCGTTTTCTCAACGTTTCTTAACTGTATTCGATATACAAGCGAGCTTTGATAAAGCAATCTTGTAAATTCTGCTTCATGGTGAAAAACGTAGTGTTTGCGTCTTTCAGAGGATCTTTGAACAGTATGTTCCTTGTCTCACATTGCATTTTTGGTGCGACGTTGTTTGAAGTACAATTTACAAAAATTTCACATTTTCTGTTCTGATTAACAAACAAGTGAAAGAACTCATGGAAGAACTTCATGGCACTGTTTTTGGAGATTAGCAATATGCACTCGGAAGAAACAGCGGCACGAAGAAAGGAAACACTCGGAGCAACGCTGAGAACTTCGGGTAGGTAGAAATATGTCCGAAATTAATGCTTTCTCTCTTCATATTGCCTTTGCCGTGAGTGATTTAATCAATATTATTAACACTACCTTTGATTATTGTTAATATTCGAGTCTATAATACGCATTTAACAATTATTTGTTGCTACCTGAAAGCTCCTTCCTGCGAGTAGACGCTTTAAAGTTAATTCATGAAATAAATGGTTATAATCTTGAGCTAGAAGAAGACGCGCCGGTCTTTATTAAAGGTACAATAAACATTTACTAAAATGTTGCGATTTTAGTTAATGTGAGACACAAAGCAGAGTTAATTAAATGTTATTAATTCAGAGCGGGTAATTTGAGCAAACGCACAGCTTTTGCGCTGACCTTAGGTTCTAAAGATTGGCCTCAAGTTAATCACCGATTTCATTTATTTGGATTATGAAGATGGATCCATCTTTTGTCGCACATTACTTTTTGGCGATGAAGATGAACATCCTTTAAAGATTTGCACTTGCCGCTGTAGCTATTCCGTCTTCTCCAATTACCTTCTCTATTTTGTAAAAATAACGACGTATTGTCCATCGCCAAAGACCAAAACTCTTGTGGTAATTGTTACATCTGCCTGAGCACTTCTGTTTTTCCTTAAACCCATTATGTTTGACTTGACGCTTCTCTAATCATGCTGTCAGCTTCTTCAGGGGATTTCTAAAGACTGGTGTTGTGTCTCTTGCTCCTTGTTGAATCGAAGTTAGTAATGCGGAGTCGTCATGCAGCCAACATTGCGATTTATCGGAGCGGAATGGCTATGGATCAACGAAGCGAAACGGTATAGATCAGCAAAGCGGAACAGAGATAATGAGGAGCAAGAGACAACGACATCAGTCTTTAGAAATCTCCTGAGGAAGTTGATAGCATGATTAGCGAAACGTCACGTCAAACAAATGAATACGCGACAATATCCCAAAGATATTTCTACTATGTCTTAAGAGCAATAGAAGCTTGTTTAGCAGTTCGGTTGACGTTAAGACAAAAACGTAAATCGACATCAGTATTGAAGCTGCGTATTTGTACTAGACTTAGCGAAATTTCGAACGTTTTTTAATGAATCAAAACGTATCTTACCGTATCTTCTCTCTTAACGTACAGATCAACTTCATCTCAAGTTGCGTTTCATTAATATTTATTAGTCGGTAGATTTCCGCATCGACTTTATAAAAATTTATATAAACGTTGGCAAAAAGCGTTAAGTCTCCAATAATTCTGTTCTTCGCCCTAGATCGTTAAATTTATTTCGATTCAACCCTGATGTACGTTTGATTCTTCATCCAGAAAAGCCGTTCCTTTACAATATCAAACTAGAATTTATATATAAATACCTCGCTATATAAAAAGCTTTCCGTTCCATCTGCAAGGCCTGATAAGTTTCTGAAATTCGAACCAAATAACAACAATAACCGTACAATCTATAGATTACAGAGACGCCACGGTCCCAAACCGTGTTCTATTTTTTTTTTTTTTGTTATCGCATTTTCACATGCACGCATTCACCATACGGAGCTTCAAGGTTTCGGATTTAAAATAAAAATAGACGCCCGTGTAGAGTGAGAGAGCGCAGTACTTCGGAATGGAACCTTTATAATCCTTTACAATCCCGACTGGGATCAAATAAAATAAAGTAGGGGACAAGAATTAGTTTCGAAAATGCACCAACTCAGATGGAACTGAAGGTCTCTTCACGCGAGGTAGAGAATTCCGCAACAACAATGCACTTCGTTGTGTGCACGCGGGATTTTTGCGCTACCCCAATTCCAACCCTAACCTAAATTTCATCTCGCTGTTAAAGTGACGTGTTCTGATTAGGCCCTCGGGGATACACGTTTTGGAACTCCCCCTTTTGCTTTTATTTTCTGTTTTGAAGTGCGCTCGGGACAGACATTGTCCTTCCGTCTCTTTTTCTCTCTGTCTACCTAAGCCTTTCTTTGCCGTATTACGTAGAGACGGTAGTGCCTCGTTTCTACCTTCTATTCTTTTTTTTTGCCTTCGCAGTGATAGCGTAAAACAAAAACGGTTTTGAATACCGGTTAAGTGGACCGCGGATTAAGCCCGCCTTGGTGATCTCTATACGGCAAAGAAAAAGAAATAGTCATCGTCATTCATCATTCGTTTTGTGAACGAAGGAAATGGGAAAACATCCGAATGGTTTTAAATCCTTCTAAAAGAGATAATCAAAAATAGTAATTTGTGTAATTATCATGGTTGTGATCCAGCAACTTATGCAATATTTCTGTTATTGATCATAAAACAAATTATACTTCTTTCTTGCAGTACATTCTCACACGCTCATTAAATCTCGTCCTCAATGATAATGGGCGGCAATTATAACAACTCTAAAGTTTAATGAGTTTATAATTTCGTGCTGCCGATTGAGTTGTTTAGTTGTTAAATTTTGGTATGTCATTAAGTAGTACGCTTTAATGTGTTTATAATTATTAATTATTATTCATTCCGAGCGATATACATCGCGTAAAAGTGATGAATTTTACACCGAACAACCGGCGTAGTTTAAAAATATCTCAAAGAACGTAGAGTATAGCTTTTGTTTACTGAATGTTGTAACTATTATTATGGTGGGCTTCATATATCAAGATAAAACTCCCTGGCCGCTATAAATAAAGAAATGTACTGCATGGTCTAATAAATTATACACAACGCCGTAATTTAAAAGAAAAAATAGATTTATGTCGTAATATGTTATGTAGGTAGATTGTTTGAATTTGGATTTTAGATATACAATGCAATGTTAATTTAAAAAATATGTGAAATTACGGGTTAATTAATTTTAAGTTTTATTTGGCTAACTAACGCCTATATTTTCTGCTCTGAATATTTATGGAATTGTTAAAAAATGCAAAGAATAATAACACAAAAAAATGGATTTATTAATGCTATATATATATATATAATGATGCTGGATGCTGAATGCTGAAAGATGATGTAACAGCATCATCTTTCAGCTTTAACGATGAAATTAGACAACACAGATCCAATAATTTTTGTTCGAGAAACTGCTATCTGAACGTCCAGTTTTTGAGAAAATAGTGGAGATTCAAATGTCATGTGTTCTGGCTGTTCCAGATTCTCATATTTTGAGAACCAACGTAACCCGAGTAATTCATTCTAGCAAGTCATTAAATTATTAGCAGAGAGGATAAAATCGAGTGAAATTATAGCAGTTTTGCAGCGACTAGACAGACTCGTGTTTTGTCGACTCTCGGGAAAACCAGTAGACAACACGAATCCTTTCTTGTGAAGCGAATACACACGAGTCTGTCTAGTTGCTGCAATATCATCTGCCTTTGTCCTCTCTGATTATAATAAACCGTTGGTAGTACTCTAGACACCTCGGATGGTCTGCTGGGAAAGTTGCTTTATAGGATTGCGTGGATTCATCGCAAAATTCTTTTTGGCAATCGTTTTGCAGGTGTCAAACCAAAGCCTGGTTTCTTGGGAGGACTTTCTAGCCTTCTTCCATACGTTCACGATCGTCATTAACGATTTGTTCTGTATGAGGAGATGGTCTATTGACGTTTCTCTTGTGGGTTGAAGACCCCCATTTTACGAGAAGCATGTAATTAAGATAATTGTAGAGTTGCTGATTATATTCCCAGTTTCCATTAACTTATGCATCAGTTCGAAAATGGGCTTCAATCATGAACGTTTCATGTTCGTTAACAAACATCACGTTAATCAAATTAAATATAACGAATTAAATTTTCGTAATTTTCACCGTTTATAAATAAGAAAATGTAAATGTTTTCACATTCATGACCATCGATTGAGATTAACGACAAAATTTGCATTTATATCATTTCAAACCGCGAATTTTAGCGAAGTTCGAGTGTGGCTCCTCAGCCAAGATCCAAAGCTATGAAAATACCTGCTTCGTAATTGTCCTATTTTTTCTTACACTTCTTTTGAGTGTTAATACTTCCCGTTTCGCGGAATTGTTTTACCAGTTTCAAAAGAGTTCCACGCCCGAATATTACATTTTTGCAGCATTTTGCTGATTCTTCACCTATACCATAGTATGAGTCAACATTTTCATAATTAAAAATTGCATGACCGTAGATAATAATAAATATGTTGGAACTTCGATATATAAGGTTGGTTTTCGTTTACATTTCTAATACTCATGCCTACGCAAACATTAAAAAAAAGAAACGTTACAAACTACAGTTTTACATAAGATTGCATGAAAACATGCTAGAAACACAGCAAATAATGCAAAATTTGTTTAAAATAATTACTGAATTGGAGAAAATAGCACATTTACTACTAACTTCAGCAATCGTTTTTTAAATAACATCTTATATTTGCGAAATGAAACATTAAATTAAGCAATTTAACCACAATTTTCATGCATGTTCCACATCAAGTCAAGGTACCGGACAGGAGGCAACTAAAAAAAATAAGAAACAAGAACCGTAACCTCTTGACACCGTTGTGTAATGTAATAGTAATAATAGTCCCTCGTAAATGGTTCTTGTACAAGAACTGGTTTTTGCCGGTTGGGTCTATACTGAGTTGCTTTTTCGGATACTTTATTTAAGTCTACGCTATAGTGAAAAGGCCTTAGGGTATCGTTGTGAATGGTCGTATTCACGAAGAGGGGTCAACATCGTTGTCTCTCGTATGCCATCCGCTGTAGATCGTAATGGATGTGAATATAACATAATATGTACGGACAAAATGCTCGTGTGGATATTAAAGCTTCGGGGTTTACTACTAGAGAGTAATATGAAATTTGGCAACGGTCAACGGTGTATAATTTCTATGTTGCGTGTACGTCGCTGTTAGTCCAGTTTAATCTGTATTTAATACTCGGTGTTTGTTAAAATAACAGGGTATATGCACCGTCCCTGGGAGACGGTATTATAGCTATTGTACACGTGGACTACCTAGAAAGCAAGGAAGGAGTATTAATGATACACTGCTCGAGATAATTTGCTTATTTCTAGTTTTAATAAAACTGCGAATGTACAAAAATAAGAACTTTTAGCTACGGTTTTAATTGCTTTAGAGCCTAATATCAATACTTTAGTTCAATATCGTGCAGGATCCTTCTTGCTTCGTTCTGGTGTCCTCACTCTATTCGACATTTCTTCAATTAAATTTTTAATGAAAGGTTGATGAATGTTTTGCCAGATGCCAAAAACACATTGACAAGCTGTTGTAGTGTCAGGGGTGCTTACATTGTCTTGACATTTTAATCCAGACATGTTTAATACGAGGAGCAAGCTGCTTAATCCATCCGATCAATATGATGTTCTACACGGTTGTTTACTATTTTGGCGCGTTTGAAGTCGAGGATTATCGTCGACTAAAGTAAAATTTTCAGCGAAGGTGGCTGAATTTTCTAAAACGTTCGCATTCGTTGACGTTATAGAATTTTCAAAACTCGGTAATTTGGTGCGGTTGTTTATCGTTTATCTTGGGAAAGGTATGAGCACAAAATAAAATTAATCACCACGATGTAGATCAGCACAAAATAGACATAAAGTGATAGCTTAGTCAAATCTTTAGAAAGTGAACGGGATGAGATTTTTTTAAAGCAATGGAAGATGAAACAAAAAAAAAGACTGCGAGAAATTACTTTCCCAATAAAATATAGAAGCTGTAGATATTGTTATAATTATCATTGGCATCTTTGATGGATCTTTAATGAGTTTCGATGGACGTTACCTAGATCATCATGCGAAGATGAGAGATCCAAAAGATCAAAGGCAAAAAAAAAACGAAACGGGTTTCCAAGGTATAAATTTTATTCTCACAATATGTAGCTACGGCATTATTTGATCTAGATCTGATCTAACTGCCAGCCTTCTACATGCGATAGGTAAGCGCGATTACGATTCGCGTCGATCGAGAAAAACAACATGGCCCGTCCTGCCACTTTTTCCCTCCCTTATTAAGCTTAACTGTCTGCGTAATTTGTAGCGAGTTCTAAATGGTCATTCTAGCCGCATCACCGGGGGCCACTCTCTCAAGACAAGAGCAACAACAACAACAACAACAACAACCGGGCAGACAATGTTTATTTCATTTCTTTTAAATTTTATGTCATGCTGAATTAAATTAGTCACGGTATAATGCGTCAACTTGGCCGTTCGAATCGACGGGGAAAAAAATTATACCCGGTAGAATCGGAATTGTAGATTTTTACCGATGGAAAGTCATCGAACACAATGTAGAAGCTTTTTTTATTGTCATTCGCTTTGTACGGACTCGCAGGCGCATAACTTAAGATCATATTATTGTCCCTGGTGTAAACAGTCATTGAAGAAAGACCCATTCAAGCAAGAAAACGTATTATTGGTCTAAGAAAAAGGAGTGGACATGTTAAAATATGTTATCGCTTTAAGCTTATACATACATAGACATGCAATAAAATTCCAATTTACAGAACTTAACGTAATTACTGATTTACTTGAGTGTGCTTTAAGTTTTTGTCGCGGAAGTTTATGAATATTAATGAATGTTTAGTAAAGCATAAGAGATTGTTGCTTAGCTTCTACGTAGAGGAATATTGGTCGACAAAATCGTTTAGATCAATTAATCACAGATTTTTTATTTTCAAGACTAGATCGTGGGTACTAGGATATCAAATGGGGAAATCAGGAGAAGCTGTCCTGCACAATTTGGGCTAGAAGAGGACCTACACCGAAATAATGTAACGTCTGCAATAATTTTTCACGTAGAGAGCATCAACTAATCTCAATGATCTAGTCTTTAAAAAACGAGATTGCATTCTAAGAAGCAAAAAGCCCAACTGTTTGGCAAAATTATGACTACTAAAAGGTGTCCTCAGGAGGTAGTATGTTATTGTTGTCATGGGGTTTGGTCGTGGTTCACCTCATTAGGTCTTTAAATGACCAACACAAGAAATATGAACATGCTTGTTTGATCCAACAGAATATGTTATCCTCTAATAGAAACTCACTTCTTAAAATCTGATTAAAATTTTTGCTAGGGCGAATACATATTTTGTTAGGCTACATTAACGTGTTGCAATTCTTAGCATACATTGTTATTGTTTTATCAAGGGCCGCTGTCTCAAAACAGGACTCTTAGTTAACTCACCAGAAACGAAATTGGTAGAATTTGCCGATATAAGGAAATTTAACAACATAAAATACTGTTATTTGCGCAGGAGTTAAAATTAACTAAGGAAATGAAGTATCTGGGCTCCGCAGCTGTTCTGACGTTGCGGAATAGTTGTTGGTAAAATCTGGAGATTAAAGCCAGATGTCGTCGCTTAACCATAGGTGCTTTGCAGCAGCACTTTGGCGAAGAATGACAGCAATGCCTTTGGGTGTAAGATCCCGGATGGTTGTATAGAGGCTAACACTGGCGGAAATTACCGAGGCAATGAACAGGACCAGGAAACAACTATCTATCTCTATTGAAGGCTTCGAAAACCATCTTTTGGAGATGCCACCTTTAGAGTTGAAGATATGCTTCAACAATTGGTTGGAATAGAAGCAAAGGTGTTGGCAAATATTTCGAAAGAACAATAATACTAAACATTCTTTCTCTGTTACTGCTTCTGTAAAAACTTAGATGGTAACCCACGTAATACTGCAATCCTATTAAGAATCAAAATTGTTAGTTTAACGAGTATATTTATACTATTGTAAATGTACAAATTGATGAAGAACAATGCATACAATCTCGCACAAAAACTTTTAAACGATAAACACCATTTTTCGTCGCTTTCCCTTCCACTAACAAGGATAAATATGAGCGCTACAATCGACGAACCATGCCTTAACTCATTCCAGACACGACGGTATTCACATGTTCCTCAGAATTAATACAACCTACGTGTTTCAGTCGGCGTACTGCAGCGACAACCCCGCCATGCCCTGTTAGCCGTCGCAACTACTGCGGTTTTTGACTGATAACGACCATAAACAACCCGCCGCTTTACATTTAATAGGATAAATGTATACTAATGAACCGGATTTTACGAAAGCCATCCACCAGCATGTCGCGGTGCGGCCATGGAAGCTAGTCTTGGCATCTAATACTGTCAGGAAATGTGGCATGGTACGATTACGCTGACGTTAAATGAGGAAAGAAACCTTTGAAATTGAGAAAAAAATAATCAATAGGGTATGCTTTATTATATTAGAGGTATTGGGAAATTTTAAGTACTTATGCGATAAGAAGATTACGTTTAATAACGGTTCAATGTAGGTCGCGTATAACAGTGTTCAATTGAAGGATCTGTTAAAAAAGTAAGTCCATAAATGATATCAATCTTAAAAACCAGCAGTCCCCAAACTTACTCACTCTATAGATTTAATCATATGCTGCAAGTGCTAAATTCCTGCGACCTCAACCTCAACACATAACAATCAACCACTAACAACACCATTTAAAGCCCGTACGCACGTTTCAGAGGGTATAGATGATAAAACATCCCGTGTACGGTCCTTCAGGTCATTGAGGTCGCGAAGTTGCCTAATGTCTACGTACTCCTTTACCATACTCCACAATTAAGAAGTCACATAGCGTTAAGACAAGGGACCGTGGAAGCTAACGCAATGGTCCATCACGACCGATCCATCGTCTCGTCGAGATAGGCTCGAACAGTGCGTGGTTAGCGTGATGGAGCGCCATCTTGTTGGAAATATCCAGCGGACATTGTTAAATAGACGTCGAAATCACTATGGGTGTATCAGAAAAGTAGGGCTCGATTATTTTAGTGGCGTTCATAGCGCACCAAAAGTTTACTTTTGAAAAGTCGCGTTCATCCTCCCGAATGACTCGTGGATTTTCGCTGGCCCGTGCTAAATCGGTTGACAAGTCAACTTGTGTGGAAAGTGGCTTCATCGCTGAATGCCATTAAATTCAAGAGATCCTGCTGGACATTCGTTATTTGATTGTACCTTAATGCACCAATGTTGAAGCTTGGGCGACTTGGACGTGGTATGCTTTGGGCCACACGGTTTTTTTTTTGTTTTGAGAATTCCCATTTTTAAACTGCCTTCTACGCTTGATTTCGAACATACGTTTCAATTAATTGATTCTACCTTTACGTGTTATGTCCATTTCAGCGTTAGCATAATTTTGACGAACCCGGTACTTCTTTTCCAAAACGAGGATTACCGTTGAGGGTAAAACATACAATCAGTTGCCATTTTCATTTGGAGTATCGTAAAACTAGTACCCGATTCGTTATTTTCATTTCGGAATTACCAATTTGACTATTGGCTAGCGCATAATATTTTTATCGAGCGGCACATTATAACCGAAGCGAAAATATCGCATTTAAAGCATAAACATTTAAAGCCAATGGCGCTTACTTATTCATGTGATTCGATACTGCCATTAATGGCGTTCCGAAGCCCGGACATAAAATTTTATATATATGGAAAATTGAGTGTAATAATACGGTTTGTAACGGCCTGACGGGGCGGCAATCGATCGTAGTCTGTAGAAATCGTTACGAGCGCAGTTGTATTATTATTATTATTATAGGAAAGGGTATTAAGCGGAATCGAGGAACGACAGCTAAAAGGGAGGAGGCGAAGGAAACTATTAATATACATTTTCAGGATGATTTTATGCGAATACACAATAAAGCCGGGTGTGCAATAACGAAGAAATTGCAATTTGTTGTCGAAGTGGTTATTATTCGTGCATTAAGTCCAGAATATTTTCTTCCTATTCTAAATCTTATCGAATTCTTAATTCTGGGAAGTATTTGTTCAAAACTTTGATAAATACGTTTCTTCAGAGATCTCTTCGATGTACAGTATTGTTCAAATGTAACTCGATATCATTTTGAGCCTCCAAATAATTGATTCATATAGCTGCTACGTCATATATGATAATCTCAACGATATATTTATCGTATTTAAGACGCATTAATTCCACAACAATCCACTCTAGGAGTTCGTTGGTTCCTCGCTACCGACTCATCCTGTATACTTACTTAGTGATTATTTGAAAATAGCCTACAAACATGTGAATCGATCTGGGTAAAAACGTGGTGCCCCTTCAATTAGTTAGAAGTCGGTAAGCATTCGAATTTCCGAAAGTTCGTAGTCGTATGAAAAGTGTCCACGACGGTGGCGGCGGCCGCAGATGCGGCAGCGCCATCAACGTCGGCCCCCGGCGAGAGATATCTAATATCTCCGACTGCACGCCTCGTCGGCTAAATGAACGTGTCGGGAATGGAGGAAGGACCGATGCGGCAGCACAACTTATGTGAAAGATTGGAACGTACAGATAAAAGGTTAATGGCATAAATAAATGCACGCATATGCGAGTACGCGACTTGTACGCATGACAAAAAAGGGTAAAGAAGTCGTTTAAAGAAATTACTGAGATGTACTGTTAGCTGAAATAAACGGAAGAAATAAACATTAGGAGCGCAGAAAGGAATGGAAAAGTTGGTATATTTCGGTAATTATTGCCTTATGGAGTATGTTACATGCTATTTTATCTGAGACCACACACTTTTCCCCTCCACTTATCTAACTAGATTAAGGTACCTTGGTGACCAGAAAGACAATGTTAGAATAAAAAACAATGTTCCTAACTACTCAAGAGCTCAGTGCACGAAGCTTCGACGCTAACGATGATTAATTTTGAATGATCTGAATTTTATCGGCATTTAGATGGAGCATGCAAAATTCTTCGCGTAGTCGTCTCGAAAAGGCCAAGGTTCGCACTTTGACCTGCAACAGCAATATTGACCTCCAATCGGGCACCTCTATGGCGCGCTATTGTTGACTTATCTACAGTTGAGCCGATTTGTTCAAACTTTTGAATGAAACAAAAAGGAGATTGTTGGGTTGGTTGGTTATGTTGATTTCTCGAACGCCCCAAGCATCTGGTGACGTAAACATGCATCAACCTAACATTTGCGCTAATAGAAGGGACCGACCATTAAATATGTGAGCTGCAACACGGAACTCAAATGATCGTATCTGTAATCTATTAATCTACATTCTTAAATGTTACTTGATAACTTTACATTTCTACGATCACGTTATTTTAGAAAACTGCACGTTGGAAAATAAAAAAATATGCTTCCTTTTATGAGAATTCTTTTAGATCGTTTAACATCATTGTAGCTTAAAGGTATATCCAACGCCTTATCGGCAAATCAAGAAAAGAAAAACAGGCTTTCAAGGACCCTATAAGATTTGATCCCGACCGCAATGCTGGCCGACAGATAGATAATATGTAAATTGATTTTTTTCCTTCGTCATTTCCATCAACGCCACCGCCACCATCGCTGTCCTCGTCTTCCTCACCCCCCTCACGCCTCCACCAAATGCGTCGCTGTCGTTCCTAAAAAGTTTTTAATTTCCATCGCGTCGAGACTCGCTGAATATTCACTGGCGTTAATTGGAAGCCTTTCAAGAACGCTGCCGACGTTAAAAGACCGACATTAAAGACTCGAAGGAAGGACGTTGAGGAGTAGCGGAGGCGACGTGCTGTACGCTACGAGAAAAAGATAAGAGATACGCGCGGGAGTAACGAAATGAGAGAGAACGAAAGGAGGAAGGAAGACGGCAAAAAATTCATGCGTAATCAATTAATGCTACTGCTGCTGGTTCTGCTTGCTGTCGTTGTTGCCTCCTTTAAAGATACTTTCTGCCTTTCGTCAGTCGAAGGGCGAATCGCCGGACTTGGTCTGCGTCTCCGGGGTTGAGATTAAATCTAAATTGATGTCGAACGAAATGTAGAGTACGTGGAATCGACAAGAAAAGTCGCGAATGCTTCCTCGTCGAGATAGAGTTGACCGTTTAAGGAATTTTTAATCCTCGAAAAAAAGTATCTCCGTTGATTGAATTATTAATTAATCTTTTTGATACTCTTAAATCGCTTTAAGCACAAAAGCTTAACATTGGAGCAGCCGTGCGACGAACATTTCTTTCACAATCAAGAAAAATACTTTATTTTCAGCTTTTTAGTTCAACTTTATTTTTAGCAGCAATACATTCTACATTACATAACGAATACGTCGAATAATTAAACATTTGGCAAATTATTAACAAACATACATCTGGAAAATCTAAAACCTAAATAGTTTCGGTAATAGTACCCGCATCCCAATTACGTAAATGGCGCCATACGCATCCAAAAATACATATATGTACGTATACGTGCATATATGGATGCACATTCGCCGTTCCAATTTCCAACGTCCAACATCTGTCGCTCTGCTATTCCCATCTCCGCCGATGATACCGTTCTCCTATTACTTGTTATCTCAGTTTAGCCGACAAGGGAGATAACGTAAGAACTTCGACGGCCATACGAACCAGTTAGCGATACGTACGAGCTAGATTACATTAAATAATTAGTTTTCCGAACGAGGTTTCCACATTGGTTGGTTCTGTTGGACCGGAGCTGCATGTAGCTGCGTTCGCGATACCCAGAAAACGTGCGGCGAGAATTTAAATTGACATTTTAATCCAATTTTTGTCGTTGCGAGAGGGAGACGGCCTGATGTGAATAACTCAGTTAATTCTTAGAACATGGGCGATAGAATATAACGCGTTCATTCTAATTTTGAAGGAAACAGCTGTACTTTTTTGTGTCTGATTTATTGAAAGGAATCTTTCTTTTCCTCTTTCAAATTATGCTTTTCGTGAACATGAGGGATACCTTTTAAGTTTTTGCAAAATTAATAGAAGGGAAGACGCGTTTTTGGCAGAGATCGTTTTATAGATTTTCGAAATATTCACCGTTCTACTCTGACGATGGTAGATATCTTCGAAACGCGGTTTTTGAAAGGTTCTTTTTGAAAGAATGGTAAGGGTCCTTCTCCATTCACATTTTATTTAATAGTCGGCAATAATAAATACTGAGGCGTTAATTCTCCCGTGAGCATTTTGGTGTTTGTGCGTGTTTAATCTTAATTTTAATTTTTATGATTGCTTTTACTTCAACGTTTCCGGGTTCGTTCTGTTGTTTCAGAAATATAAGTAAATATATAAGCCATCCCAAAATTTATAACACCAAATAATTCCATGTCGTCTCATCCGTCCTTGTTTACAGTTTGATAAAATTAAACCCGCATGAGTGAAAGCAACCGGGGAGAGATTAGTCGACTGCGAGCGCCGAGCGTCCAACTGTGAGCGGCAATTCGTTTACAGACATCAAAGCGATGGATCCGAGTTGGCGAGCGTTCCTCTAATAAGTGTTTATTACGATGTAACAAAGCTCGTCTCTCAAATGCGAGATTTATTTAAGTGTACGCTTCTACGGGGAAAAAAAAACATAAATGTAAGAGGGGTGCTTCCTTCATTTAATCTACAACAAGTCGCGAAATTAGTGATAGTTGCAATTATTTGCCGTTAATTTGCAACGACATCTGACATCCATCGGAAAAAAAATATCAGCATATAGTCATGGTTTGTGTGGTTCGTAAAACTCAATGTTGGCTCCAACACAATGTCCAAAATCGTCCAAATTGGAGATTGGACCTTAGTTGATGGTGCAACGAAACGCGAGATGATTTTTGCATCGCTACGTGCTTAGATTCGTTCGTTTCACACCACACCGGTCTATAATTACCTCCAGACTTTTTTGGGTCAAGGGGTATTTTTTTACGATAAGATTTTTGGACAAATTTTCAAATAATTAGCGTAAGTAAGTGCTTTACAAAAATGAATGAAAATCATTAACGTCAAGGTTAAATAACACCAACATAAATTAGAAAAAGAGTAAGTTTCTAGCTTCCGGTCTTATTCTTTCAACTTAACTAGAATAAACAGTCTAGTGAAAGCGGTTCAAAATATAAGAAAATGTATGGCATTTGAACGCAATAAATCGACATAGAGAATGTTATAGCCAAAAATAATATTGATACCTCTTTGATGAAGAAAATCGAAGCTGGACAAATGCTTTGGTCGCAGCCAAATACATAAATTAGATATTCGAGTGTTTATTAAGTCTGGATGCATTAATATTGCTGATTGTAAATTGAATATAAATTTGCTACTGTGGATGTAACAAGTCAACAAAGCTTTGCTTCTAACGATAACATCAGACTTCTGTAGTGTGTGGTATACGATAACCAAAGTCATAAGTCATAATCCTATAAATGTACCTAATTAACCTTAATTACGTTTTTGTAATATATAAACATACTAATTTGTATTAAGTATATTTGTATATTCCAGGCTTGATAGCATTCATCGTAACAGACGCGTCATTTATTAGAAATACTTACTTTATTAATAGAATAAAACGAATTATATTTTAATCGCTGTATATATGACACACATACATATGACACAATTGTTTTACCATACCGGAACTATTCTTATATACTGACTATTTCCCTAATCCCGTAATTACTTACTTATAACTAATCTACTATAGATACTACTGTAGATAACATCTAAGTACGATAAGTAAAAGGATTTAACAAAGGTGCATGACTAAGCTTTGTTTGATCGTTTCTTGGGTCTCTAATAAATCTAATTTTATTCAAGTTGCCCCATATACGCCTTAGCACCTATGCAACTCGTTTGTTTCCTTGATCACTTGTTCCCCTGATTTTTTTTTAATGTGTTAATAATTTGGGGCAGCAATATTTACCTTCTCTTATTTGCTTAATTTTTCACTATTTTTAACTAAGTAAGTCGGCGGATACTAATTGTAAATGGGCACTGATAATAGCCTTCTACCTGATATCTACCCATAAATTAAATAATCCGCTAGGCAAAGTAGGTACTACATCATCTCGGCGGTCATTAAAAGGAATATAATAATCTACAAAATAGAATTTATAAAATTACCGAAGATAACTAATACACAGTTCCTTTTAATAAGCTTAATTAACATGGAGTGTGAAGGGGCAAAATAAAAATATGAAAATAAAACAATATATGCAATAGTAACATCTTGTTGTTATTGGATGTTGTTGATTTATGGCGTTATATTCAAAAATAATCATGAACCGGAAGAGAGTTAATTAAACAGAAGACATTTCCAAAAAACCTTCAAAAACTATTTGAGAAGAACCTGATAAAAGAATGCGATTAGTACAATGGAAGTAAACAACAACAGAACAATGTATGACTTACATTTTTGCCAAAACCGCCGCTAAAAGATGTAACTGAATTTCATGCAATATTATCAACAATTTAGTGCAAAATCAAGTAAGAAAGAAGTTTTCGCTTTTATTAATAGTCAGTCTGAAAATATATAAATATTATGTTGTTAGGTACGGATTCTTATTGAAAACATGGATTTTTCAGCATCTTCGTATTTATTCCATAAACATCCAATGTATCTTTCGGCTCATTTCTTTGAATTGCCGCTTTTATTTCATCGAACGTTACTGGTGCCAGAAGAAAGATTGCTGTCTTGCCGTTTGGTTGTAGTTTTTTAATGGATAATAGGTTTTTGAGATAATTTTTGAGGATATCGTCGGCCGTAGTCCAAAAATATTCATTCAGGTCTTTTGGATGCGGAATTTGTTTTAAGCTGTTCTTGATTTTCGCACCGTATACAACTCAACTAAATCAATGCATTGTTAATGCATTGATTATGTAAAAGATTACAACTATAGAAGCCCCAAGTAATGAAATAATATGAGGCAAGCTAACGTGGGTGCATGTACTAAGACTACTTAAGAGATAATTCTGGGGAAAATAAAAGAACAATATAAAATTTATTAGAATCCCTAGAAATCGACAAATTAAAGGATTACGAATGTTTACTTAACAATCAAATAGAGCTTAATAGTTCACCTTTGGTAAACTTATTTATTTCTCGTCCTTATAGATTAGGATTGGTTGCAAGTGGGTAATTAAGACGTAGTTTTAACTATATACAATATATATATATATATATATATATATATATAGATACATAAGTGCTGTATCAATGCAAATAGCAACATTGAATAACATCTTCTATATCTAAACGAAGTTGATTTCGTCAAGCGTTTACGTACGGAAAAGTATATATTAGAAAAAGACTATGCTTCGTACGTAAACTAAAAGGAACTATTATCACATCAAAGCAATCGGAAACGCACCTACACGTCTTTTTAATGACTTCTGACACTACGTTACCGTTACGGGAAAATGCCATGCTGGATATGCCTGCATCTCTACGAAACCCTTTAACGTCAAGGAAATAGCATACGTTTTCAATAATAACCCGAAAGCTTCGGTACAAAGCCCCAGCTGGTAGCGTCTTCGAAAAGGGCACCCCCTATCGCTCAAGCAGCGCATTCGTCTATCGTTCTGGAATATTACTTCGATGTTGGGCATTCATTTATCTTATCATTATTTCCATTATTCCGCAGGATACATAATGATGCGGAGATGATTGTGGGAAGAAATGTATTATGGTTATTTTATAGTTCGTCGATGAGTTTGTAGAACGATAGAATTCATTACATATAATACGCATGAGGTCGAAAGCGAGACGAGTGATGAATCGATATAACATTAATGGAGTTGCAATCGCTGTACTAAGTGAACGAGGCTATTTTTTATTATTTACAGCGATATGCATAACCAATATAGACGCGCAAAGGCATCAAATTCATACAAAAACAGTGACATTTAACGGTCTTGCAAAGATTCTATGTTTTATTTTAAATAGAATTTGAGTACAGCTGAAATATACGACGACCTCAACGTCTGATGTTTCATTAATTTCCTTATCAGCACATCTCAAGCATGATTACTCCAACTGAGCCGCGCTTTAATTCAGCAAAATCGTAAATTAATACTCGAACATTTGAATGTGCCCTACTTTCGCAGAAATACATGATAATACGCGAATCTAAACGATTGGTTATGAAGGATTTGCGTGCTTAGAAACTTAAAAATCGGGTGAACGTATTTTCGTCGACGACAAGCGAGTTGCTTGGCCCCAAAATAATTATACTTCTATTGTTTCTATAATCTCCCACTTTACGATAAAGGATATCACAAAGTATCGTACTTCTTTGTAAGTCGCGATCTCACGGGTAAACATTAATATCCCGCTTTTGTTTTGTACTATTATCGTGTAGATAATAAGGCTGCGTACACATTTGCTACTAAGAAGCACTCGTGCTTCAAAACATGGCAGTTAATGGTTAATTTATACTCCGAAGAATGGAAAAGCGTGCAGTGCGTTCTTTACGGTGGATATTAGCATTCGTTGTAGGTTAATGTAGTATCCGATGTAATGTTTGGAAAATACTACGCGTACTTTGTTATCTATCCAGTGCTTAGTTCAATACATAAAAATAAATTACCTGTAATATGCGCCGTGTTAGCATACAAAATGCGATGCGATTATATCAAATGTGTACGCACCTTAGGCGAGATAAAAAAGAGAAATAGGCGGCAATAAATTTGTCGTATGTGAATATCTTTTTACGACGGAGCACAAATTAAACGTACACATGGGCGGTGTTGATTGTACAGTTGCGAGTTAAAGTAACCGAAAAAATAAGAATGAAAGGTCCTTTCATGCACATTCTTTGATTCTGTCCAAATAGGACTAAGTTTTGAAGGATTTTTATGAATATTATTTTTCTTTTTGCGAGAAATAAAATAAGGACAAACACTTGAACTGACCCATAATTGCTAAAAAATACATTCGGCATGTTAGCTTAATTCGAGAGGATGCAACCAGAGGAGGACCAGAAGCGATGCTGTTATATGTTAATGACTTGATAAAGATGTAACCAGAAATATAAAAGCTGTGTTAATTTAAATCGATGCCAAATATTTTTTAAAACTCTACGTTGCTAGTCAATTTATTTCATTGGAAACCACCCAGCATGATAGGGGAATCGTTGAAAATTGTGAGGAATCCGGGTAATTTCTCGAGAGTGGATATAGGATAGCGATACCCGGAGGTTAGTTCTTCGAAAACACCCACGGAGCAATCATAGGATGACGGAAATAGCCGTTATCAGACCGGAAGACATATATTACGACAGCCTACACTCAAACTATTAGTTTACATAAATTATTAAATTTATAACCTTGGGATAATGAATAAAACCATTCAACAGATAAGACTGTTATTGTTTTTATCTATAAGTTGCAGACTATGCCGACAAAGTGTTTGGCTAATAGTAATCGTTAATGATGTAGTCTGTAAAGACCTTTATTTTTTCAAGAGGACCTTTATGATCGAAACTTCTGGAATAGAAATGACGTAAATATAATTGCTTTGTAACGACATTACGTGTCAATGAGGTGGATAGTTTCTTCTCAAGCTATATTTAGACACCCTCGCTCGTGCAAATGCAAAAATGCAAATTTCCACAAAGTTCTTATTCACCGTCAAAATTAAGCTGGAAAACTTCAGAATGCTCGTGGACGGACGGACAAGCTTGAAAATACACGAAATAGGGCAACATTATTTACAGATTTTTTCAGGGTAATTATAATGGCACATCTGTCGCAATTTGACTGATACTGACTCGCTAAATTTGGAATTATTTCAAAAATGCTAGTGCTGCTGTAAAACAAATGTTCCGTCAAGAAATGGTAGAAATTACAGCCAGCTATAAAACAATGAGATTTTTATAAAATATTTTAGGTCAAAAGCTCCTTCTAGCTCCTATAACCACGCGTTGATTTTAGTAAAGAATTCATTTTCATGATGATCGTACGACTTTTCATACAATTATTTGTAACAAGTGTTGAAGTTTAGCGGTTTCGTCACACTGAGTTCTTATCGAAATCAATACTGTGTAACCAGAATTTTTTGTTATGGTTGAACTAGGAATCTTGGCAATAGTGAGAAGAACTGTTACAGTCTAAGCTGTAAGTAGATATTCGTAATTCTAATAATTTCTTCAATATTCACTTGATTCTTTAAAAAATCCTAAGTCGTTTGATTTGTCGAGATCTTTTTGCAAAAATATCTAGCTTTGTTCGAAATTTCAGCAACATCTAAGACATCATACGAGATTTAAAAAAAAGTTGAGATTCAAAGGTTTTCATTGACCCAGCATCGCCACGGAGTAACATCTAGTCTTTTTAGTTCAATATCAAGCTTCGATATCAAATTCGAATTCAACAAGGTTAATTTTCATTTCCGTAAGGACAGTGGGACCGCTATACAAGAAGGAAAATTTATCATTGTGTTATACAAACGAATAATTATTGTCTTTTTACAATAAACGGACAATAATCGATGTATATACTGCATAAAAGAGCAGTGTCGCCAACAAAAGAAATTTTCGGGCGCTAGTGCAAGTAATACTGCCAATTTTTCATTTGATTCTCCTGGCAGTTCGCAATTAAAATGTAAATAACGAGAAACAGATGTGGATGTGTATGTTCCGGCCATTCTAATGTATATTCCACATTATCCACTCTGCATGTTCTTATTCGTCTTTTTACAAAGATGGACCGTTTGAAAGAAAAAATTAAATCGAAGCCATTTTCTAACGTCGAGAATAACACGATTATAATTGAGTTTGCTGTGCCGTATTGAAGCGCCTTAAACTGAATGGCGAGGTCGTCGATAGCAGCTGCTCGCTCTGTTCGTTTTACAGGCGCAGAATGGAGCAGCTTATGAATAGATATCGCTATTATTCCGTGTGTCTCAATAAAGAAGACGGTGGATGGTGATTTTCGCTATTGTTAGAGCTTTATTTATACAGGTTCTCATAAATCCTAGGGTTTTTTCGTTGATAATAGACGGACATACGCATGCAATGAGAAAAATTGTAATTGAAAGCAAGCTGTCGAAGGTTTTTTTTTCTTATAGCATTATGTTCACAAATTAAATAATAACGTATGTATGAAAGCTTCATGTACCCTTTTGTTGTCCAGTACAAAGAAATAGGTAACAATAATTATCCAATGAATGCGTTGAAGGTAACTTGTTAGATTCAGTATTCTGAAGATAATTTCATAAGTGCTCGGCTAGTATTGCTTTTGCAGATACTCTTTTCGATGTAGTAGCTTCATTGTATTTTTATTATTGGAGAAAAGATCTAAAATAAATTGTTATATTCAACATTTGCCGATAATATTAGATTCGAATGTATTTATACAATTTTAAAGTTATTAGGTTAATAATGTAATAGACCAAAAATACAAACTTGAAAATTGCAATAGGCAATACAAGTAAGCTAAACGTTAAAGATGAGTTTGTCAAGATTTAACGCAAACACACGCAAATATTGATTGGGAAGCTTCTGAAAAATGGTAATTGTATTTATTTAATGAAATACAAAAGAACTTTACTATCGCTTTCGCAGACGTCAACATACAGGTGATGTTTCGACATTAAAACCATTATCAACAAATCTTGTTTGAATAAGTCATGGAACATTTTATCAATGAACAGCAAACATTTATAGTCTCTGTATATTCTTATTAAAGTTGGATGTCTTGGCAGTGTGACGAGACCATCGCGGAATTGCTGAAGACCGCACATCACTACTTAGCCTGATCTTAAGCCGAGCAATACCGATCGCATCGGGCAGACAGATACATGTTCGTTAGCCTATCATTATTATGGTTATTACCTTTACGAATTTATCCTTTGAAATAATGTAGTTACAAATCAAATGTTACAGATACCTTTATTGGGTTGCTAGACGCATAGAAAACGTTATTCATTAAAAACAACGGCAACTTTACGAAACCGGCGATTTCACCAGATTTTGTGAATTACAATATTTACAGTTTACTTCGTGAAAGGAAAGCTTCGTTTCGCATTCGTAGATGCCGAATAAAAGAGCAAATTTAATCTGTTCTACACCACGTATTACTAATTACTATAGTGCCGCAATATTGTGACTTAATTATGGAATGGAACGATTATATCAATGTAGGCTTGCACGGCGATGGATCTCATCGTCTATCTCTCGACGATTTTGTATTCAAATACGATCGGCTTAATTAAGCAATTAATGATGATCATTAAATATGCGGTTATTAGCGGTTAAGAATACCATAAAAGCGATAACCTAATTAGAGTGGATGCGACAGAAGATCGTTTCCTATTTAATAAGTTGAACGTCTGTGCAGACGCAATACTAATACAATGTATGCGTAACTACGTACATAATGAATACTGATGAATTAAGTAAACATTACTGCGATACGATGAGCCGTTGTTGGTGTTCGAAGAAGCACGGATGGCGTGGGAAGTTTTAAAGTTTATTTATTTAAATGAGCAGGTGTCCCTTTTACTAATGATATTGGCGGAAAAATATGATGTAAAAGTTAAGGTGTTCGGATTGCCTAATTATTGGTGTTTGTTTTAATTGTTTAAGATTTTTTTTAATAACGTGCTTTGAACATGGCGATTTATGGTCTTCTTTTGACATGCATCGGCTATAATATCCGAATAAGTAGTAATAAGGAATTTCGGACTTTGAACATTATCAAGGATGCTAAATTCGTGGGAAAATCGAAGCCTAGAATTTATGAAGTTACAAAGTAATAAAACTGATCTTCAAGATAATATTTTTCTAGTTGTACGTAAAGTGTTGATATTTAAAAGATCTGTATATTGATGTTTTTATCATTAATAGTATAGTCGAATAGCGCAGTTCAATGTTAATATTTCGTCATTCCGTTGAGAGCGTCGGTTTATTAGCATATGTGGGTTTAATGCGCTAATCTATCAGTGATGTCATTTCTCAATTTTTTACGATTAAGCGTTGAAGGTTTCCCGATGAAAACGTTTATAGACAAACTTAAACTGCTGACGTTGAAGAGATGTGCGCAAACACTTAAGTGAAATATTAAAATGAAAAAAAGCTTAATTCTATATTCTATTATAATTCTAAGTAAATTCTCCTCAAGCACAATAGAAACATTGACAACTGGAAAAAATATATTATCCAATTTTGAAATAAGGGGTTAAAGGTTGATAAGTGGTTTGAACAATTTCTTCAAAGTTTCAATTTTATTAAATTGTTTGATGAAGCTTCTGACCTTAAACATGTTTTAGAGTTTACCGAATTTGTGCTTCGTTTAACACTTTTCCACAAAGTTCTTCTGCATGTTGATATACTTTATGATCAGATAGAATTTCGGAATAAAAACTCTAAAAAGATATACGACAGCTTAAAGAAGCTGTTTACATCGGGACGGAGGAAAAGGTACAAAGAGACCTAATGATGACACAAATGAGAGATAAATATTCATATTGCAAACGAATTCAAGTAGCAGAATTGTTTAATAACTCTGCAACAGAAACTTGCAATTACCTCTTTTCGTCATTCCATCCACATTTATGCTAGTCTCTACAGTTTGCTGAAACCATAACTTATACAACGCTGCTAAATACTTATAATTTTATTAACACCTTTGGCAACTGCAGAGTCCCAACGCTGCTTCATCACGTTAGAAGCAATTAAGACATTTTTACGCAAAACCATGCACAGTGATCGTGTGCTGATTTTATCATTCTTCTTTTTTTACAACTGCGCCCCCTCGCCAAAAGGTCAGCCACAGCCATTGATATTGAAGCTAAATTCCATTTCAAGCAAATGTCATGTCGATTCAAATACGTAAAATATGGTTGATTTGCCCCAAACAAACTTCTTTTATTTCTAAATAGGAAGCAACAAAATAAGCAGTAATTTGATGTAGAACCAAACAAAGACATGCCGTGGTCAAAAGTGCCGCATACTTTGGCAAATTTGTAACTTTCACCAGATTAATTACAGCTGACCTACTAAAAATGATGCCGTATTGATGGCGATATATAAATCTATTGCACTACGTAGCTTTATATGTAATAATCATACAAACACTTCGGAGCAAGTGGAAGTAAAGTCCGGCGCAAAATTGAATCTAACATGCGCACACGGTTGTAAAAAGACAGCGCTTATTAATCTGCATTCCGAATCTAAAGAGCAAGATTTAACTATTTTGCATTCATTAACTGGAGAAAGAAAACAAATTACCAGAGTAACTATTAACGTGTAAAAATATGCTCCTGCTTTGCGCCACGGTACGTTTTTAAAGTTCGCTTGTGCTCAATGTGCGCAAGAGAGCTTCTTCATGTACAGCCCAAATAAGTCTCCTGCGTGACGTGTGAAGTGATGGCGAACGATTATTTTCTGCAGCAACAGCTGTCGACATTTTTGAATGACGTGCCTCTAGAACTTCGACAAAATTTAATTTTTATGGGGCAGACACCTACTTTGCATCCTACTTTCCCTGAACATTGAATTGTAGTAGCCCAAAACCTTGGATCTTGATCGCCGTTCAAGCAATAACAAGGCGCGTTGAAGCATATTTAGCTGGTGTCGGAAGGCAATTCGAACAAATGTTATGAAGTGTTTTGCGTGTTGTAAATTTTCAGTTGTCTAATATTAAGGATGTTGAGTTGAGAAAATATTGGTCAAAATAGCTAGTCGGCGAGTTTCGTAACATCCTGTGCAACGTGTTTTTTATACCGGTTTAAAACAAAAATGTTTTAATTCGTTTGCTATCTCTAGGCGGGTGGGCGTGCTGGATTTAATTTAATGGTACGATAAGTGCTATCACTTCGGTTTCTATGCTTGAAAATTAATTTTTAAAAGCTCAGGAAAGATGCTAGAAAGCTTAAATAACTATTACGTTTAACACATAAAAACAGTTGCGCAGTCACGAATAAAAAAATTAAGCGATGGTATCGGTTTCTATTTCCTTCGAATAGCAGACGTTTTCCCATTTATGAAGGCTTACATTGTACATCCAATTACCGCAAAAAAGATGTATTAAACTGGGTGTATTTCCCATACATTACGTTCTAACGAATGCATGTAATCACACGCACACATGACGTTCCGAGCGATAAAACAGCTGTCCGCTTCGACTCTTTATCTCGAAACGTAATTGTCTAAATTGGTCGGAGATTAAAACTTGTTCCTCTCTTATATGACAAACGTCAATTTACATTCATTATCCGGTCTACGGGCCGAACTGGGGTCAGAACCCGTCGTAGGTATACGCTGGAATACGGAGGACACGTTGACGTGGGCGAAAAGAAGGGCGTTTTCCAATTTCCACCGCACGTAATTATAAAATACGCACATTTACATTTTTTCCCATTAAAACGCGCCACGAACCTTCTCTAAAATATGTGCGGAGAGTGTTCTAGTTGTTTTTTCGCCGCTTTCGCCTGTTTTGTTTGCTCTTTTGTCGCGCCGGCCGTACAGTATCTCCACTTGTTTCCGCCGCTAAACGACCCTCCCTTGACCCTTCTCACCTAGACTATTCTCCCTTGCTCGTACAGCTGTTCGTTTCCGGATGACAAGTACGAATATAGGTGGTTTTGTGTTTCGCGTCTGACGTCGTTATAGTGGCGTGTTCAATTCTGGGCTTGATTTCTAAATTTACGGTAGAATCGCTTAGTCATCGATTTAAATTTTAGGCGTACGATACGTTCATTATGGGGTTTGTTGAAAAATAATAATTAAATAACATGGAATCTTTATTGCTTTCAATAATAATAATACCTTTATTTTTATTTTCTTGAAGTACCCATGGCAAAAACAACGTAAAGTGAGAAGAAAATACTAGCCCGTGGGCATGATTCTATCGGCTCAGCGTCATCGGCGTGGCTCCGAGCGCGTTTCTTTACACCTAACACCGTAATTTGCCTCGCAGTTGATACCACTTACCTACGAGCCAGGCAATGCCAAGAAATACACCTTTGCCATTTAGAAAGCCGCAATGAAACTGGGCGTTGTTCCTTAAGCTGTCTCGCAGAGCATTTTCTGGATTACTTAACGCAAGATGGCGTGCGCTGGAATTCTTTATAGCTGATTTTTAGGCAACTGCCATGTATTTTTTGGCCCCAGAGGGCGTTAAAAAGTGCCTAGCTCGTCGTTTAAAAGGGAAATAATACGAGGGATATTACATGAATAGGTGATAATTATTAAGTTACAACTTGATGCTAAAGTTACATAAAAAAACTATTCAGTATACATATATTTATCAGCTATGTAAATAAAGTACAGAGCTTACTTTAGCTTGCGGGCGCTAACATTGACTTTAAGCCGATTTACCTTAATCCATTAGGCTGGCTTACGTAATACCGTATGCCCATGTATGTACGCTTTATACGTTACAAACATACGTGCAGATTAATGGTTAATCTAGATCAACGTCCATAATACGTATGTACTCGACGGAGAATACATAGAAATAGTCAATCTTAGGGTTACGCCTGCAATCCATTACTGTTGCTTTAACTTCTCGGGCCGGTCTCGCCCGTTCTTACAGCCATCTACGCATACACATATAATTTGTAGGAACGACCCGAACCGTATATATGTAGATATATTTCGGTGTGCATAATTTATGCAGATAGGATTAAGATCCGCGGCGAAATAACTCGCGAAACATTTCGCTGTCGTTATTTCGTTACGGTTATCTGCTTATATCGCTCGCACACGTCTCTCGTTAATTATTTAGAAATTGTGACGTTTTCTAGATAGCAGAGTTTATTGAATAAATGCAGTGTCCTGTAATTGAATTGTCCCACGGGATTTGAATCCATATTCGTTTCATATATGGTGTAATGTTAGAAATAGCTAATAATAAGTCTGAATTGTTTTACCAAACACATAAAAATGAAAGAAACTGGTAACTTTTTAAATTAAACGAGCCGTCAGGTTCGGTATGAAACGTGCAAATTTCAACACTATGGACGTGTGTATGTGATGAGTAAGTCTGTAGGAAGTCTGCACACTTTCCGTGCGTTTCACGAAATTAGCAAAGTCTAGCTCGAGGAAACCAATAAGCAACACGAACACATTCTCGTGAGACGAATAAATGCGCATCTGTCTAGTCGCTGCTAATTTCGTGAAACGCATGTCGTTTCTGCAGGCTTAGTGATAATACTTCGTGATGACATTAGACGGCAAACCCAAGTACAAAATTTCAGCGAAAGTCAGGGAAAATAATTCCAGGTCTGGAGATTTCCGAACCTTTATCTTTCATTATTTGTTGGAAAATAGATGTATTGTTATGTGATATTTAATTATGTATATGATACAGCAACGCACAGCAATATATTGATGATCATGTAACCAATGGCTATGCTAAGCCATCTACAATTGTTACAAGTTAAATTGCAAGATGTACAATTAAAGAATTCAGCAATATAAGAATACGTTGATTAATAGAAGACATTATAAATTTGGTGAAACACCGGCTTACACCGTGAGCTCGTAAACGCCGCACAAAAGATGGATAAGTACTAAATAACTTAAAATTAAGCTGTTCTCAGGTTATGTAAGCTCTAACCTAATACCACGGGCAGTAAGATTCTTCCAAATAATAGTTTTGCTTGTGAACGTTGGTTTCCTTTAAAGAATGTATGTTTCCGGGTTGAAACGCCGTCGTAATTGCTTAAGCCAGTTGCGACATAACATGCAGCCGTTCAAAAGAAACTCAATGCAACTAAGAGCGAAACGTCGGCAGACTCATGCAATTACGATGCGGTTTCAAGCCAGAAACATAAATTTAAAAAAAAAGCTTTGTCCATAAACAGGCCAAATTATTCTAAAAGGTGCAAGTGAGCTATTACTTAATGCGGTAAGTGTGTCCTCAGACTAGAACACAAAGTAAATAATGTGCACGAATGGCAATTTAATAGCACAATAATAATAATATGAAATAATCTCTGAAATGTCCAAAAATTTTACGTATTTTAATGAACTTTTAATTATCCCGTACTGATTACTTAGTACGTAATTGTTTGAATGCCAAATAAAGGGAAATATGGAATTTTAGGGCACAATTGATTGCACTATCAATATATTTTGAAGCAAACACCATATCAATCAAGCTTTATTACGTTCACAAATATGTGGAAGTAATTGGATATATTGAAAGAAATAATACGATGGTTTAAAGAATGGTTTAAATACTGAAAAATTACTGGGTGTTTGAATAGTAATAATACTATTAATAATAATCGTCTTTATTAATCTCAAGGAACAGAAAGCGCAGCAACAAGAAGAATACATGAAAGGAGAAGTTTAGACCAATAATGGTACTGTACACTTAATTTTTAACATCCAATAAATAAGAAAAGAATGTAACATAATCTAATACGATACTGTTTGGCGAAAATAAAGAAAAACAAATGGATTGAAGTTTCGCGCACCAATCGTTTTGCATTTTGCACTTTTACTGCGTGAAGTTAGCCTCATTTAAATTTAAATACTGTTAGTTGTTCCAGGTTGCTTTAGGTTACTCCTGAGCATCTAAAAAATCGAAGAAAACTACTTTTTCACCGACCCTCATTTAAATTCCAATTTTAATTCTGGGAGTTATTAAACATTGTTCCAGAACATCAAACCGGCACGTAGACATACAGGTTTGATGTATGCTAGAGCAGATCGCTTTTTTTTCTTCTTTCTTTAGCATCTTTCCGACTCTTGGCAAGATCGGTAAGATACTAGTCTTTTCTAGAGACTAGAAAAGATGGAACTTAATGTAACAATCAGCGACACACTTCAGACTTATTAACCACAAATTCCCTGATTACCCCATCGCACAAACAAATATTTCGTTAGAAGCCCCTAAGTCATATGTGCGGAAATGCTAATTAGGGAAATGACGACAATTTTTTTGTCGCATAAGTTACAAGATATTGCTTGTATCCTTAGGTTTAAAGAATGGATGAAATAGTAACAGATGTTAATTTCTTTTTATTAACTTACATTTGTTTGCAACTGTATTATTTTTGTATTTTGTCCTATGATTGGGTTCTTTCTTATGTTAAATCTGTTGAGCAAGTAAAGTTTATTATTATTACTATTACATCCTCGTCACTTTTATCGGACGGTCCGGTAGTCCAGCAGTAAGAGTGCTTAGCTCATTGGGCAGAATTAGGTATCGTGTACTGGGATTGAACTTTCTTAGTGGGTCATAGTCACCATTCGCAATTATCAGCGTTTCACTTTTTACGGCCAGAGAGTGACAATAGCAAAGCCATGGAGCACTTTACGCATAAAGGCTCTTGACATTATGACAAGCTTTGAAAAGCTTATACACCCCGCTGAGCCGTCACTTCACTAAAGAAAGTATTATTATATCGCCATCATTTTCATCGGAGATTTATAATTGCCTCGTCGGTTATGACGAAAAATGGCTCTTCTAGACAAAACACACCGTTCGCGTCAATCTTCTCCAGAAAACGTTAAGGGGAACTCATCGAAGATATTTCCGAGATTATTTCTTTTAAAACTTACGTCCTTTTGGGGTAAGGTTGTTTCAGAGACGTCCATATTATATTCATGAATTTGAAAATACTTTGTATTAATTTTTACAATTGAGCAGATAACGCTTGAAAAGAGGAAAAACTTCGTTAGAAAAAGAAATTAAACGAACGCGATAATTTGATTTGTGAATTTCTGTACGTGGTGATCTTACAATCACGAATTCCTTTAAACAAGCAAAGCAAATAATGCAATACTTTTAAATTAAAGACGAACTTACTTCTTTTTTTTAATTTTACCATCCATTATTAATTACATCCTTTGCTTTGTTCTAGTGAATAGATGAGCTCCTTTGCCGCACTGATTAAGATCAAGATAAATTTGTGCTGTTTCACTTTTTTTTAATTTGTTTATTTTTTTTAAGAAAACCATTGTGAGGTCTATATGTGGTGGTCTCTGTTGCAATTTCAATTTTAATTTAATATTTCGTAAAAGCTTCATAAGGAAAATAAATTATATTAGCCTGTACTATTGCAGTTATTAACCAATAAACTACTCTGACGGTACTATTATTGATCTTTCGAAAAATTACCGTCCTTCAGGGTAATATTTTGATATTATCTATTATATTCACAGCCGTTTTATTGCCTTTCGTAACCTTATATGGACTTCCCTTCCAACGGATGGCAAGTTCAGGCATACTTTACGAACCACGTCTCTCGACGATAAAACCGAAAGATCTATCCATCTACCCAGCTGTATCTCTCATCTACTCATCTACTCCTTGAGACCGACATCTAACGCAACCGGGACCATCGATCACGATGAGAGGAAAATGGATACTTATAACCATCTTTGGCGCTACATAAATACCTTCACATTCAACGTATATGTCCGTAAATTATGAGTTTTCGATCTGTACGTAATTCTAGTACGATGATGTCGCCTTGTAATTATGAGCCGTTTTCGCTAGAATTGGCTCAGGTTATTATTACGCTTATTAGGAACTAATAGATTCGTCGCCGATTTTGGTTACCGGTTGGGCGATACAAAATAACGCTGTTAATTAATCGATTAATTTCGTTAGGAAATAAATATCATTAGTCTTAATTGGCTGTGGTTAATAAAGAGAAACTTTAAGGTTACAAGAAAGCTCGTAACGTAAACTAGCATCGTAGAGAAAATTAGATTTTTCATTTTGTTGAAATGTTAACAAAGAAGATTATAGACAATAAGCTGATGACTCAACTTGCATTGAAGTAAGCATCTTGTAAAATAGTTGCTGTCCCGAATTATTTATACAAAATTGTATTCAAACATACAGGTTGTCCAGCTTCCCCTATACACGATATAATTTTGTTTTTTTTATATAACATACAAATAACTATTAGTATAGGTCAGGATATTACGTATTAATGAACAAACAAAAGGACTTCACGCGAAACATATACATAAGGAAATATCATCTGTTTACGGCGAAAAGTGTTTGCGTTGCATAAAGCCGTGTATAATTGGGTTGTTGCTGGTGTAAGAGCGCTCAAAAGTTGTTGACGATCAGCGAAGTGGTCGCCCCGTTCAGATTACGACAGATACAACACTTTCTCTCATCGAGGAAGAGATGATTCGAATTGTGAGGCGGGTAACAATAGACAGCATAGCAACTGTAATTGGGTGTACTCATGGTTTAGTTTACGAAGTGATGCACGATCGTTCGAATTTCTCAAAAGTTTGCTCACGGTGGGTATACCTATAGAACTGACTGAGGAACTCATCCTTCTTCACCGTGAACAAAGAAATTTAAGATTGTGTTCTTAGCTGGTAAGGTTATGCTTACCGTGTTCTGGGATTCTCAAGGAATGCTCCTTGAGAGAAATATTGCTGTATCACGATAATGACCTAGGCGAGAATTGAAAAATTAGGGTGGAAACTTCTTGAACATCCGGCTTATAGTCCCGACTTAGCCCTAAGCGACCATAATCCGTTTGGTCAAAAAGCGTTTTCGCGGTAAACATTTCGAGGGTGATAATGATGTTCAAGACAAGAAGAACGCACGTGGTTCAGACGATGCCCAAACACTTTTATTCTAACTATTCCTAAATTCTATTCTCTATAGTTTTTTTCTAACTAATTCTCTGATTACTTTTGTAATAGCCTTCTGCGACCTACTTACTGACTTTCCCTCGTTAGCACGAGGGAAAATGGATCATTGATTGGTTGGTGATCGGTGATTTTGTAATGTATTTAATGTGATGGCACGTAAAATGGAATACGTCAATCATCATCTACCATCTAGGCGAGTAGAACAATATAATGTCGAAAAAATTTCAGAAGTGACCTTATTAATACATTGGAAAAATTTGTACTTTCCAGAGACCACGTTTTAATGTTTATGATAGATTGATACCGTAACCACGTGTTCCATAGGCCGTTCTCTTAAGAGCCTTAAGCCTTAGCTTCTTAAGCTGCACCATCACAGCCGATTTTGGTACGTTGGGGAATATAGTTACAGGCGGGCAATACAATCCAAGAAAAACTGTAAGCTGCTCAGATTAAAATAGATTTACAAACTATTCATAAAAATTGCTTAGGATTAGAGGAAGCAATAACAAAATTGGAAAATTCGTCGTTATGGCTGGAACAACCAGTGCGGATCGTGAAAGATGTTCACGCACAACTATGCAATGCTGTAGAAGACGAAAAGGAAGAAAGCATGTATTTAAACGGAGTTTGAAGGTGTTTTCGGATGCGTTAAGTTGTTTCAAGGATCATCTTAATTATATAAGCATTACTAGATGTAGAACGCTCGTTCTTCGATTATAAGCATATTTTTCCTCGCGCCGGACACGTTTCGCAGAAATGACTGTGGAAACGCACTTGATGTTGAAAATATACAACCGAGTTTCTCCAGTATGTCAATTCGCGGAAGACGCTTTAAAACGGTACGTTTTTTCTTCTATGTCGTATACTTCAACTCGGACGCGTGACACAACTCTGAAATCGCTGATTTCGTACAATATCGATTTTATTTATTCACACAACACTGCTGTAATATGTACTGTTCTCATTTTTTCGTATATTTTATTAGCAGATAGGATGATACTCACATCGGTAATAAGTAAAGATGACACAAAGCAGGTGAAATTATTACTTTCTACGTCTCATAAGAAAGGGTTCGGGTTGCCTACTGGTTTCCCCGAGAGTCATCTTTATCATCTCTAATAATAAGGTCGCCTCGCGACCCTACCCCATCGCATAGTCTAATATGTCAAGTATAAATTTACGCATATATTACGAATTACTCACCTGAATGACTACCTTCATAGCGACGCCCGTGAGGCGCCCGGAAAGCGGTAAACGTGAATAATAACGTACTCCACTGTACGGTGAATAATAACAATTCACAATTTCAAGCGTGATATTTGAAAAAAATCGATTTTCACTAATTTAATTTGCAAAATTAAACAATTTGTATGGTTGGCACGGCTATTAATAATGCCGACCTTCTACATTAGTTAAATGAAACCATTCTTGCATGAATGAATCGGTATAGTTTATAATAAACAGGTAATTAAAGAAAGAAATCGATCTTCTAGCGAAATGGCGAGAATTAGGTACAGATAATGCGGTATGCAATACTGCTTTAGAAATTCAAAGGGAATGACTTCACTGGTATTCTAATTAAGATAAGAAAGTTCCCGCACCGAAGATAATATGTCTCTAAAGATATTTTAAATAGTCTCTTATAATCCAATATTCACCCTTGCAAAATTTTGCTTTTTTATTCTGCTTGCTTCTTGAAATACCTTTGCCCTAAACTACGAAACAAGAAATTTAAGAAAATGTTAAAATTTCGAAAAAACAATATAATTTTCATTCAGCCGTAATTCTATATGTCAAATGTTGCTTCTCTTCCCGGAAGTATGATGCTTCTGGGATCTACCATATTAATTAGGGACAAAGTTTATAACGTTATTGAACTTACTAATTCCCTTCAACCTTCAACTTAAACTCATATTAAAGTATCTGGATACATTGTCTGCTTGTAAACCAACCATTGCTAGGAGACGTTTTCTAAAAATGTAATTACATTCCGAAAATTTCTATAGGCTTGTCATGTTCATAAAGACCATTGACGCCGTATAAGTTACTATTCAAGTAAATTGTAAGGAGTAACGAGTATTTACGGGGGCCTCGTAAACCTAAATCCTTCAGGGAATGAATATTATGGAGAGTTTCGTGAATTACTACGATTAGTTCGGAAATATGAAGGGAAAAAGGAAAGTATCGGTTTATTACCTTGGGTACTTTACTTCTTATTTCTATTATTTAAATATTAGAATATCTTGAATGTGGTACAATTGTCATTGCGGACGATGTCTTCTAAAACTAAACGGACGCTGCTTTTAGCAAAATTACATTAAAGTAGCTCTTTAATTAACCCCCTTTTAAGACAACGTTTTATCTTTCTTAATTATTAATTTATTAATTTTTCTTAAAAATGCCGATGCCGAAGTAGATGCGGAAATCTAGCTCCCATTCTTGCCAAGCTACGATCCTCCACAATACTAACAAACAAACTGCTACTCGTTGAATTCTGGGATAAACCTTCACGGTGAATCATCTTTATTGGCAACACTTACCATAATCATCCTACTCAATCAAGGTAACACGTATACAGAATGGGGCTTCTTCAAAAGAAGAAACTTGGAAGAGAACAAATTTATTCGCTGTCCTATCGTCGGCAGGATCGGATCTTCTTTCTTTGGTGGCGTTTTCCTGGCGCCAGAGTATCGGAAGAATGGCTCGTCCATCCAGCATCATCAATGTAAACGTAAACGCAAAGTAATACACACGAAATATGCTCATTTCCATATGCGCCAATCCACTTCGACGGATTAAGATTGCAAATCATCCTCGTACTATAAACTGTATGCACATACATTACGTATTAAACGTATAAAATACATCGTTAAGCGACGCTATCTTAAATCGACGCAATTTATCGAATAAATTGCTATGCGTCCATAATGACTAATTAACGCTCTATAGATAAGCCGCTGACAGTTTCGCTTTACGGCTAAAACGAAAAAAAGAATTCATAATAAAGCGATAAGCGATTAATAAAAATGGATCCATTCATGTTTGATACGCTCTAGCTGGTCGTAAAAATGTTATCTCCCTGTCTCTTGTGGTAACATCCCAGCAGCGATAGCTTTTTCAGTAAATGTACACCACCCGATAAGCGATATTAATTGGCATATATTCAGATAACGGCGGATGTAGTACACACAAGTTAAATTTGTTTTGTAAAGACCGTAATAATAAAAGGCTGTATGTAAGATTCCTTAGACTGAATATTCGGGTATTATCCTCGGATTGATGGACGGGATTATGTAAAGTTGTCCCGATAGTTCCTTCAGTATCTAAATTTGGCGTAATTTTTCAACAAGCTACCCTGAAAATGTTAATATCTCGTATACGTCATCTAAAGAGCTGGCGATTTAATTCTGGATTGTTTTTACGCGGGGAAGGATTGTGCAACGTTGCTATTGATATTACGTTCACGTAACGAAAATATCGTTAGAGTACCTGAACAGGGTATCCAAAACGTTAATGCGGGAAAATCGGGAATTTTCGATCCCCACCATTTTGATCTAACTTATTAATGCTTTTCCCTTCACCAAATAACCAATCTTGATTATGTCTTGCGAATCTTATAACTTTTTCGGCTTATGGAATTGTCCCCGCCTTCTCTGGTTGATGTCCGCAGAGAAAAATCCAATTCACCGACTGACTTCTGTCGTTCTGTTTCCGGCGAAGTCTCATTTATAGCCGATTGCCCTTAAATATGTTAAAACATTGCTTGCTGCAATCATCAGTAGACGTAGCAGCCGACATCTTTCGCATACTCCATTTTTCATGAACGATGTTCTGCACGCCTTCAATTGAAATTTTTACCTTCTTTACAATTTTCCTAATCTTCAACCGGCAACTTGAAGCTGGGATTAAATATACTGAATAGACACAACGACTCCCTTAAATTTTCATATGATGTTCGCAAACTTAAAGACAATGCATAAAAGTGCACAAAAGTGAGAAAGAGAAAGATTCTTTGGATAATTTTATGAAGTTTGGGGACCGGTATCTTTTGGCCGGTTTACTAGAGTCAGCTTTAACCAAAATGTGCAATCTCTGTACTTTCTGGAACCAGAAACAATAACATTTACATAGAAGAATGTTCGAGGAAGTCGATTTTATTGAAGTCGAGCAGTTTTAGAATCCCTTCATCTAATATTACTGAGCTCTAATAAAAAGAAAGCTTAAGAAAACGAAATGACAATGAAGATTTCTAGAAAAAGCTTCACGGTTGGAAAGGTCGCTGATAGGCGGCACCTTTTGAACAGATCCCAAAGATTTTGAGGGCAATGCTTCGTCACCTTCGTTGTCATTTAGAATCTCTTCTCTGAAGTGAGGAACGCTTGAGCTAATAACAAGTTCATTGTTCAAAAACAGAACATAATTAGATATATTTTATTGTATAATCGATAAACGCCGCCTAATAAAAGACTAGTCATATTTACACCTTGTATATATACACCTTATATGCACTATACAACCTTAACGGAACGACGTAGCCGATCCAGATTGAAGACGGTTTTGCGAACACGATTAACTTCATTAAATCAGTATCTGACGGTAGCGTATGTTCGTTAACTTTCCCTTAGCTTACAGGGTGTTGAGAAGTACCCGTGTTTCAAAACACGGGTACTTCTCATATCGTTCTCGTATTAGAAGAATTTAAAGAATTGAATAGTGGCTACACGTGAGATCACTTCAAGTCACCATTCAACGCTTTTAGTTAAATAATTTGTTGGCCTTCTTATGTTTTGGTTTTAATAATACATAAAGCCGATTTCGTAAAATTCAAAGTTTCATGACACTCTTTTAGAGTTACCTCATTATCATTCAGTGAATTGACAATTCTTGCTGACGAACGTTTTGTTTTTTTTTTATTATTATTATTTTAGGCGAAAATCATTAACTATTCCTACAATCTAATCTTGTCCGGTTGTTTTAGAACTAATGCGTTATTTGCGCGACCCGCATTAACAAAGTTAACTAAATCATCGACACAAACGTGTCGTAAACAATTGCGTTCATCTCCGAACAGTTTCAGAGTAAAGTGCCAGGCCTGCGAAATTCGCGGATTAATCGACGTTGACCGGACTAACCGACCGACATAAGGTTACATCGTCGCTGCTACTGACCGCTGCGATCGACGTGACCCGTCATCTGCCGATGACAATTACGCCGCTATTACGTAAAATAGTCGGCCCCAATTATCCCATTATCATGTCTCGCTACTTACGTATATAGGTAATATACAGCACTCTCAAATGACTTAATGATTGATGTACAACGTTTGTACGTTTGTACATCGCTTGCTGAGGATTATGAATTGCAATTTACTAATCTGCTGGTGGCAATCAGATAAGTTTGGAAATTTGAAATAGTTTAATACGCCGATAATTGTATGATTGACGTAATTCAATTGTTTCAGTGATATTTTAGGTTTGGGCGACTTGGCATACCTAGAAAGTATAAGGTCTACATAAATATTGCAAAAAAAAAGAAAAAGGTTCTTTCTGAAGACGCCGAAATTCAATATGGCACCTATAAAGAAATAGGAAGGTTAAAGATGTATCTTTTATAACATTACGTATAATTTATTGGCAAATATGTAAAGTTGCTTTTGTTGAATGTGCCCAAATTTATTCGTTTTTTTTACAATACAACATGTGTACGTTATTATATCTCGAATTCTCCATAAGTTGAATTACATTTTCAATCCTTTTTGGAGACTCGAATCAGGAAGTTCAAATGAAATTACTATTCCAGGTAATAGGAGGCTCCTATAAAATTTAATTAAGGAAATTATAACCAATAGTCTTCGGTTCGACAAGTCAACGAAAACTGCAAGTTATAGCTTTTCTGAGGAGATCCATAAAGCTGTACAAAAGGAAAGTATGAATTTTCTTTGTTACTTCATTTTGCTAAAACTTTGCCAAATATAGACTTAAAACTTGCGACAGATAAACTTTCTACTCGTTTCGAATGTATTTTCCTTGCGCTGGAATGTACACGTACGATGGATGTGTCAAAAGTTCCGGGACTGTGCTCTAATTAATTATATAGAACTTATAGGCAATGCTACTGGTGGTTGACATGTTTATGCAGCTGATTATCGATTCTTTTAAAACTGGTAGAACGTCCAGGAACGATCCACGCAGTGGTCGCCAGAATACGTCGGTAAACTAAAGTAACATCATTGCCGTAGAGGATCTATTGAAAGAGACAAGAGCATTGTTTGGCCGTAAGCAAGATTTCAGCCCGTTGGGTGACAAGACTGTTGGAATCGGAATAGAAACTCGGTAGGTCTGATACATGTTGTAAATTTCACGAGCTGTTAGTCCTTTATGGAGAGGAATTCTGTCAACAGATAATAGTCACCGACGAAACGTGAGACGTCCTTATTTCAATCCTAAGACCAAAAGTCAATCCAAAGAATGGCGTAGATCGGAAGAAGAGCGTCCACTTAAAGCGAGTGCGGTTCCGTCCGTTGGAAAGGTAATGTTTACTGTATTGTGGGATCGCGAATGGATTATTTTTATAGATTACGGACGGCAGATACTGAAAGGTATTACAATTAACAAAGAATATTATTCAAATTTCCAACCGAACATGACAACGGCTTTGATGACTAGTTGATGTCCAAATTATTGTTTGTATTCTCCAAATTAATCCAGAGAGAGATGGTATACTAGCCATCTAAGAATTCAGTAACATAGAAATATCTTGATTGAAAAGGCGTTCAACCTATGTTGACAAGTAGTTATGTTATAAATTCCCAACTTTATACATATAATAAATTAAAAGGAAATCTAACAGGAGATGCCTTCCATATAATTGTAGAATTTACGAACAGTGATAAAAGGTAGTATTTTGCAATTAATCTTATTTATTATCTTTATTTATTTATTTATTATCTTATTGTGACATTTTGAGTCTCGGAAAATAGTTGTTTTCGTACGATGTATTAGCTGTGTCCGGTGCACTAACAAACATGGGTAACACCGAACGGATATCGCCTATTTACTCAGAGATGTATTCAAAATGTTGGTTTTAATTATATCAATTTAATCAATCATTACAATACTGCGAAGAAATTCATAGAACTACCGGCTCTTCTACAAGCGTCCTCGTAAACTCATTCAGCATGAGAGAAAACGTTTCGCCAAATTGCTGTGTTTTACAATTATATTTTGAAATGTAATTATCTATTACATTTGAACAGTCGCTTAAAGCGGTTGTCGTTTCATTAAAGTTATTCATAGGTTTTCCAATAATTAAAATAAGTACGCTTTCACAAAATTTATATATTGCTTAATTAGGTTGATAATTGAACTAGTTGGCAACCAACTTTAGATTCATGTACTTGAGTCGTTAGATTTTATATGCTGGCCGTACTGAATATTTTAAAATTTAAATTTACGTATGCAAAATTAAGATATTTGTTTGTGGTTAAGTTAATTTGCTTTGGGTTAATCTTATTTTTTAATACACCGATGTGTTTCACTAAAAAGTTGATATGGTCTTGAAAAAAGTAAAGAATTGTTGGACTTTTTGATTTATCGCAATGGATGTGTATTGGCATCGTTAGAAAACAGATATTTGCGATTAATCAAAAAATTCACCTTTTAATTACGGCGTCCTGATTTATATTAAAGCGATCTGGTATGAGTTTTCGTACGTACGTTTAAGTGATTGTTCGGTCGCATTTTATGGGTCACAAGGTAGTAAGTTCAATGTATTTATGTCTTATTCTGTTTAAATATGTACTTACTGCTTCTTATCTAATATCTCACGTGATCTTATTCGAAAAATATTCTATCCTATTCTATCGAAAAGCTTTTTAAGATCAAACCGATTATTTTAAAGATAGGTATCAGAAATGTTCGATACGGCAAAATTAAGGATCTAGAATGTGGGCAATAAAACGAAAAAATCCGCTTACAATCGATGTAATCGGCTAATACAAAATTAAACCGGTCATCTATCGTAACAAACGAGCTCGACGTGCAGAAAATAGGATAGATACACTCCGGAATAATAGTCCTCCGCAATGGCGACACGTAAGTAGCGTAATTAATCCGTTTCCCAGGATTCTCGTAATCCACCCTTTAAATCATCCTCGCCCAGACGCAGACGGCCCGGAGTAATTTATACTCGCTTGTGTCTCCTCCCCTTTTTCGATAAGGGTGAACTTCTGAAGTATGCCGGTAATATTGGATCACACTTCCCCAATAATAATCACCGGGGTACCGTTGCTACAGCTTTGTCCGTCAGGGTTTCTCTGTCTCTTACTGCGGGACCTATTTGTACGGGCTTAACATATATGGAGAGGTACATTCCAATATGGAATTTTTTTAAGCTTTAAAACAACGATTTTTTAGAATTAGAAACTAATTGATCTGGTTGTCCTAGACTACAGCGTGGCCAATTAATGATGCTTATTTCGATGAATATTATGAAACGTTTTTATTAGCAATATTGGTGAATTATTCTTTTTAACAAAGGGAGATATAGTAAAGTTAGATTGAGCTTTTTACAATTGCTTGTTCATCCACGTTTATCTCCCTCTTTCCTTACAAAGTCCAAGAGCATTTTACAAGCCTTATGAAATTCCACATTATGAGGGCGACAATACCTTCTTAAGCCAGAGAGAAACTGGGTGTTGTTCCTTCTCCTAGGCCTAGGTTCTTCGTATCCTCTCTGGCCTATTATTGTTTTATCTGTTTTTCTGCTTCAGCTTGCTTTTATGCCAGCTTTGAGATTTCTTTTCTATTTTTTTTTTATGTTATTATTGCAAACTGCTTTGGTCTTTTTTGTCACCAATTGATGAGCCTACTGGAGATTAGTTTGTCAGCGATTAGCCAGTTGATTTGCAATTTTGATGCAATCCTACATCTATCTCGAGTTTATGTGTCCGGAGTTCAGCGCCTTTAACATTTCTTGTCTACTTGAGCATATAGAAATGGATTGATAGTTAATCTCTTGCACGATTCGTTCTTACCGGCGAAGTTTTTAACCTTTCAAAGTTGCATTTAGAGCTGGAAACCGGAATTGCTTGCAAATAATTCAGGTCTGAGATCCTTCAATCCTGAAATCCTTCTCCTCTTGAAGAAAATTTTTATTTCAATCAAAAATTATTGCAGTTATTTGATAATCCTGAATCAATTTTGGCTGTTTAAACATTTAATCATACATTGAAAGCCGACACGACAATGTTCTGAAGCAGCTTTCCGCAATTTTGGAAGAAGCAAAATGAGAAAGTGGTTCATATGCATTACTTGTGCACTTAACTCTTTCGATATATTTTTCGAGGATATTCTTCATTATAGGCAAAACGGAATCATATAATTTTCCAAATTATAGACCAATAGGGTGATCGCTTGCAATTCAAAAAGATATCTAGTGCATCTCTCATATTAATAAATCAATAAAACGTTGAGCTTGATTCGCTTTGCCTAGCTTAGTGCAATCGATGTTACGTCTTATTATGACTTCATGAACAGCATCCGATTCGCGTAAATCTCTTTATCAACCTGTACAATATTCTTTGTTGAATTCGATAGTAGCCACAAACATTTTCAAATTCGCTTCCCTCTTGCTTCTGCCGCGGACTGTAGATGTTATATTGCTTCGTGCCTACCACCCCTCAACCACCCAAAATCCGAATTCATTTCGTTTGTTCGCTTTTCATTTACCGCCGTCAGCTTATTTGTTACGGACTATAGATCAAATACAATGACCTCTCTAGCGGGACGTGTACCTAAAATGACCTAATTCATATATAAAATCAAAGGAAGGTACGCTGCTCGATGCCGTCAAATTGTTTTTGTATTGCTTAAGGTTAATCGTTGTTTCAGATCTGTGTATGCAATATACGACTTATATGTACACATGTGAATGTACAAGAGCAATAAGTAAGTAGTATTGTTTAGTAGACGCCCATCAAAGTTTCGGAGAGATTCGACGAACAATGTTGGCTTGAGAGTCATTGAAAGTAAGCAAGTCTATGTATTTGTGGAATCATGGAAAAAGAACAATACCAGTCAGTGACTCGATTTATTGTTTTTTATATGAAAATGTGTACGGAAATCAAAGAGAATTGATGCAGTTCGTAAAGACCATGACTACCATCAGATAATAGTTTAATGGATTTAAGCGTGGTTGAACATCCATCTTCGATGATAAAGTTCGTGATATCGAAGTAGTAGACCGTCGGAAAAGCCTTAGGAGATTGCTGATACCAGAAATTGAATGTGAGAAAGCTATCGGTGAGGTGGGTGCCGCGTCTGCTGAATAGTGGTCAAAGACAGAACTGCTAGTAACGTTTGGACATTTTTAAATTCAACACGAGTCAGCTACTGTGGCGGTATGCGATCACTTGGAAAAAATTGGCCTTTCCCGGTGAACTTATACCAAAGATGGTAAGGACAATTCTAGCAACCGAAAAAGATACAGCGATGATTGTTATGGTATAAATATTGTAGAATTGTTTCTAAAGAAGACAAAAAATTTGTCAAAATGTTCAATAGTAAATTATTATAAACAAATTATTATTTATTATAAATTATAATTAGTTATTATAAATAAATAATGAACGAAGAGCCGCTGGAATCGAGAAAAGAATTTTCTAAATTACGAAGAAATGGTTAAAACGAAAAAAATTGAAGTACCAAAAAAGGGTGATATCCTCGACATTACTAAAAGCATACAAAAAGATAAATTGATCTATTTTTTTTTTCTTAAAAAAGGAAGGATTCTTTTGGACATCACTGTATACACGCCAGTACATTCATTGTGCATTTCATGTGAGTGCAGCGGATGTCGATAACATTGACAAAAAGGAAGACGGAAAACGGAAAGGTCGCAGTGCGTGAGAACTGGTCGTGTGACGACAATCATTATAACAGGCTGCGAGTCTACTATGTCCAAAGAAAGAAAAAAAGAATCCTATGTAATCGAGGTCTATGGCTCGATGATATTATATCAACATTACAAGCGTATTGTACGTAAATATAAGCTGTATCCTAATATCATTATTTATTTTATTTTTATATTGACGTTGGCGGCTCACAAGTTCTGAAGTTATCTTTGAGATGTAAATTTAGTTGCGTACGTTTATAAATAAATAACAAGAATATTAATAGACACATTAATACATATCTGATGTTTATTTAGTGTCTGATCAGTTGAGAATGTGTAAGGTCCGCCATATCATATCAATAATTTCGAAAACGCCGCTGATAGTTAGGACAAATGTTTTGATGTACTCATGTTATGTTGAATAAAACGGTGATAATTTCGGAATCCTTATTATATGAATGACAACGCGTGTATTGTGATAAGCGATGAAGCGACACTTATTAGCGTTAATTTTGGTCAACAAATTTGACATTGAGTATACCCGGATTACTTTAAGACTAAAACTTGTATCCGCAATATTATTGTCTTTATTATTGTTTTTTTTTTGTTTAATTTACACCACTTTATCTTTATTCAATTAAAATAGATCAAATAGATTAGTAATGTTAACAACAATAAATTTAGTAACGGAAGCACAGTCCGATCAACGGAAATTACGATTTCGGCAGTAAAGAAATCAATATTTTGCGTGGATTTTGACAAAGTTGAGTTCACCCCCTTGTTTCAAGTACTTACTAATCTTGACTCATATTGTGAACTTCTGACTGACCCTCTTTGACTTTACCCTCCGCCTAGAGGAAAGCTATTATTCCATTCATTACTACTTTAAAAGATATTTGCCCCATTAGTATGATCCCCATTCTTTCCAATGTTTTGGTAAGGGTCATGGAACGCCAGTTAGAAGCGTTTTGTTTTGAGAATGCTGTTCTTCCATTTGAACAATCAGGGTTCTGGAAAGATCGCAGTCCTTCTACTGCTTTACTGAAAGTTACTTAAGATATATTAGTTCTCTTGATCAAGGAGTGACAACGATCTTAGTATTACTTGACTTCAAGAGAGCATTTGATATCATAAACCACGACGTACTATTCTCCATACTGCGTTTTGCTGGATTTTCAGTCTCCGCTCCTCAACTACATTATCAGGATGAAGGTGCTGAAGTTAAATAATAGTAAACACTCTACTTTCAGAATGCTTACTAGAGCAGTTCCACAGGGCTATCTAACGGCTCCTTCCTTATTTGCGATCTATACCCGTAATTTTTGTTGATGTCTAGTCCATCTGAAGTATCATTGCTATGCGGATGCCACACAGATTTATATTTCTTGTCGTTTTCTTGTCAATCTTCTGCTGCATCTGATTTACTGATCCAAGATCCTTGCAAGATAGGCGGAATACTTAATACAACTCTCTCTCTCCGTTTAATGCTCACAAATTGTGCGTGATTGTTTTCCGTAGTGGAAGGGCCGAGTAGCATTGGTAACATTCTTCGTTATCATGATCGTGAAAAATTTTTTCTTCGTTTAGTTCAGCGTCAAATCAGTCCAATAGATCAGCATCGTACTGTGCCATGATCATTGTCCCCTTCGCCAAGTAAACAATTAAAATTAAGTCTTGCAAATCCCCAAAAAAAGATAGTCGCTATAACTTTTCCAACTGATGAGATTCTTTGGTGAAAATTCGTTGAAAAGAAGTTGTTTGCCGATTGAGCATTAGATTCTGACGTGTAGTGATTTGCAATTTGTACATGTTCTATCGAGACGTCTACCATATTAGAAATCTGTCTAAGCTTCGTCCGTCCGTTGCTAATACGACCATCGTCACCTCGGATGGTCATGCTTAAATTCATTAAACTACGTTGCACGTTTTTCCATCCAAAAATAGAAGTTGAATCACTGTTCGGTATTGTTTTTTTCTTTCTATGATTCTACAAATACACAAATTTTCTCATTTTTACCAGCTCTCAAAGCAACACTTCTCGATGGGTCTTTCCGAAATATTGTTAGACGTCGACTAATCCTTTGACGTCTGACTTCAAGCTTGGCTCCTTCTCATATCGTCCTGCTAAACAAGAAGAAGATGCGATAATAAGAACTTTCCAGTAAATTATTGACGTATCGTACTCATGGAACAGAAACTAACCAAATAAGTTCAATACCATTTTCCATTCAGATATCCCCGGTTACTTAGTTGAGTTTGGTAAAAGCTTCTGGAATATACTGAGGCAATTGTAGAAGGATACAGATTGTTCCATTTAAAACAAGCAATTTACCAGATTTCTGATTTTTGACTTTGTTTTGAGAATTAATAGTTTTTCCCAAATTATTGATTTGCCTTATACTTCTTCTCAATTTCAGGACCTTTTAAAGTGACGTGACATAGTTGGTGGACTTAAAAGCGACCATTAGTATGCGTTACCTACTATTTATTTTCGAACAGTGGATCATCAATTTTTGAGCGTCCATTAAGACCAAAGTAAACATGTCATTAACATTAATAAAAACAGTCCGAACCCGCTCGCATCAGCACGATAGTTATTTTTACACGGAGCATGAGGAGCGTCCTTAAATGCTTCACCGCTGACTGACAAGGTCGTTCGGATCCTAAACGAAATGGAGATGTATTTTTACCGTCACCGATGATAATATTTCACGCGGAAGAGAAGAAATCTTCATTCAATTCATTTATTTAACATCTATTATCATTAAACCCGACAGGGAACACAGCTGGCCACGAAGGATACAGTTCCGAAAAATTCGTAATACCGATTTCGCTACTCGCTACGTAAAACTGACCCGAATACGACGGTTCCACGGAGGGTACACGGAGGTATTATTTATGGAAGATTTACGGTCGAAAATAACTCCGACGTGGATGAAAGAGAAGGGGATATTGAGGCAAAAAAATTGCCCCCAACTGCGGTACGGTATTAAATTGCATGATTTATATACATAAAAATACAGTCCTACTGCCGAGTATCGTTTTATTTTAGTTTTCTTTGTCTGCTTTCCTTCAAGTTTTCAGAAATGGAACGGCTAAATTACGGTTAAAAATTCCGAATTACCAGGTTTTGTTGTTTGAAATTTATCGTTTCTTTTCAGTGAAATGTGTACATGAAGTACTTCAGGAAGGTTAAAAATTTTAGTGTTTAAAAGTTTTCTGTACGTAATTGCATTGAAAGGTTCCACCGTTATGATAAACATTTGAAAAGCAGAATTGGGTTTGAGAAAAAGTTATTTCGACTATTCAAAGGATTGACATATTAAGAAAAGGTGCACCCAACATATGGGGGTGAATCAAAAAGTAATGTACATAAAACAAACATACGCAGTAATGAGACCAATTCGATGGTATGAACATAAATGGGCGTCCCATTACAAAACTGTGTTCATTGGCACCCACAATTCTTCTTGCGAAAAAGAGCAGCAAATAGTTACATATATTTAATATTTACTTCTTTAGAGCGTTTGCTAACATGCTTGATGTTGCAGTTTTGGAAGGCAAATAATTTTTTTAAACATGCGAGATGTTAATATGTTTCGTTTTATGAAAGGGCTAGTATTATTTTTGCTATCTATATGTCTAATATCCGATCGTAGTGTACTTTCAACGAAAACATCCGATATATACTGTAAATTATGAAATACTGGCAGAACAGTAGAAGAGAAGACTTAAGTTTATTAAATAATTATCTTACAGAAACAAGGTTTTTCATGGTGCTTGCAAAGATGTTAAAGGTATTGGAACAGCTGTTAGTTATCCATGAGGTTACACTATTTACGGATATGATGTAATTTGTGTATTATAAATTTTATTTATTTTAATTCATTCTTCTTCTAACTTATGTTAAGACAATTGCACCTTTATAAATAATGTTTATAATAAATAATTACACTACGTATAACTAATACTCAGTGTTTAAGGAATAGTAAGTTAACTAAAGTTAACTAAATGCAAATATTTAAATGTTAAAGAAATTGCTCGTGAGGATAACTTAGTTCCGCATTAATACTTGTAATTTTATGGATGGCCTGGGTATAAGCAGTGTATAGCTCAAAACTGGTAGCTTACCTCATTTACCTCATTATAAAGTTATTCGTGGTAGTGCTGATTGCAGCTGCTGGTACCGTCATCAGTTCGTTCAATCTAATAGTCGTCGCCAGGTTTTCAAGAAAGCCTTTGTTCCGCCTTCAAAAGATTTTATGAGGCAAAACTTGTTTTGTTTTGATAATAAAATGTAATGTAATAAAATTAAGTGCCGTACGCAATTGTAAAAGGAGGTTTTCATAAATCGACTTGGGTTGGGCTTTGAAAATTCTTCGATTCCTTGAAATATAGATAGCGTTTAGTTATACGATTACATCATCTGCAGTTATATAGTTCCTCCTTTCCGCATGATTTAAGGTACCACTTTTGTTTATTTTGTGACTAAATCTTTACTTGTTCTCGGAATGTTGTACTTTGCGGTCTTTCTATTAGATTTTGTTATTATTTAAAGATTAATTAAACTCTCGTTTATGGATTTATTATTCGATGAATTAAGATAGTCTCCTTTGTTTATTTTTACTTAAATCCAACTCAAAGGTGAATTCTCCCAAATCTATTTCTGTCCTGGGAAAACATTGAAGTTATTTGAAAAGATTCCAATGAAAGATACCAAATATTGCGGCTGAAACATTTATTTGCCGAATTAAATACATATTTGTACCATCTTGTATTATTATTTGCTAATCTAATATTGATAATTGCCTCAGTGCATTTCTGCAGTAGGTGATAATAAATTTACTTTTGAGTATTACGAATTTACAAACAATTAGGCGGCATACTTATCTTTCCTTGAATAAAAACAGGTCTTTAATTCGTTTGTACAGACAACTTTCTGGCGATAAAGTGGCTTACAACGTACTGAATAAATATTAACAGGGATTATTTATTTAAATTCGATAAGTCTATTTTTTAGCATGGTGCAAGCTATATTTACTCGATAAATTTCAACAAGACAAACGAAGACATTAAGCTTTTAGAACTGGCGCAGTCGATTTTTTCTTCTTCTTTGTAAGAAACTCTTTCCGCCATAAATTTGAGATCAGAAAGTTGTACGGTTCGTAGGTTTCTCAGCGAAGTTAATTTAGAGCAAGCTGTACATCTACATAGATTCATACAGAAACGTATACACACATTTTTTTTTATTATTTAGCTGACTGTGTGTTTGTGCTCCTGATGAAGTTTACTTTCCACTTATAGCACCGACGTAGTTCGAATTCAATCTTATTGACTTATTCTAGAATCATTTGAAGATGTTATTGTATGTACATCGTTAATAAAACTTGTGGATAATAAATCGGAGTTAAATTCTCGTCGATAATAACGAAGAGAAAGATACAAAGTTAAAAATAAGAAAAAACATCGATTCATATCTTAAGTAAACTGTTCGATATGTAAGCAGCGTTTTTTGAAAAGCTTCGACCAACGAAAGGTTGTGTAATCAGGCAGGTTATGTTGCTGATGATACGTTTCTCGTACTGACGTTGATAACAAGCAAATTTTGCGTAATCATTTACAAACATCGGTGTTATGACACTGGTTTCTAATCGTGTATCCACAGACTATCATACCGTACATAATTTCGTATCTATTTAACTCTTATGTATTTTTAAGATGATACAGCAGGCAGGGGGCGTTAAATGCGTTAGAGCCAGAGATTTAAAAATAGCAATATTTTACATTCTATGCTATGCTGATTCTGGTATTATTCGTATTCTTATAAGCTCGCCTGATGGTCGTACTTGGTGGAGATTGAGCTCAAAAAAATGACTATTACGAAAATTATATACGAGGGTGGTATGGTGGGCCAAAATATTGCAATAAAATGGCAACATGTTTATACGTCACGGGTACATCGGCTTCGGAAGTCTTCTTTAATTTGGAAAGGCCAAGTTAACAAGCTATAGACTAATGAACTTGTTGAAGATACTCAGGACTGGGTTGATAACTAGAATACCTGATAGGGAAGAATGGGAGAAACGCCGGTCTATTAAAGCCGAATCAATCTGGTGCACCAACGAAGACGAACAAAGACAGAGGCTGGAATTGAAGCCGGAATTTGTGAAATTAGGCCAAATACCAGCCCAAATAGCGCCGGTACTGGAGTGTATTGAAGAATTATATACGTAAGAAGTTGATGCTTATCGCTCTATTCGTTTCGACCAATATAGGCTTTGACATAGTCACTATGTGTAATTTTATAAATTCCCGACTTTCCATATTTTGAATTGCCAAGAAGGTTTTTGTGTGTATTTCGCGTACTGAAACATACGTTCATATCTTGACTTCTAAAATGTTAATTAAATTTGTGTGGTGTGTAATGTGTCGATAGAAAGCCGTTGCACTCATTATTAAAAATGGACGAGTCTTTAAACTACCTATATACTTGTGTTTAGTTAAACAAGAGCGATAAGAAAAATGCATTTTTGGCCACGAAATACATAATTTATCGTATAACAAGAAGAAACGACTCAATAATACGAAGTCGTATTTGAGCGAATAAAAAACATTTCAAAATGTATGCAAATCATATTTGGTTTTGCTCATTAATGTACATATTGCATTCACATCGCTTTTATGTAGGTGAATACGCATATAATACATAGGCACGATCAGAATGGACATGGCGAAGCCCTGTCTCTCTTTTCGTTTCTCTGTCTCCGTCTCGCTCGCTTTTATTTAAAACGTGTACGCCTAAAACCGAAATAGTAGACTACAAACGCCGGTTGTCGTAGAAAGACTCTCTCCCAACCAATCCCATACATACATACAAACGCATGCATACTACTACTACTACAGGGTCAGTCAGTCGGTCGGGTGACGTATCCGTCGCACAGACGTGCTCGCAGACAGTCAAAATGTCAGAGGCATCGATTTCCTACCCCCACCAGAATCAGCACTACCACCACCACCATCGTCAGCGCTATCAGACGATCGACGGCACTGCGCTTCAGTCGAGGACCGGATCGCGGTCGAATCACATCGCACATACAGCAATGGCGACGTGCTACACCTCATACGAACTGGCCGCACCGGGGGTCGTTCAAACGGGCGCCGTCGCAGCCGCCTCCGCGGCCACAGCATCGGTGACCGTCTCGGCGAGATCGGCACCGCCGCCCGTTCAAAAGGATTATTCGAGACCGCTGCACGTGGATTGTAGTGTCGAGTACGAGCTGCCGAACCAGGCTAAACCACCCGTCGGGGTTCGCAATGAACCGCTGCTGATGATCCATCCGTGCTATTTTCGCAAGATCGAAAGCCAACGACGGAGTCCTTTCGTCAACAACCTCCCAACTACGAGGCAGCCGACTTCTTCAGCGGCGAAACGAAGGATCGCCGTTCGCGGCCAGCAGATCCCTCAGCAGATGCCGCAGCAAGCCGCCCAATATCCCGTTCAATATACCGATCGCCAGCAGCAACAATTATGGGATTCCTTACCACCCCTAGTGCCCATCTCCACCACGGCTCAGAGTTACTGCAAACGCGACACCACCGCCGGATTAGTATCCGGTTGCGGCGCCGCGTATAGTTCAGGTTCGGATTCCGGGCATTGGACGGATCCGGAACGATCGCCGGATCGGCCGGATGACAAGCACATCCTCACCGGAAAGTATAGACAGTACTTGAGGGCTCATAGACTGCATCCCTACGTTACATCCGCAATTCCTATAGCATCGACTTTTCCGCAGATCCAGCAGGTGTGCTACAATGTGTGATCCCTGTGATAATCAGTTATAATAACAGAAAAAAAATGAGATGAATAATAACGCAAAAAAAGTAAAACTTTTTGTGATAATAGTGTGTAATGTGGTGGTGATGATCATGAAATGTTGATGTTGAGAGAAAGAGATGGCGCATGCGTTCATTTTCCGGGCGTGGTACTGATCCCGATGGGACAACAGCTGTGCGACTTGCTCTGTTTTTTTTTTTTTTTGTCGCAATTGGATTTACACCTACCTAGAAATACTGCAGGAATAATAATTGTTGTGCATTCAGTTAAACAGTTCGATCTATTACGCTGCAACTTATTACTCAAGTTCGATTTTTCCAAGTGTTTGTTGTTAACACTAAGTTTGTGTATCGAATCGATTGTCTAAAGAATTCTTATTAGAGAGTGACGTTTATTTTCATTTCGAGAAAGAAGAATTTCTTTTAGATTCCGGCATCACGCCTCAATCTTTTGTTTTTATTAGACTAATTTTTTTACATACATTTGCGAATGGTATTGCTTAAAGATTAAAATCCAGAAATTTGTTCCAAATACTCGGAGTTTTTTTTTGCCATTAAAGGGAAAATAGCGCCGAATTAAACGAGATTCTTGGAGAGAGTTAGTAGATTCATTCATTAGATCTCTGTTTTAAATAGACTACTTTTAAATAGATTATCCTTTCTTTTTCGCAGATTTAAAAATATTTCGTTAGTTTTTGATAAATCCACCGTTTCTTATATATCTTTGGAAGAAGAAATTGTCTGGCGGAATAATTTTGAATTTTCTTTAATAGCCAACGCATGCTGTAGGCTCGATTTTATCATTAATCAGTTCGATCAAGTATTATTATTGTTATTTTGGTAACCTTCTTACGTTTAAATTTTAACAAAATATCACGGATATTTTGTTTGGTGCTTTCTCAACTATTATGTTTGAATCATTTCCAAGCAATAAGTACGTCAGACTTGACTTGTTATTTTTAACGGAAAAATTAATTTCAGACGATCTTTGAATATTTCAGAGAAAATTCGAAATTGGATCTCGTTTGGACACTCTTACTTGCAAATATGTTTAGTGCCTTCTATTTCGATATGTGCGAAATGTAGAATTATACTCGGCAGCAATAATTTTATTAGACACCTTAGTTAGTGAAATCTTTAGATTATCTAGTGGACGTCTTCATTGAATTGAATGAAATTAACGTAAAATTATAATTCTCTCCCAAAATAAATAATAAGACGATATTGAAGATCCACCATTTATTGTACGCTGGTTCCTAAACATCTCGATAATATTTCGAATCTTTTTATCGAATTACGTCTTTCCAGACGTAAGTCGTCAATTGTTAATCGAGGTTCTAAAGCAATTTTCACAAAATCTCGATAAATTTCCATATTGCGAAAACAGGCTGTCCCGCTTTAAAATTAATTTGACAACTTGACAAAGAGTAAACTACGCAAATTATCTACGTGCTTGTAAAATACAGAAATATAACGCACTAAAAATATATTTGTTTCAGTGAGAGATAGGAATTTTCCAAATATATAACGCCAAATTACAAAAAAAAAATGGAAAAAACATGTTCAGCTTTAAAGTCTATATATACACATATCTGGTACTTACTAATTCTGTTTATTGAAAAAAAAAGGAAAACATGTTATTATAAAGTTTCTTGAAAAAAGTTGTTTGAATAACATCGATGTTAGTATTGGAAGAAATATCGCGAACGTATTCTTTCGTAGAATGGCGTGGGTTTAGCCAAAATAATATTTTCGAATTAATTCAAATAGGAAATTTATGACTATTGCCTTCGTAAAATGTATGTAAAAAATATCTAAACAATCCGTTTATAAATGTAAGCTTAAGAAAATTAAGAATTGACATATTCGTTTAAAGATGTTAAATATTTGAAGAACGAAATGGATTAAAGGAAAAACCATATTTGCCAGATGTAATAATCAAATCCCTGCTTTATGAATATATAAAAAGAAACTGACGAAACCAATGTGCGGATTCCAAACGTATTTAACCGGAAAGAATCGTATCTGAATATTATGAAAAACAAACAATGGACAATAAAAAAAAAGATGCAGTTTAAATTATTTATAGCGTTTTCTCCGGATATCTGCTTTATTCATTTCGATTTTTCTATATTAAGAAAGTGGTTTGTTTAAATTAAGGTCGCTTCTATTAACGTCATTAAACCATGCCGTAAAAGAAATAATAAAAAAAAGAAAAGTAGGAGATCGCTAATAATTGTCCCATGGAATTTATTATTTTTAATTTAATTCTCTTTAAAATGTGAACTGTTACTTTGACTATTAGGATAAAGTAATAACAGATGATAATACTACGTATAATATATATATATTAATGATCCATATATGTATATGTATTATAGATTATCGACTTCTCCTCTCTTATTAAGAAAAAAAAAAAGGAAACATGGACATTAACATGTAAACGAAGAAAAATCGTATAAAAAAAGGAAGATAAGAGATACAAGTATTTATTGAAAAAAAAAGTAGATTATTACGAAACTAATAAGAGTGTCAAAGTACTTTAGTGTTAAGTATTAAAATATCCTTCTCCACGTACATAATTATGTATATGTCTCTCATACTTTCCGATAAATTATACCTTAACAATACATAAAAGATAATATGGAAAACGAAACTTAAATAAAAGTGTACAAATTTGACCTTTTTTTCCAATAGCAAAACGGTGTATACGCTGAGCCTATCGAACGTAACCACTCAATATCTTCACTTCACCTTATCGTTTAATTCTACTCGAAAATCAAATCTGTGCACTTTTAAAGAACACAGGACTTAGAAGAGTAATTAGATTTGTCAAAATTTAATGCTTTTATTTGGGTAATTTTGAGATTCTATTTCAATGTTAAAAAGAAAAAAATGATTCACACGCTATAAAAAAAATTATGATTATTAAATATATAGATCTGATGATGTTAAAGATACATGGATACATATTAACTACATTTTTTAGCTGAAATAGCTAGACCAAAGAATTATTCTATCACCTTGTATATAAATATATGAAGAACAAAAAGTATAATAATAATAATAATAATGATAATAACGACGTGAAAATTGTAAAAAAAACTTCAGCCTCATTTATAACATTTGCCAAACGTAATACCTTTAAATAAATAAAAAAAAAAACAACTGGCAGAGAACTCGTTAGGCTGAAAAAAATTGTGAATATGTATAAAATATCGCTCTATATATATATATACATGATAAAAATATATATAAATATATATATGAATATAATGTACAGCTAGTCATAGTAAAAATACGCTTACAAAATATGATTAATAAAAAGTGTTACTGTTTTTATAGAATGAATAGTAGTTTTCTTTCTCTACTTTATATACATACATCCTTTTGCCAAATAGTGAAATTTAAACGTAGCCAAGTGGAATGTATATAAAACGAAGTGCTTATTTATCTAAGGAGACGAAAATAGTACATAGTGATTAATGTGATGTGTTCCTGTGATTTGGTGAATGTCCGTAGTGAAAATAGTGATTCAAAAGCCGCTATTCAATAGTTTGGATTATTAAAATAAAGTTTACCTGAGGATATTACATAAGCCATATATTTTCACTAAAAATAAAGAGCAAAAAAAATAAAATCAGAGTAAGTATGAAAACATTAGAATCTGTAAAATGGAAGTTTTCCCTTTTCTTTTGTTTTTCATAAAACAAGAACAATTTCACCTAATTTCTAATTTATTCGGGTATTAATAACTTCATTAACATTTCCCGAGACGTTAGCCTCATTAGTAGGGCAGCGACGTGTTATCCCCATTTGTCTGTATCGTTTTTCTTCGTTCGTTCGTTTCGTTTTTTTTTTTTTGAGCGAACTCCCAATACTCCGTTCTCGAAAATAATTAACATTTTACGTCTTCTTTTACTACGTTTCCTAATATGTCGTTATTAATGATAATAATAGCTTCATTTGACGCATTCATTAATTTCAAAGTGATTAAGCAGAAACCACTAACGATTAGGCACAGTACTAAAGCCGATGATTTTCAATTTCACGAAAAATCCCATAATACGAAATATAATAGGCGTCTACCGCTGTTATATCGTAACTTTGTAATAGCGTTTTGAAAGGTTCGATTATAATTAACGTTAGAGGAAAGCCATAATCTAGGATGCGTATTTTATTGGAGACGTTGCGTCAGGAAGATTAAAATTAAAGTGCATTGACGATTTTATTAATTAAGCTCTGAAGCTAATAAGCTTCATAAATGGCATGGGAACATTAAAGATTAGTTAATATCGTAAAGTATTGGAAAGTTTGCCGGCAAAAGGTTACGCGTTACGTTTATTAGTTGAATGACGTCGTTCGAAAAGTATCTTATTTTGGTGAAATTTGCTTATTGAAGATGGTTCTTATATTGGGTTTCACGGGATGAGCTTACATCAACATTTTAGTAGAAATTAAACAGTTTCAGCTTTGTAGATTTGCAAACTTATCTTGTTCGAAAGGAGTTAATTAAAACAAAAAAACGTAATTTCCTTAAATGGATTGCTCTAATTTTTAGAAAACATTTGAATTCAGCAACTTCATAAGTTTAAATATTGCTATTTCGAAACTAACCTAGTTTTTTTGAAGATTTCAGTAATATCATCGCAGTAGTTTGTGTAAAACAAAAATGCTGATTAAAGTAAATAAGGGCTGTTGAAATCCATTTTTACAGGTTGTCAGTATTTATAATTAGAAAGACGGCTGTTCGGCTGAAACGTTCCTCGCATATGATAAATTTGCGCCGATTAACAGTTACGCTAGAGTGTATTAAATCTTTAAGAAAATTGATGCACTAAAAATCAAATATTATTAATATATAGATCTTCTACGTAGTTCTAGAAAGTCGTTTCGATTTACCGTTTTGCGTGCACCGTTATTAAAAAAAAAAAAAATAAAAGAAGAAAAGGTAGAACATTGAACTGAACTTTATTTTTAGCGTAGCTCCAGATGAAAAGATTCACTTTCGTCTTCAAAGATGTGTGTGCTACAGGTCGGTGCGCTGTCCATTTGATACCAAGCTCTTCTTCGAACAAATTACGCAATATCTCTAAGTACCTTTCGCCTTGTAAACTTTCTCTATAAGAGTGTAAGCGAAATATGTTGTTTTATTTAATTGGGCAAAATACATTGAATTGCCAATTTTCCTAAGATGCCCTGTGCTTATAAATACTGACCCCGGCCAGTAACTATCCGGTGATGTTCGGAAAAAATTTCAATTACTCCATATTAAGCATTAATAATAATACTTCAATTCAAAACGTGCAGCATTGCGACTCTTGGGTTTAACTATGGACACGAAATTGAATTGGGACGTGCGTATTAGTAACGTAACTTCTAGCTTTCTACATATGAAGAAAAATGAAAACAACTTTGGGGTTCAAATAAGAATATAGAAACTTGTATTTACGAAAGGGAGCAGTTCGTACTTTCAATAACTTAAGCACGTTTCAAACTTGTCGAAATTCTTTTATAGATCTGAATGTTCAAGCTGTATTTAATATTTGTACCCATAACGAATCTTACTAACTTTCTTAAAGACTTACTTAAAGAGATGTGCTAACAGAAAGAGAAATGAGGCAGGATTCACTGTGTTTCATGTGTCGTGATGTTAACGGCTTTCAAGGGTGCGGAATAGAACTTAAACTATTTGTGGATATCGTTCAGGTTGTCCTTCATCGTCCTCCTAACTCGGATTGCAATGGGGAAGTTATCTTAGGGTTATCAATTTCGAAGAGAAATTAGTAACTTTATATACGTGAAGACTTCAATATTGATTTCTTGCTTTCTTCTTCAATGCACCTCAGTAATTTATGTGCGGCATACAACCTCTATTGTGTAATCAATCAACCTACTCGTGTTGTTAATATCTCATAAACATGATTGGATAACCTTCTTTAATTTAACAAAAAAACTATGTTTCTTACATGGAAAATACCGTTTTATGAAATTCTTGCTGATCAATACCTACGTAACTATAAATACGGTGAAAGCTTTCTAAATAAATTTAATAACCTATTAGCCTAAGAAACGTAGTTTTCAAGCATTTTCAAGCAATTCATTAATCACACCTGAAATATTAGATGCGAAAAATATTTCATCAATTCTGAGAGGTGTGAGCTCATGGTATCCAGCGTTTATTTCGGATTTTAAGAAATTCCAGCGAATTTATAAAGGTTTTTTTTACGAAAGAATAAAGTTGAAAGTAACGAATTGCTTATCCTTCTAATGAATCTAATGCGGTACGGTCCGTAATTAAGAAGAATAGTAACGCCGCTAAGTGTTCGATTATTTCTGCAAAACACGGGCGGATTTCTTTGCAACTTTGCCACAGAATATGATAACTGACAACGAACCATTTGACAATAGAAAAAAGTGATTGTTCTTAAACAAGACGTTGAGTCCATTGTTAGAAGCATGAATGCTCTTTTCCGCACTGGATATAATGTCTTATCTTTTATTACAAAATATTCCTTTGTATTTATTGTGAAAATTTTCATTTATACTTTTTATTTTTTCATTCGAACATGGTGTATTTCTTGTAGTACTGAAATTGTCCATTTTTAAAAATTGTGCTTTTTTTGTGATTATCGTCCTACGAATTTTTTTTTGCTAAAATATGAGTCAATAATGAATAATAACAGTTAATTAAACACTTAAACACGTTTAATTATCTTTCCATTAATCAACACGGTTTTTGTCGTAATAAATCTAAAGATATAGCAATTTTTAATTTCTTAAAACATGTTTACAGTAGTTTGGATAGCAACGAATATTGCTTACGTATAATTATTGAATTGTTCGAAACTTTCGATATAGATCCTTTTCTACAAGCTCGAGGGTTTTTCACCGTATCGGCTTAAATCTTATCTAAAGGCGAAAAAACAATGTGTTTGCGTTGAAGACTTGTCTAGACGTTAATGTTGGGGTATATCAAGGTACGCTTATGATATCTGCTGATGATAAGTAAAACTGTGAATATTTATGAATAAATTGCTGGATGGATGGTACGTAATCATATAATCCTAAATATAAATGTTTGAAAAATATATATGTTTGCAGTATTGATTCATCAGACAAAATTTTGAGTTTGGTATTAAATAATAATTTAATAGTCTCAGTATGTAGAACATCTGCTTCTGCTTCAATTCAATATTTTTAATCTGAGTTATTTGGACTCGTATATCTACATTTTTATGTTTTTAAACACAAAGAAGATTTTTTTTATAATTATTATCACCATTATGTTGTACGTACCAATGATTTCTTTCTATTACCTCCACACAAAAAAATCGATTTTTCAAAAGAGTCCCTACTACTTAAGATAATCACATTCCTAGCTACATGACAAGCGTTACTACTTTTAGTTCATTTAATAAATTCCGCAAGAAATATATCATTTTAAAGCATGCCCAGCCAAAGTATTATACACCAAGATAGGTAGAACGCCTAAATTTTAAGTATATATAAAGCTAGGTTATTTCTATATATAAAGCTAGGTAGCCTCGGCATGCCATCCACTACAATCCCAAGCAAAGGTTGTGGGTTCTTTTAACTTTGGTTGGACCAATATCGATAGGATCTGTAGGTCAGGATGGGTCGAGAGTATTGCGCGAGGTTTCCTGCAAACGCCCTCATATTTAGACTCTAGATGTTCCATGGGTTTCGTGCAACAGGTGTTCGGAGGATTTTCTTATCTTGGACGTTCTTTTAAATGTTAGAAATTATTGTCCGCAATGAAAATACGACTTTGTTTAAATTTAGAAAATCAAACAGCTTTTTTAAAAATTAAAAATGGAATTATCAAATATAAATAAAATATTGCATTGGATAAAAAAGCCAGATTAACATAATTTCATGATACACACAGACAAAATTTCCATGGTTTTCCTCTGGTGGAGACGTCTAAGAAGCTTACTCATACTTAACATGTAAATAAGTTAGAAACTACGCAGACTTCCCTCTGCCAAAAAGTTAATGTTTCAAGCATCCGTTAACAACTTCTTCCTTTATTGAAATGTTGAAAGTATTTCTGCTATTCTACGGGAATAATCCATTTTTTGAAGTATTTTTCTGTATTTCAGATGTTCCATGTACCTCATAGCAAACCTGCTGAAAATCAAGTCCCTTATTCAATTTTTTTAATTGTTGTTTGCTACAGATGTTGGTGCCATGTTTACATTGAAAACAATTTGATGAAGATAGCCTTAGTTTAAAAATTTTAGCTGCAATTATATTATATGTATCGTGATCTAGCTAGAACCGTTGCAGTTTAATTTTTTTTTATTAAACTCGGAACATTGAACATAAATTTAAGATAAATAGAACAGAAAATACAATATAGAATAAGCTCCTTAACCAACAGAAGTATTCTCTTAATCTGCTTAATAAAACATGAAATTTCAATTTGAAAGTGCAAAATAATCCGTGCAGAAGGTTTCAAGAAATTATCTGCACGTGTCATACCTGCAGTGTCGGGCAAAGGCCTTACTTGTTTATACAAGAATATCTATCAAGAATATTTATCAAGACATTTTTTCAGTAATAACTACGGCATTTTTGTATATTTCCTCTTATTTCATATGGTTTAATCTTTTCGTGGAGCGCATGACTTCTATAGCAACTTCCCTTCGCGCCATGATTGCACGAAATGCCTAATATTTGTAGTCCTGAAGAAATTCTTTTATGGTGGATGAAATTATTTTGATTATATTATTAGACTATCTTTCTTCGTGTATTTGGGCATATATCGAATGCAAACATTGCCTAATACATTCCATTATACCTGTTTATTAATTTGCATTTCACATTTCAGACTCTTCAATACATAGACTCCTTAATTAACGACATTGTTGACTAATTGATTCGGAGAAATACGGCGATTGAAGTACGTAATACTTTCAAGCATTTTATTGATTCAAGTGTTTGTCCGCAATAGGCAGTTTATTAAGTAGTCACTTGTGATAAAGTGACTATTAGTACTGGGAACGAAGCGATCGAAGCAAGTGAACGTGTGTGAATCTTCCACCGAGTCTCGAGAACAGGAACAGACGGACTGCTAATAGGTTATGGAATGGCGAAGATATACGTTTATTGATATTGAAGACGGATTCCTTTCCCGCGATTAATCATTTCAATACGTAGGGGATCGTATTAATTAACGTTGAAGTGCTTGAAACGAGTACGCTTTATGCGGACGATGTCGATAATCATGTTCGAAGTTATTCCAAATTTTAATAAGCTAATTTTCAGGCTGGTGCTGTAATGCGGCAAAACTCGATAAATCTGAGCTTAAGAGAAATGAGAGTACGTAGTGTATCCATTCTATTTTTGATGTAACATACATGAGTGTTTATTTGAAAATAATTAAAAAATAAAATTTCTTACAAGCAAATGTAATGTTCTTAATGTAATTAATATTTTCATATTAAATAAGTGTACTTAACCTTTTTACTTACCTGATATTCTTGTGTTTCTTATAGGAAGCGACAAATAAATACAGACGATATTTTTTAGCTAGTATCTAAACACAACTAAAAAAAAAAAATAAAATTTTCGGAGTCATTGTGCGCTCCCTCTCGTAGAGAGGCACTTCCCAAGGATTAATAATGACGAGTAACTTTAATGTTCTTATTGTATTAAATTATGGAACTTTTTCAAACCCAGATTAGATTAGATGGCTGCCCGAAGTGGTTCTTGGCTTTGTCCCACTGCGATCATTCTAAACCTATCGCGAGATCCTTTTCATTAGATCAATTACGTTAGCTTTGCTTTCTTTGCTATATTTAACAGTCTTTTGAGTGATTCGTCTACATAGGTTTCGGATATTCCGAGGCCATTTCGGGGAATCGTACTTTTGCCAGCGCTATACGTTCGCACAGTACATGGACGATAGTCTCTTCTTCCACCTGGTGCAATATACACGCTGTTTTCTCTGTCAAACCTAGATTACCTATGTGCTTGTCCTTGAGCATACAGTGTCCTGTTAGCAGGCCTACTATTGTTCTCCTTATACTTCCTGTTTCTGCTTAGTGGGTCGCCTGTAAATGTTGGGCTGAGTTCAATCAGAAATTGCTTGGCCTGTCTCTGACCTGGATCGATAATCGATAGTTCATTTCAGCATTGTTACTGTTTCAGCTTGAAATACTGTGGCGCTCTGGATTAAATTTAATGTTTTAGGTTTACTCAACTCCTACAACTCTCCGTCTTCGAGCCGTCTTGGATTCCTTGGCCTTTATAGGTGAGCCTTTCTTCCACTCTTCTCTATCTGGTATTGCCGTTTTCTAACATTTGTCGAAGTATTATTTGGTGGTTAATAGCGTCACTTCCCAAGTAGCTGTTGTCATTACTTGCAGTGTATTCGTCCACCGTTCCACCGATTCATCTGTTATCGTTGCTCTGATGTATAACAACAGTATCATTTCTGGGCTTAACACCCACGTTTTTCCGTACAACCTTTTACCATATCCGCCTAAGGCAATAATAGATTTGTTGTTGGTTTTAGTCTTGTGGGAATTGCATGCCTTTGATCGAATCATACTCTGAGGTATTTCGGTTCTTCGACAAATGGAATTTCCATTCCTCCCAGTACGATTGGCTTTAATAATGGCTGGAATAATGGCCTTCTTTGTAAATATGATAATTTTTTTTGCCATTGACTATAAATCTCTCCTGTTTATACCGGTTTACTACTGTCAGTATATCCTAGGCAAACCTTTCAAACTAACGCGGGGATATAAAAAGGCGATTTTCGTTTGTTATTTCCCTAGCATTACGTGAATGACGTTAAATCTTTCATCGTCGTATTATAAAAAAATAAACAACATTCCTCCTCTCTTATTAATCATTCGGCATTTTTAGCGAACCGAGTTTCATTTGAAATAAATTAAAATCCGACCGACAAACGCATGTGAACGTACATCTAAATTGGATATCCTGTTATTTATCAGTTATAATTCATTCATCTCCCAGTACAATACAATACGTAATTAATCAAGTCAGACTTATAGATAAAATGTAATGTCGATATCTTCCCGGATTTCTAAACTTAAATATTTACAACGGATAACGTTTTTCCCGTTACTTGAAATTGGACCATTAACATCTCTTTCTTATATTTGGAAAGTGCAGGAATGTGCTAGTCACCAGAGTAGAAAATAGAACCGATTTTTTAGCTGGTAATTATCAATTCAGTTCGTGAACTTTTTAGACGGATCGATATCGCCCACTTAAAAGCAACAAAACGTGCTAAATAGTGATGTGGGAAGTGTTAATTTAATTTAAAAATACGCCCGAAGCTCCCGAACGGACGGCTTATTTTAAATAAGTTCAATTTGAAATTTAAATAAACCTAGGAATTAGGGTAAATAAATAATTCTAGATTCACATTTATATCTTGGCTTTGTTTTAAATAAAGCCGATAAATATTTATTTGATATGTATATAGCAACAATCTTATTTTTTTATTTATATTGTTTATCCACGTATAATTGATATGGAAAAATGGCAAATAAATAAAAAATATTGAAGAAAATGTGGCGCTTTCGTCTGTAAATCTGTACGATATTGTAATTTCAGCGAACAGGAGAACATAAACTGAGAAAGATACAAGTTTTTACCAGTGATCTTTATCATATAACTTTAATTGAATACGTAATAAAATTTGAGAAGCCTATTAAATGAGCAACTATATGAATTGCGTATTTTCACTTCGTGATCATAATTTTCTTTTTGATAATACAATGTTTTAGCCTGAATATAACACTTTGCAAATAACATAAGTTCTCAAACAAAGATAAGTAGCTGAAGATAGGTATTTTTTTTTATGCAATTTAGCAACATATGTTCATACTTATAATCTATAAACATATACAATTATTAACTTATATAAATACGCCTCGTAGCTACCTTAATTTATATTTTTTTTAATAGGGCACTTCGTATTATTGCATTTTTGAATATTCGGAGGAATATTTTGAATATTCCTCCGTTTCATCATCAGCATCATAGACTAACTCTAGATGTAGAACTATAGACCCATGAGGTTCTCTCTTTAGATCAACTGTAGCCTTGTGTGGGTTCTTGCTTTGTCACTCCTAAGCTGTTGCTTTCTTCCTATGACTAAATTTTCTCTTTCTTCTTATGCCCACCGCTCCTCCCTTCTCTCTAGACCAATAGAAGATCCATGAAGTTCTCTCTTTGGATCAACTGCAGTTTTGTGTGGGTCCACTTTGCTTTGATACAGTAGAAGTAGATCATCCGTAGCGGTTGCTTTTCTCTTTTGACCACATTTCCTTTTTTGAATGAATTGCTCGTCTCTTCACCCTCTGTTTGGTAATAGAAGACCCATCTGGGTCTTTGTTTTTACACTTCTGAGCCGTTGCTTTCCTCGTATGACCATATTTTCGCTTTCTTCTGTCATCTTCTGTCCATCGTCCTTCAGTTTGGTAATAATACTGACGAATGCTAAACCAATTTCAACATTCTCTGTTATTTGTAGATACTTCATACAATTCTGCTCAGCACGCGCGATCATCCGTCCGTGTTTGAACAAAACAATCTGCCTTCATGATGCTAAATTAATTACTAAATTCATGATACTAAATTAAAATCTCTTTCATTTACCAGCTCTATTAAATCCTTAGCAATAATATTTTACTACATCTTGCTTCAGAATTTAATGAATTCCAATGAACATGCTTTATTAAAGAGATACAGCTTTGGACAGCTACGAATTTATGAAATTCTCTGTATGGTGTTAATTTCATTATCTTAAAGCTGTAGAATTCAATAAAAATTGTATAAATAAATTTTCGGAGAAAATCGGACCATTAACTAATCTATCCGGCTAACAAGAAGATAAATAAGCAGATGCCACATCCTCTGGAATCAAATTGGTTTTTGAGGTTAGAATTAGAGAACAAACATTCGGAAATTCCCGGAATAATCGACCTCTACTTAAAGAGGCAATAAATTAATTTGGATACCTATTATCGTGTTTGTTGTTGGTTTAACTAACCAAGATAGAAGCGTGACGGAATAGATATCAACTAAATGCGTATTAAACGTTTAAAAAATCGCTGTTAAGATTCAACTAAAGGTTAACGATAAGATTGTAAGCTTAAGTTTTAGTTACACAAGCTAACAAAATATTTGTATCGATTGGCTCTAGTTTTTGAAATAATGTATGACAACTAAGTTTTCATTTTTTTCCGACAATTGTCACGATAAACAAAAATTGCGGTAAAACGGGGGTTTGCAGAAAATCCAGTATCGCGTTGATTGAATGTTGATGAATTTTTTGCTTGGGCAACAAAGTGGACACGCCAAGTGCTCCTGTCTCATATATGGAAAGCAAGCGAGATCACTTGGCGAAAAAGAAATGGCTACTTTGAGAAGAATTATATCGTAAATGAGCCTTTGCTTGACAGGGATAACATCATTTGGAACACATAAAGCATGAGCTCCAGGTGCTGCAGTCTTATCTATTTTTAGTAGCACGCGTGACTCGGGTCTCTTATTGCATCATTTCTTTAGATTTGAAGAACAAGCTAATGAATACGTTACATGTTATTTAGGTATGAAGGTTCTATATTTTCATCGTAATCCTATCAAGTAACTAGGACAGAAAATATATTTCGCTTTTGCTAAGCGCTCCAATTGACTTCAAATATTCGGACATTTTTGCTCCGTACTGCACTTACGTAGAACTAAACCCAAGTAAACATATTGAATTTCACCACTTCAACGTTTAAAACGGATGCCATCGTTTATTTTGGGTATTTTTCGTAGTTTATTCTGCCTACTGTTTACGTTTAATGAGCACCGAAGACAACTTCGACCATTCGAGTCTGCAATATTTGTGTCATCGGGACCGCATTCCTCGATAATATTTTGTTTTATGGCAGCTGGAAGAGGTGGCCGCGGATAGAGCACCGAACATGTTTTCTTTAAGCGCCGCTTTGAAGAGTACGCAGATGGGGTCTCTCGATGTATCCGATGCAAATCAAAATCCGACGCTTGAACTGAGAGGTAATTGTCCTGCCGTTTGATTGAATGCGTCTTCTCCTTTTACTTTGATGTAATCGAGTTTAAGGATGCGAGGTTTTCGCTAACTGGAACCGATTACTTTTTATTACGACTTCGTAGGAAACCGGTGAAGTAATTTTCTTGAAACTCGATGATTTCTCGAGTCCTATTAGGTTTCTTGAGAATTTTAACGTCTTGTGGGTGGTAGATGATTTTGTAATTTAGTTTCCTTATTGAATTCTTGATTGTTAATGATATTACTCTTCGGAATCAAAGGTTATTGTGACGAAGTGATGATATCATCGAGGTTTTTATTTTAATAAGAACAACTGGTATACTTGACCACTTTTACTTAATTTGGTAACGTATAAAACTACATAATTTTTTAAGAATGTAATAAAAAAAGAATGATCTCACTTAAATAGAAAATAGTTGTGGAAGAAAGTTGATGTAACTTTGCTTTAATAAAACAGAGCAACGCAAAAAATCCAATTTCAAATGATATCATTTTGGTTTTTTGTGTAGCTCATAAAACCAATAAGTTTTTTTGAGGTCGAGTTAATGTAAGCAATGCGATTCTTTTATAGTTTTTAATAACACAGGTCTGCGAAAATAAATTTTTTGAAAATCGTCTGAAACGTTTCAGGTGAACTTATATTGTTTGTAGTGTAGATTTTAAATACACATGGCCTCCATTTTCTTTCATCACGTAAGATTTTCTCGCAAAATACGGTTGAGGTATCATAAAAAATGACGCAAGAGGTGTGCTAATTGAAATTTTAATGATATAAGTACAATTAAAATTTATCGAGATATGGTCCCTGATACACTGAAAGTTCAGTAGGAATTATTACGTCTTCGTGATACTTCTCTCGCTGATATTCGAAGCTTCTTTTAATACGTTGCCTTTTATCATATCAGCATTTTTTTCAATACCTTAATGGAATCCTTCGCTTTGCTCTTTACTAGCTGCGTCAAAGATTTTCTTTAAGTAATCTAAATGCGAATCTAGGAAATGTACGTTCAGGCTCATTCGACATATAATTTTTTGATACTTGTTCAACATACAATATTTTAACAAGCTGGGTCTTTCTTGTTTCCAAGAAAGTCTTTTACAGCAACTTTAATGCTTTTCCATGTTTTTTTTTTTAGTTTGATTTGTTGTAGCTTAAAATGTTTCAGCTTCAATAAATTTTCTAATATTCCACCCAAGTACGTCTTTAGCATTACCTTCGACAATCTTGGATACTTACCGTCGAGATATTTAGCAACCTTCATATTTACGCAATACTTCCACAAATTGCTTTTTGAGGACAAGTTTGATGTGGAGCGGTGAGAATAGTGCTTTGCATGGATTAACTGGACTATTGGGCACAATATTTCTACTCCATATTAGTTTTAAGAAATTTTACCAGCGCAGGCCTGGGTAATCCATAGCGAGTCTGTATAAGTTGAACCTTTCACTTTACTGTTGTTGCGTCAATTTTTTAACACGAAACTGGCCAGTATTCTTTTGAAGTAACAAGTACGATTGCTTGTTTATTAAGGATTTTTACATTTTACAAGCATATTTCTACAGCTAGATGGTTGGAGTCTCCCCGTGGACGATATCCTCCACGTCATAATGTCTCGGATTAGGAGCTTTTACTGGCCAAGTGGTTCTTTTCTTCTAGTCTACATATTTCTACACATTTCAATGGAGTAATTGCTAGCGCATGGGGCGGACTTGGGCCTCCATCATGCTAACGCCACATATTGATTTTCACGTCATTTGGTACATTTCTTGCTAAATCTGCCAGATCATTAACAGGAACGTTTCTGTGTATCGGTTAAGTAACTATAAAAAATACGCTCCGTAATGTTGGTTTTTACAAATTTATTCAGCCACACGTTCAAGTTCAAGTAGAAGTTCAAGTTCAAGTAAAAGGGGACAGTCTATAACATCATATAAATCTTGCTTTGCTTTTCAAGACTTTCCTCTAATATTAAGGAAATGCTTTATAGCAAAAATGGTATTGCGTAAGCACCTAATTTAGATCATATTATCTATAATTCCGTCTTTCCTTATGTCTTCTTATCTACGACAACTATCTAACCGTAAATAACTTAATGGCTTGATCGCCCAATGATAAAGGATTTGCTCCTGGATTATGGTCAAGGTAGGCACTATACGTTTGAGTTCCACCAAGGCCAAGTGGCAGATCTTTTTTCAAACCCACTCCCAAATTCCGAAAGCTATGATAACCTTCAAGGCTTATATATCGCCAGTAATTTTGTAAAATCGTGTATAACAGTAAAACAGAACAAAATTGTGGAGTTCTTCTATTTATAAGACTTCTACGTCCTTTATTTAAAGAGATAGCGATTTCCTCATCTAGAGAACTTTAAAATTATTAAGGCACTTATTGGGGAACGTCCAAGAACATTTGTAACTTTGTTTTGACAATAAATATTAAAGTTTAATGCAATGTAATACGTGGACAATATTTCTATAACTGTTTGTCCTCTTCAGAAGTCTCATTCTTTAGGAACAGGCACCAGCTTTATATATTATTACAGTTAGACACTGATTGCTTGGCCGTAGTCCAAGCTAATCATTTTACTCGCACGGTATATTATGGTAGAATACGTATAAAGTGACATGTAATGTAGGTTATCTCAATAAATCTTGTAATACATTGTAAACTATTCCCAACAGCGGCTACCGTGCACCCTATATTAATATCATTCGCCGAAGAATTAATTATGTTGTATGTAAGGTAACTTAGAAGAATTATAGAATTTGAATTTAAATTGGATTTATAACTATTTAACAATTTGTAAAGAAGATACCTTTTAAGCTGGATAATGTTAAATTGCTTCTTTCAGTCTACCATATTTTTAGTATATTTTTTAAAACATTTAAAAACCTTGAAGTTACCTTAGCATTTACACTTAATGGGGATTTTAACGGCGATAATTCTTTTCTAATTAAAATTTTTTGAAGTTATATTTAATGTTACGCTTTAATAGTTACCTCTCCTGCACATTAATCCTTCTCAGGATTTATAACCTTCAACAACCAACTAACAGCCACTTGTCAGATCTTTTTTACCTATATATCTATGTATACAGATTTGGTAGAATTTCGGCGCGGCTTGTGTGCGTACCAAAAAGATATAATTTGTGATGGTCTTGCAACAGACTTTAATTTATAATTAATACTATCGGCTTTCACATAAAAACTCTTCCATCATGCGAAATGTAGTTTTTCTTCAGCAAAGCAGAAAGTCAAAAGTTCTACAGTTACAGCTTTTCAAAATTTATCAGGCTCCTAACATTACACCATAAACAATAAAGCCATATATTAAAATATATCCGTTCCTCAACAGTTCTGCACATCAACCGTGTCCTTTGCAAACCAAATGAATTGCAATGAAAAACGACTACTTATAAAATTCCTATTTTAAATATTGATTGAGATTGAATACTTCGTAACACGTGGCTTTCTCCGATCGTGTTGTTCTTGAGTAACGAGCAGACCGTATCAATAAATAAAAGAATCGATAAAGAAAAAACGGAGAAAATCTATTATTGGTGTTATATGATAACAAATACAAAATATACCAAAGCATGAGTAGAGATGACTAGAGATGACCAAGGCAGGTGCAATTATTACTTTTTTGCAGTGACTAGATAGACTCGTGTCTATTCGTCTCATAAGAAAGGCTTCGTTTGCCTACTGGTCTCGACGAGAGTCGACAAACCGTGAGTCTGTTCAGTCGTTGAAAAAAAGTAATTTCATGACTTTGTAATTTATAATTATTACTAAGAATAAAGCTCCCGTAAATGGGATAAAATAATTATTAATTTTAATATACTACTAAATGTAAAATAAACTTAAAAAATACGAAGATAAAAATAAACAAAACAAAGTATGTTATTTAGCGTGATGATGGGTGCGGTCCGCTGGCGGGAAATCCACAGAGCCTTCTCGCCCAGTTAAGGCCAACCAGGCTAACCAACTAGGCGTTGGTCACGTCTTATCGCCTTGGCCGCTCGGGAGAAGACTTTCTTAATTGTAACGCTCAGGGTTGCGTCACCTTAATCTTTTCGTGCTTCGTGAGGGATAAATAAATATATTTAGGAAATTAAATAAATGAAATCAACTCTATTACATGAAAATAAATAACTATTTATTAAAACAATGTTTGAATAGTGCTCAGTGCTTCGGTCTTCAGTAAAAATCTTGATGCCTTACCGTACCAAACGTTTGCTAAACCAGCGTTATCATTAGCATGCTTTTAGCCTATAAGCCTAAATGTAAACACTGTAAATTAACCAAAAAGTTCTATACAAAGCCGAATGAAATTTCTTTTGTATTCGCAATCACGTAGAAGTATTAAAAAATTCTATTCTTCTATTATGTATGCATTTACGTATGTAGTAATAAAATTTTAAGCCAGAGAAACGGTTGTTTTACTTTTGTCTACGTATTGCTCCTTTGTCCTTTGTATTTTTCTCTGTCCTTGTCCTTGTCGATTTTAATTAATTCCGAATATACGTAAGAATATTTTTTCGTACAAGTTTATCGAGATATTGAATGTTAAGTTGATTTAAGGTCAAATTTAATGACGTTATGGTTAAGCCATTATACGATATAAAAAGAAAACCTAAAAATACTTACCACGTCTAACATATTCGCGTAGTTTATGTCGACCGAAGGCAAATACACAGTACGACGTATTTCGCAACGTATTTCATACATTTACAATGTTCTAGGTCACCCAAATTCAATATCGCATGTACTTTCTTATATGTACATACATGGATGAATAGAGTCTACTATAAGTGTGCGATGTTCTATAAAACAGAATATGCGTGTGCATCATATCATTTTTAGTATAGCAAACACGTCCGTAGGACGCCCGAAGTCGCCATATGTTTGATGTTTATACTTCTCACAAATTATATCATTAACGAAGAGCAGATGTTGTGCTGGAAACTCAATACTCGATCGCGGAATTGCTGGAGATGGTAACGGTTAGAGGTTTTTTATTACTTCTTTGGTCTATTTGTTCTGTTAGAATTCTCACAATTTCGAAGCTATAGCTTTGGTGCGAAGGAAAATGAAGCTCGGTAAGTAATAAAGGTTACCAATATAGACTAGGGCGGAAATTCAAAATTGATCGCGAGTATAGCGAACATTAAAGTTTCGACACATTATTAAACCATATTTTAGATAATATAGGCACTGTGTGTGGCAAAATTCTGGAAGAAATTCCTTAAATTCGATGCAATTCGATTTTCGAAAAGATATTGAATATGTCAATATTATTGTTTTAAATAAATGTTGTTACATCAACTTTAACTTCTTCCCACTTCGTCGTCATTATTAATTCGTATTTTTTTTTAATTTCAATGGGTCGATTTATTGCTTAAATGATGACATCAAAATTTTAATATTTTGAATAACGAAATTTTCAAGTACAAGTCATTTTTAAAGCAGAAAACTATTAATAGCCAAAAACAAAGATAAGTGACCACCTTATTAGTCTTTTTGAAAGCAATTGTTTAAAAACTCACAAACAGGACGTGCAAATTTGGTGCCAGGGTCACCGTCACTTGGAATAATTTTTGCAAGCGCATCTCTTAAAAAATCTAAATATTTCTGTTCCGCGAGAGCTTCCTCAACGAGGAAAGCACCCGCCAACTATTCCCATCCACTCCGCTAGAGATGCTCAGTTTCTCTAAATTTTGTCTCGATTTTAATAACTGTGGAATGTCTGATACTTCTTATTTGGATATTTCGTACTAAACAAATCTATACACTGCTTACTGAATTGCCGTATCCAACGAACGGAGCGACATTTCAAAACTCATTGAAAATGCCAAAAATAAAGTTCAGGAGGAGCAGGAGCGCAGGATATTGAAGCACGACTCATGAACGAATGAACTCAAAAAATAAAATTTCTTTGCTTTACAATATGATAGCCACGCATAGCATTAACCACCTTCAATTATTGGCTTATAAGACGTTGTCAAAAAACTTGGATCACATATTATAAAGCTGTTCATAAAAATTATCGGACTCGTCTCGTAGTTTTAGGAATTGTGCTTTTGTAATCATATAAAAAGATACCCCATGAAGAGTTGAAGTTTTACGTTATTGATCCTCCATCTTTCAAGGGTTGGTAGTCACAGCTCCGAACAAAGCTGTGCTAGATTTGCTGTGTTAGATAAGAATGTGAACTTACGCTAGAAAGGATAGGTAACTAATTCGTTTTAGTCACAAATCTGATAAAAAGTTTTTTTCTTTGACGATTCTTGGAATAATAAGACTAAAACATTGGTCTTTACGATTAGCAAATACATACGCAGCTGCTTCTCAACATATCACTAAATATGGTATAAAACATGGTGATGTAGCGAGTTGGAGATTCTTCTCGAGAATCCGAATGATTTTTAATTAAAACGAATCCGATGTATCAAAATCGAAATCTTCGATCCATCAAGTTGAAATACTTGAACGATGTTTTATATCTGCTTACTTAAGTAAATCCCGATCACGCTTTTGCGATTAACAAATTGAATCAATACAAATAATCTTTCGTTATATAAAAAAAAAATTCAATGTAATACGCGCTATCTCGACCGGTAATCTCGATACTTACCAGCCGACTGCCTCCTTCAATGCTAAACACCGTAGGTAAGTATTCCAATAGGATATATCGGATAAGAAAAAATTATCACGTTTCATACAATGCTAATAGACAATGATACTATCGAATGGTGGGACTGGACTCGTTAATCTAGTTAGATACGCTTTTAGTGGACGCCTTGATTTAGCACGCTAATCTCGGATATCAACCTTGGCCTTGGTTTCTAACAGCGCGAATGTCTCAAGATCGAAAAATCGTTTCTGGGAGACGAGGTTGCAGCGAATTGTGTTATTGAAGTTGGCAAATATTTATTTTTTCACCTTATACCTTTTAAACAAACAGTTTTGGTTTGAACGAGGAATAAAGTAGCGAATTTTTCAGTCAATAATATCTACATTTTCGTTATTATTGTTAACATCACGTATTTTTCATTGTAAGAATTTTTCCTGTATGTGCCAGAAATTATTTGATTTGGCATTGTTTTAAAAAGGATTGCGTTTAATAACAGGTAACAAGGGTAGTTAATACAGTTTCCCAATAAGTATTTTCATAGCCATGTTTTTGTTTTCTTAATCAAGCAAAATAATTGTTGGCATCTTGTTCTGCGAAATGCGTTTACCAACGTATCGATTTTCTCATTTGATCTCTGCCCTCTGAGCGAAACTTTGAGACATGAAACGGAAGAAGGTCGCGTCCTTTTTCAGCAATTTCTGACTTCAACTTGTCACTCAGTATCCGCCGTTATTGCTTCTCCTTTTTCAAGACAGTTAGTTGACTTTACTCTAAGCATATTCTAAGAAAAGTTGCGATGATTTATCTACTCGATGGAAGAGTCTTTATTGGAGTCGATTCAACCTCCGGTACTTTGACTACTGATGGATCCATAAGTTTTACCTAATCTACAGTTGTTAATCGACGTTAAAACGTTGATTTACTTCTCTCAATCTGCTTTAGCAAGGTTTCGGAAATGTTTATTCGAACGAGCTTTCGGCCCTGAATGAGCAAGCTCGGTATCAAACGCGTGGTTAGCTCTTTCATGCCAAAATATCCAGCCACTCCTCAGATAATATATGGCAAACATGTTCCCGCTACCCACAGTCTCTCCCTAACCTTATTTCGAAGGTAGTTTAAACACCGTTTTGTGAACTGCTTCGGTGTTATCAGCAGTGGCTGCTGGTTTTGCTAGTTCCGAAGGTTCATCGTCAACCAAGGTGATACAATCACGTTTAAATTTAGCTTCAAGTGACAAATATACACAACACAAATTTGAATTAGTTTTAAATGCGAGAATTTGATGGCGGCCCGATGTTCGGTTTCTTTTGTATTTTTACGAAAACAAACATCAACTGACACAAACGACTGTTAATAATAACAACTGAGCGTCCAACATGGCGTTAGGTATAAAACTTACTTGTTTCTATTGAATTTAAACAAATAAATAAACTCATAGCGTGGCTTATAAGTTAAATAATGCCAACTGTAAATTATTGCATACTTTCTACATTCATGAAACAGCAAACGATGTCGCATTAGCATTCTTTGGGAATCGAAAAATATTTATGATTACGCCCATGCATCATGCCCAGACATCGTTTCGACGTCTTTGTGAAAACATCGACATCCTGCAGATATCCATTTGCTGACCTGTCGAATAAGTTGCTGCCAATTTGTGGAGACCTTGCATATTTATCTGATATATTATGCACATAATTGTGTTGCGTGGAAAAGCAGTTAAAGAGAAAATGTGCGCTAAATAATTGGTTAAGCTCATTAATAGAGAGTATAGAAAATTAATCAAGTCTATTCGGTAAAATCATAACTAAAGCAAGTGCTTTTCGTAGTAATTTCGCCATTTTGTAGCCAATACATTGGCTTTCTGACAGCTAATGGTTTTCGAATAGTCACTGAAAATTCCGGTAAAAGCTACAGGAACACCTTGATGAGCAACTGAAAACGTTGAGGATGCAACGTAATAATTTTATGTATGCTAAATGCTTACAATTAGCAACGTTGTTAAAATCCTTCCGTTCAAAATGTTTGAAATTAACGCCAAATTACCATCTTTAAAATTGGCAGAAGTAGAGAAGCTTGTAAACTCTAAACATCTAAGCCTAATCAGCTCGTACACGTAGAGATGTGGTTTTGGAATTGGACGAAATTGGTCCAGCAACAATGTTGTATGTTTAGGAATATGATCTTCGGATAATGTTAAAGCCAGGTTGAAACGTGCTATGTTATGTTTGAACGGTTTGCATACATCAATCGTTTTTACGTGCCTCCTAAGCTGATAATTGTAATAATCAATATAGTCGATGACCCCACGGAAAATACAAATTAGCTGAAATTAGTACCTAGCGCATTTTTGGATGACTAAAAATCGTCAAGTACTACGTTAATTAGTTCGTTTAATTGTAAGCATAGGTTGGATATTGCGAATGTAGTTTTAAAGAAAACAATAACGTTCCTTAGCAAAAACAAATTAATAATATTCTCCCTGTTCAATGGCAACATACTTTAAAATACAACGCCAACGTTGATTCATGCTCGTTCAAATTTTTCGCACGCACGACTTTTGCTTACAACAACACTTCAATCAATCAAGCCGCTTTCAAGAGCGACATTATTAGTTTCTTTGTAGTCTTAAAGACGTAATTTTGAAATGTTTTGCAACGTTCAAAGTTTAGAACAGAAGAACGTTTTAGCGAAAAGCGCACATTCAATTGGACATTCTGCGCGCTAATTATAGTAGGCCATGATTAAGTGCGCGTGCAACTTGTTTATTTCAGAAGCACAGTTATATGTATATATATACATACATTCGGAATTCCCAAATAAAATCGTGGAGACAATAAGTGATATCTAGCTAACAATAAGTCGATGCTTATCACAAAGATAAATCCAATAGTATGCGGTACGGCGAAGAGATTATTGACTATTTTCAAAAGTAATAGAGGCAGCCTCGAATATTTTAGGCTTGGTTGTGCGTTACTGCAAATTCTTTAATAACGTTGAAGGGTTACAGCGCAGATTCTTAGTACCTTTCCTTTAAAATAACAAAGCACTTTCGGTAATACTTGACGTCCAGTCTTTGAATCTTCGTCGATAGGTACAGAATGCAAGAATTATTTGATAGCTGTGTATTAGACGAAATTTTTATATTTTCTGGACTCCTTTCAGCTTCTAACCTCGCTTCCATAGAACCAACCGCCCACAAGCATCTCTGCTTGTAGCTATATGAAGAGCAGGCATATATACAGTGATCCCAACAGAAACTTAGCGATTTGAAAAGAATCCCTAGTTTTTAAAGCCTTTTCAATTTGTTAAAGCAGTGCAAAGTAACATACCTTGAAATTACGCGTGAATATTTGATGGATGTCCACCGCGGCTCTTTGGAGGCGGTCCGTCTGCACACGGTAATTCCTTTTCTAAAATTTTTAATTAATTTGTTGCTCGTATTCAAGCAAATTTTGCCAATAATATTATTTTTTAAATCATCCGTTGTTTGTCTAGACTTCATCCTTAAGAAAATGCAAAAGGAGAAGATCTAGTGGTGTTAAATCTTGAGGGCCAACCAATGTCATCATCTTAAGAAATTGCAAACCCGGGAAATTTCTAAATAGCACCATGTTATTGGAAGAAAAGATTGTCGAGATTCATATCTTCTAGAGGAGGCCGTAAAAGGTTAGCCAACGTCTCGTTCGCTATTAGTAGTTGCTGTTTCTCCATTCTAATTTCCAAAAAAGTAAGATGCAAGCACACCTTGAGATGAAAATCTGCATCAAGTGGTTTACACTACGAAGATACAGCGGTTTCTCCAATTTTTTTCGAGGATTTCCTTCCCCAAACCCACTGATTTGTTTACTAACGTGATTCGTTATCAACTGCAATCTGCTCTAAGATCTAATCGGCAAACATACGGCGGTTCTGATGGCTTCACTTCTTGGGCTTATGCTTAATGCTGAGAATTGTTGTGCGGACTATAGCAGATGCAGGTCTTCTTGATTGAGCTCAGATATATTTAACAACGGTATATAGGTACTTCCTGCGGATCTACACATGTAAATTACTCCGTTCACATCCACCCGATATATTGTAACGTTATCGTCAAAAAATATGACCTATTTCTTAAAAATGCGTCACGTATGTAATGAAACACCCAACAAACACGGTATACACCAACATACTTCGTGATTAAATTGAAAAACCCGCACACATGAAATGCTACTCCGTTTACCGGAAAAAATCGATAGATTAGTGTTTACCGAACGAAAATGGGTTAATGAGATGGTAAAAATTGTTAGAGCATGAACACTGAAACACAATTTCCATTATACGTGTTTGTATAAAGCTTCCACACACGTATGTGTAACATGTATCCAACCCATGCATGTGTTGCATGTATTTACATGTAGAGATCAGAGTCGGATAAACAAATGGCAAAGACTCTTTGAAATAATTAAATCAACATGGAGAAAACAACTAGTTCATTAAGCGTACGATAATTCGTCATCGTTGTTGTAATTGGAGATAAAAACAAAGGCAAAAAAATCATGCTGTACAGTACAGCGAGTGATAATAAACAACGAAGCGGAAAGTATTAACAAAAATATGCGCAAGTAATGTTAAAAATACTGTACTTGAAATGGTTCTCGGCAGGAATTTGATGAATATCGATCAGCCGTCGGAATGACGCTTTTCTAATGATTTACATCGTTGGTTGTCCGGATCCGGGCCCTCCTTTCTCCAGTGCCATGTACATTATAATCTTCCTGGGTCTCCTCTTCTGGCTGTGTGGGCCGCGGAATCTTCGCCCTGGACTCTTCTTTGCTGTGCTCATAATTTTTTTTTGCGTTGCTGTATTCATTGTCAAGATTGATACTTATGCCAGCCTACTAAGCTAGTCTATGTCTTGCTTCTGAAGGGGTTCTGCGTATGGTGGCGTAGGTAAGGAGTGGACGTATGTGCGACTTATACAGGAAGACGTCCGTGTTAGGTTATTGGCTTCATCGAGTGCCCTATCTTGAGCTCTTTTGAGATGCTGAATATTAAAAGGGTGAATTTATGAGTCCGCAAAATTCAACCTTTCAAGATTTTGCTGCTCCATTCGACTTCCATCGCTCTGACTTTGATCGTAGTAAGCCGATCGTTGTGTTTGCAGGCAAATGTAATGGCATGTGTCTCTTTAGGATTGATCGTGAGTCCGTGGGCGTCGAAGAAGTTAGAGATTTTGGTAAAATGCACCTGAGCAAATTTGACCGTCAACTCGACGTTCTACGATGTTGCAAAGAGTGTCTAACGACTTTGATTCTACAGAGACTCTCTCCGTCTCCGGGGCTTTGATAGGTAACGATAATCTCACGGTAACGACAATGTGTGTTTTGTTTCAAAATCAGTTTGCTTTTAACGAATCGTCAAGGTCAGGTCGCTAGAAAACGTGCATATATTACAATTGCCGATACTTTACTAGAATATGATAGCCTTTAATATGAATTGAACGGGAAAAAAAGGTATAATAAGCATGACAAATATTTTTAAAAATAAAAGACTAAAATAGAAGAGACGACTATACGATCGATGCTTTTTAGCTCGAGTTGCGTTTAAAACAAGACGTGTTTAGCTGTGTGTTGTATTTTTAATATCAACGGCGTTTACATTTAATTTCAAGTTCAAGTTCAATCGGTCAATTGAAAGCTCGAGGTTTTTTTATATGCTGCGGTAACATAGAGAGACGACGTAAACATTCTAGTTTTGAGGTTGGCTGCTAAATTACGTATAACTCGAAAATTATGTGCTCATTTGAAAGGTTCGTACGAGTACTGAAAGGCTGCAAAGTTAAATGTTTGCGCCTTGGAAAGATCTCTACTAGAAAAATATTGCATTACCAAGAATGTGGATAATGCAGTGATGTAAACTTTCATGTCATAAACACCTTGCACAAGAGCAATCTTTGTTCAGAGATATCTACTACTAGCTGTAAAATCCATCGATACAACTAGTAGTTTTCGTCGAGTGCTAATTTTGGAGATATTTCAAAGTTTTAAGACCCAGTATGTATGACGAACAAGTTCTTTTGAGATGCCCACAGCCTCGACTATCGCTAACGTTAACTTGATGGTCAGCTAGCAACGTTTGGTGAACTTTTCTATGTATTTTCGGTAGTAGTTGTAGTTTTTGACTCTCCCGAACGGCCACGTTGAAGTTCGGCTGCTCAAAGTTTCACAGTAGCACTTAATGATCTAGAGACTTCGTAAGGATCGTCCATCTTCGCTTTAATTTGCACTGGTGTATTGTCCAAATATAAAAATTTCTCTCGATATTTAATTTTTTTCTATTTTTACAGGCACGCTTACATCGACTAACACAAACAATTATTAAATAATAACGAATAGAGCGTCATTCTCGTTTTGTCCAATCATTATCGAACTTATTCTTTTATTAATTTCTATTTCAAGTCAAGGTAAGTATAACCGCGAACAAATTTTGCGCTCAATCGTAAGTGCTTACATACGCTCATTCGACAGTTCACGTCATTAATTACGAACATGCGTAAAATAACAGGATAACAATTACCGACATGCGTAGGCACACAACTTATTTGCCAAAACGTTCTTTATGACGAGAGATCGTGTTGGACTCTTTTACGGTTTCCTGCGGCAATTAAAACCATAATTCTTTGTTGTTTATTTGAGATTTACCATAAATCTGTCCGTCTTCAACAGTGATTGATGATTCTTATTAGTTTTAAGTGCCGTAGCTCCGTAGCTAGACGTACGTATGTATATGCTTGGCCGGAGTGATACCATTAGGAACCGTTTGTGAGTTAGGCCTGATGTCCGTCTGGCAGTTAATAGATAGTAAAGGCATGATTTAAAACGGACAATTTATCAGAAGAATTATGAATCGTAACGAATCTAATGCTTATATAGCATTTGCCGAGCAATAAATGTTATTGCGCCATCGAAGATTCATTTCGCTATAAATATTCTATCTATTACTGAAATTCATTAGCGGATGGACGTTAAAGAAGACGAGAAATCTGGTATTACTCTAACGACGAGTCGAGTCTTAATTGCGGAAGCGCATCATCTCGTTCGATGCCATTGTATGTTCGTAATTATCGATTCCTGTCCAGGAAGAATATGAATCAGCGAGAAATTGTTTGGAAATATTAACTTTCCTGTATATATAGTACGATGCGCACTTCCTAACTGCCACCGTAATTATTAAGTGTATAAAGAAAAGAAAGCCGGTAATAGGGTATTTATCCTACGGTGTATAATATAATGGTTATCTTATTATATTACACCGTATCATTAAGAGCATTTCATTAAAGAGATTCTCATATAAAGGTAAGTAACCATTATATATACATATATATAATTTTTTTACGTTGTATCAGCGTACAAGTATGCATATAGAAAGCTATTCCGCGCACAAAGCAATATTTATGCTTCTATGGTGGATTACACGCAACAGCAATAATAATTTATTACTTCTTACTAGTATCGCTGTACATTGTTGTACAGCGATGTTGAGTTCCTATTTTTATAATAGTATATAGAGGATGTTCCGCATAACATTTCCACCAGATGGATCCCGCTTAGGTTACAGGTTACATGAAATGTGGATATAAGAAATAAAAGTAATATAAATAATAAGTTGTAGGTATCTGAAACAATCGAGATTCTGTCGCAATTTAGGTAGTTACTTCTTATTACATAGGCGTTCAGCAAATCTGGCGATTATTATAGCTACGTTGCATGATAATTACTCGACTTATTGCAGATATTTGATCAATCAAGAAAATGAGGCTGGATCCATCTTATCGGATGACGGATCCAGATACGAGCTTTCGGATAACCTCGAATTAATCACATTGTCTCTCTTGAGATTGTTGGATTTCGATAACTTCTAGGACTCATCTAAGAGAGTAGCGGGGCTCACGGGGCATAATACTAGAAAAAATCTGACAATCGGATATCGGCACCAATGTAGTGCAACGTTCGTGCTTCGCTACATGCTCACCCACTGCTTCATTTCTGCCACAAGAACAAGGGATCCGGTAAGCGCCCTAGGCGCGTAAGCAAGATATTTTGTTCTTGACTGACGGTAGGCTAGAAAAGCAACGGCGACTGGAGGATCTCGACTCGTTCTTCGGATATTTGGCTCGCGAAAATTGTTTCCGAAGGGAGAATCGGGCTAAGAAATGGAAAAGGTCCGTTCGATTAGTGCGTTTGTGACGGCTTGCTTTTAAGCCCGATGATGGTTAGAAATAGGGAGATGACATCTAAAAATGGGAGCCGTCCACTGATCCATGGATCCGTGGTGAAACGTCCGTCGGGAATTGGAAATAGGTGGTGGTAAGCGATGCGTTTATCAATTCGATTATGTCCGTGGATTGATGATTAGAGATGACAAAAGGAGGTGGAATTATTTCTTTTTTGCAACGACTAGATAGACTCGTGTCCATTCGCCTCGTGAGAATGGATTTGTGTTGCCTACTGGTGTCCTCGAGGGTCGACGAAACACGAGTCTGTCTAATTTCTACAAAAAAGTGGTAATTTCATCCGCATTTGTCCTCTCTACTGATGAGATATCGGTTATAATTTTTGTGAGCAGAGATTCCACATCCACAGCCTCCCTAACGAGGCAGTAGCCTTTGTGGTACGCCTCGCCTCGCTATGCTGCCTGATGAAATATTACGCATCGAAATAGGATAAATTTCTTATTGGTCACATATTACGATACGTGGCTCTTCACGGACAGAGCTGGCAGATAATGCGTAGGCAGAAACAAATTCCCAAGTTTCATACAGATCGGTGAGTCATACTTCGCCAAGTTCCCTTGTATGCGGCTATCCAACTATTTTTAATCTTTACTTTCATTTGCTACCACAAACAACATTTCAACGTAATAAAACTTTGTATCTCCTATCTTTTTCAGCAAATCACTCGTATCTAGTAATAAAGGATAATATTCGAACAATCAATATTTTGTATTACTTCTTTTAATAATAAAGGCGATTATACAGTAGCTCGAAGCTAACGCGATAAATAGCGAAATTGTTCTCTCGTGATATGTACTTTTATTGCTGTAAAATGTGCATATAAAATAAGATGTACAGTACCTGGATACTTATCGTTTAAATTCGCAGGATATCGATCGATGATTTACGATTTTTGTTGTTGTTTCAACATGCGAATGCATAAGCCTAACATTTAATAATAAAAACTAACTACATTGCTTACAATGCTGATAAATATACCTAGCAGGGTATAGTCTGATGTGAAATGATTGCAGCAAGTACGGATGTATGCACCGAAAACCGTTTAATAACATAAAACTTGCGTTATCGGAAGCAATTAAAGTAACAGTAATATTCATAATCAACTGAGATCTTACACGTATTCATTGTTCCTGCGGTTTCATGTCATGCCGATGCATTTGAAATATGGTTTCCTTTTGATAATGGTATCGCAAAAGGCATTTCCCATTTGCAAGTTTCTATCTGATTGCGGAACTACACCAAGGAAACCCGTTCATTTAATATGAATAACATTGCTACTAAATGGACTAGGTGAAGCGTATGCTTTCAAAACAGGACGCAGGCTTTTTGGAACGGTACAGAGAATATTTTAGTTGGGAGAATACATTCAGTGAATGCAGATAAGTGGTTATGATTTTAGATTAACTTTTTGCAGAGTTGTACCAATATCTATCACACTGTAGATAATACAAACTTTGCTGATACAGGGCAACTATTTAAGTTTTTACAAAAGCAATGAAGGAAATGAGATTTTAGTGCAAACCATTGTATTTTCTTTATACGTTTGTATTTCTTCTACTTTCAAGGTGGTTTTTCGAAGGCTGTAATAACTTCTTAAATTGATCGTGAATTTTTGCAACGCTGTCGAGGTACCTTTCATGATTTCATCGATGACTTCAAGCAAACAAATTGTTGTATATCTCTTGTGTTAAGAGTAATGAAGTGTTGCACTACAATTGCAATGGTTAAAAAAATAGGATCTCTCAAAATAGACAAAACTGCGGTAATCTCGCCAATCCCAACCATAACTTTAATTTAGGAAATTTAGGAAATTAAGAATTAGGCTCTTCCTAGATCCAAAACAACAAATCAATTAAAATTAAAATAAATTTATTTCTTGGGTTGCAGTTTAGTCATTGATAGTTGATAACATCGGATTTCTTTTTGGTTCTCGTGTTGCAATCTTTTTATATAGCTTCAGAAGATCTTAATGTGTTGTAACCATTGATAATGTTAATCTGATGTTCTCTTGGGTGTTCCTATTTAAGTCCTTATTTGATGTATACATAAAAAAATACAGTTTGCGAAAGCTTAGAAATTCATATAAGGAAGTCTTTTATTTCAATGTGCTTGCATCTACAAACCGTTGTTTTAACGCGTGCAGCCATTACTTCTGTTTTATTTATTGTTACAAGTTGGGATTTTCTAAAGCGTAGCAAGCGATTTAGTAAGCGAACAGTCATCTTATAAATAAAATTCACCACTTTTAGTGCGTTTCCCAGGCGTCAATATGGAAGTGACCGTTCGGGTATGTGATTGGTAATGTATGTTCAAGCGATTTTATTGCAATAGTCACGCATGTTGTATTTGTTTGGCGGCCGGTTTGGACGCACGCGAGCGTAGCGAAGTGCTGCATATACGTTATACGTAATAAAATCTCGTGAAAAAAATGTGAACGAATTTATTATAAATTTTCGTGATTTAATGTACCATGGCGCGAAAATAAAATGTTTAGTTTGCGATATATCTTTAACGTATAATATCTCAATAATAATAAAATAGGTTAAGTAAAACTTGGCCTCCCTATATCTTTAATGAATCTTTGTTAAATCTACAATGCAAATTAATTATTATTAGTACAATGTTTATTTCCATTCTTTATTTCTTTTAATAAATACGTTACATCCTGTATATAATACATTTTAACGGCAATAGATCTACTTATAAAAATGTATTTGATCGCGGGCTGTACCTACTACCTTCAATCCTATATACCAACATACCTTCGTATGTATGTAGGTACGTAAGTACATACGTATGTGCACCACATCGTCTGTAATATTTCACGATACCCATAAGCAGAGTGCAATACGAAGTGCCGCAATAAAAAAAGCGAGTAAGGCTCCGATAAATTTGACCTTATCGACGCTAATGACGGTCTATAAATAAAATGCTTTAACCAGCATTAAAGTGATTCACTTAAAATGCCTCGGAGTCCAATAAATATGCCAGTTATGCGTGCGTCTATAGCTTCGACCGTGTATTGTAAAAAGCGATTCCTGCATGTACGCGGTTATTACGCTGTGTTCGCGTACCGATTCTGATGAAATTACGGCTATAATACCCGCCGTTGCATAACGGCGACGACGATGATAATAGCGCGGCTTTTATTACTCGCGTTTTACGAAATAAATCGTCCTATTCTCTATCGGCGCAGCATTCTTCGACGTGCAATGAAATTAATGTATGAAATGAAATGCTTAATTTGTTATTGCTTACTTTTATGTTGCTGTAGTTACGCACAATGACTGGTTAGTTTTTTTTTTAATGGTAGCGGCAATGGGAAGACGGGGTTCGACAAAGAAATACTCACCAATTGATAGGAAAGTACGTCCACATCTGGCAAAAAGAACCAAGTGTACACTATATGCTTTTTCTATCTTCATGACGTAGTGCAATACTGAAATTGGTCTTAAAATCAGACGAATGAAGTTAATATCTTCTACAAATCCATGTCATGATACAGAAACTGATTATTTGGGTAGCAGCTTCACGAGAAGAATTATCCGTTCATATTTTTTCGATGAAACAGTAACCGCAGAAAGATAATATCGTAACAGCTTATTGTAACCTTTTCTAAACCACTTACATGACGACGAACTAAGGCATTCATACTTCCAAGAGGATTATGTTACAATTTATAAAACACTGTAAATAATGAACCTCTTGTAACGAATATTTCGATAACCGGACTTGTGATCTAAATGCTTTAGATTATTTAATTTTTTCGCACCTGAAAAGATTCAGCTTCTAAAAATACACCACATATAGTACAAGAACTTACTGAAGCAATTCAACATGTTTGATACGATAACGCCTCAAGACTTCGTCAGCGCTTTCGACAAAATGAAACGAGGGCTACGGGTTTCTTAAATCCTTCTTTACTATTCTCCTATCTTTAATATTATTGACTTAGGTTGCTACGCTTTAAACAGAAACATTACCGTCAAATACGTCCGACGTAATTTGAAGTTTTAATCTTGATATGATTAATATAAGCAAGATTTAACTGTCAGATGTAGTTGTAAGCGACGTAAATAAAATATACCCGTATATCGGGCGTTGATGGTTAAATGCGAACATAGCGATTTAACATGTAACTTCGTTATATGCGATTTCTTTCTCGCCTATTTAATTTGCGGCACAAATAGAAGCTCTGGCGGTTATTTTAGTTTGCTCTAGGCTTGATTCGCATGGTTCCAAAATATATTTAAAAAAAGTCAAAGTTGCCCTAAGAAATTAAAGAAAATGGCTTTTTTACCCAGCCACACTTTCTTTTGAATATCAAAATTCTGAGAATTGTTCTGAGTTAGTTCTATGTTATCTCTTATAGATCAAAAGATATGTTAAGAATAGACTCCGGACATTCCGAGGACCTATTCTGGGTTGTACTAGTTGATCTAAACATTGCTCCAGGATTGCATGTATATCAAAAGATATGGCAAAAAAAACAAATCACAGAGAGTGAAGTTAGTCACACATTCTTTAAAAATCAACATTCTGGGAGTTACTCTGATTATTCTAAGCGTTGTTCCGGAAGTTGAAACCTGTATCTTTTATAGATCAAAGGACTTGGCCAAACAGCCCACCTTTGTTGGAAAATTAACATTCTGAGAGTTGTTTCAGGTTATTCTAAATATTTTAATTAAACTACGTTTGGCGGTAAACATTTGGGTGATATAAGCAACTCGATCTTGATCGATTAGATTCAGTTGTTAAGCGTTGCGAGACGTCACAGTCGGCGGACAACAGAGGTCCAATTTTTTGGGAATGTCCATTAAAGGTAGGTTCATGACTAGAGAGGATAAAGGCGGATGAAATTATTACTTTTTTACAGAGACCAGACAGACTCGTGTTTCGTCGACTCTCGGGAACATCAGTAGGCAACACGAATCCATTTTCACGAGGCGAATGGGCACGAGGCTATCTACTCATTGCAAAAAAGGAATAATTCTACCTGCATTTGTCATCTCTATTCATGGCAATAGTAAATAGTTCGATATTGTTATGTTCTCACAAAGATCAGGCAAGTATGCGAGAATGCTGCGAGTTAATGTTCGACCAAAGATGTAAAGTGTTGATACTTTTACCTAATAGCGACATTCCTGCCAAGTCGAACCAAGCCATCGCCGTTCGGGAGCCAATGTTGTGCCAATCGTCCGTGATATTAGAAGAGTAGCTATATGTTAGTTTCACGGTTATTGCAAAGCGGCTTGGTAAAAGTGATTCTAGATTGGATGGTGTTAAAAGAACGATATACGTGCGTAATGCGTACCTCGGATTTCACGGAAAGTTGGTAATTTTAATATTTACGGCAACGCGCATGAGTAATTTATACACGCTCCACAATAACGTACATATAAACAAGCGATTCATTCAAAGACTTTTTGTCGGTTTGTGCGGATAAATGCGCAGCAGTTCCGGTCGAATATTTTGTTCTTCCCTCGGCAACCGGCGGAGAGACGTGTCAAGTGTTCGATTAATTATAGTTAAAGCGATCTCCGGTCCAAGCCGCGCGCAAGTTATTAATTTTAATGACATTATTTACGGTCACGATCAGTTTTACGGCACCACCACCACCGCACCGGGTCATGCCAAGCCATACCGAGCGGGCCGGCCCGTCCGGACACACTCTGACATATAAATTATAAACGTAATAAACGGACGTTGGACTGCGGTAAGGGCGAAGGTATTACGGTCGCTTTTAATGGCGACTCGTAACTGATGCCTCTCCTAGATGAAAAAATAACGCGTTCGCCGTGAAGGGAATAGACCGGGTAGGTGGATTTTATGAAAAATGTATCTGGAAAGTATATGTAATTATATAAATATATGGATTCCGTACGATGTCTAGAGGGTACCATTAATATCTGATGAGGGGATATATTTGAAACTGGAAGGACGTCTTTAATGATTATTATTTCAGGTATACGTTTTGGCAAGGACATCAACTACTGGGACTAATGCTTCTTCTAAACCTTTTATTCTAACTTTCTTTTATCTATTCCTACAATTTCCTGTAAGCCGCATGTGATCGGGAAAAGCATGATTTAAAATATTTATTTTTGGATATTTAGTTTCAATCAAGTTAGTTAAATATTGTCTAATGTTGTTAACCTTATGCAACACGTGAACGCAAGATGTAATCACCCAATCAGAAGTTCGCAAACAATATACGTACGTCTCAAGAATAAAGACTCTCTACGAAGAACAAACATTTTATACATTAAACCAAATTGATCAAATCACTCGTAAATAGTTGCAAGTGCAATGCCTCAGCGCTCTAATTAGAATTAACCCCGCCAGAAGTCGGAGTACGGTACGGAGTTACTATACCATTAGCGAGGCATTAACGGAAACCCGCCAGCGAGCGGAAGTAAATTGTAATTAGACGTCGCTGCGAGGCATGCGGAGACCGGAAAGGAAAAATAAGTAAATAAATAAACGAAAGGTCAACTAACCAAGCTCTCGATATCGCTAGCGCTGTATTACGTATGCGACGCGCGTGACAGCTTTTGTCGGTTTGCGGAAATCTTACCGGGTCCCGCCAATCGTGCTGTTATGTACGCTCTCGGTTTATTACCGAAGGCTGATAAAGATACCGGTGCGAAACACAACCGCAAGTGGGAATGCAAAAGAAAGGCGCGTCCTGTGTGCGTTGCGTTTCAAGTTGGCGTAATAGAATGTGCAAGCGGCATTTCCAGCGAAAAAAAGACTTAGATTTATAAGCAAGCGGATATGTATATTATGTACTGGATGTTCCCGAATTCCTCCGTTATCGAGGAAACGTAGAAGAAGTATAATTAGCTATTGTTATCGTATATAAGCTAGAAGACTTAAAAAGCACGATCTATATTAATCTGAAGGTAATCTCAAGCAGATGAGTCATTATTATATATATATTATAGAATTATTTCCAGAATCTTTGAGATTGGACCAATATTCGTTGACTGTCGGTGCATTACCTTGACATAATTTGTTGCTTGCTATTTACTGTTTTAGTTTATTTTTATTTGCTTTTCGAATTTCTTTTAATCTCATATTTATCTTTAATTTATGTAGTTTTTACAACAGTAAATTAAAGTAAAGTTAAAAATAGCCATAATGCTTATTTTACAACTAACCATGGGTGGAGAGATAGCCCAAAAAGATAGTTATCTTGAAGCCCAAGATAAGATTGTTGAACTAGCTACCTCAATTTGAAATTGGCGAATGTGTTAACCTATCTGAGAATTATAGATACAAAAGCGATAGTTCACCGGAAACCAGTTAACGCTAACGGAAGCTGCAAGAAAAAAATAACAATGTTTAGTATGTCAGTTTTACGGTACGCCATAAGAACTTTACCCTTTCGTTGTCACAAAAGTTACGTGATAAATTATAAATCAAGCTGCACATAAATTTAAACGGTAACATTTTCGCTTCCATCTGTGAAACGTTACATTTCCGCCTTCCGCGAGGTCCTCGAAAGCGTCCGTGACGTTTCCAGCGTGATGCCGCAATCAATAACGGTTTAGGTGACGCGCTTTCGCCGTGCGAAGGCCGGAGGAGGAGGACGACGAAATGTAAAGAAAGGACGTTGACGACATCGTCGAGGAAGGAGACGGAAGCGGAGGCGGATAAAAGGAAAATATGAGGTTTACGTTAATGCCGGGGCGCCACGGAATGCTTTTACGACTACTTACTACGCGGGGATTCATAAGTTGCGCGGCTCGGATACGACCGTCTCTAATAAAATTTCAGACAAAGTATTTCTGATAATAACGTCGCTGGCTCGATTTCCCTTGGTTTGGCTTATTTCTGCGCTGTAAGCTTACCGAGTTTCGTTACCATTGTGGGTTAAATTTTAGATTACTTTCGGAAAGATGTTCATAGTTGGAGTGATTTATTCCCTAGTAGGGCTTTATTCACGTGAGCACTCGAGGATAGACAGAGTGTCCCAAAATAGATAATTTCTTTCACTTTTTTCTAATGCATAATTAACTCTGAAGGAGTAATTAAGCAGTCGGTAAAGAATCAGATTCAACATTTTGAATCAGAAGTCCAAGATGCTGTTTCGCCTACTGTTGCCACGACACGAGACAAATTGCTACTTTGTACAATCAATACAATACATTCAGGCCGAAAAGTCAACATCTTTGTGATTTGATCAGCTCTTTGACAACATTATGTAAATATAAGTTCACATTATTCAGTTAACGGTGGCCAGTCCGTTGGAGCATTACGTAGTGGAAGAGCAACATTAGATTAGCAAGATTAGGTTTCAGTCGCAAAAGAAGCCGTGTAAATGTCTCTGGTGAGCAGCTTGGTGGTGTTGAAGCTATCCATTATCGAGGATGAGTTACAGTAGAGGAAAAATCTGTGCGAGATGAGTTCCACAACAACTGAATTAAACCAATAGGCATTAAACCAGTCAACAACTGAAGGAACGGTGTTTAATTTAATTTTGAATTGTCACATGTGATGAAATATCCACCATCTTGTCTAGACGGTGTCTAAACGGCAAAGCTTTCAGTGGAAACACATGGATTCTCCCTCCCGGAAAGAATTCAGGACCCAGCCGTCTGCAAGCAAAGTCATGGTTACAGTACTCTGAAATTCGTAGAGACTTATTTATTACGATTATTTCAAAGAGCGATAAGCTATCAACTGCCTGAAAACAAAGTAAGGCCTACCATTCGAACGAAGCTCCTTGCACCCTTGATTGAAGGCGTGCGTTTACATGAACTTCGAAAAGTAAGGTGGGAGATGCTTTCACGTCCTCCTTACAGTCTCGACTTCGCCATATTGCACTTCCATTTGTTTGGATCTCTTAAAGAGGCTTTACGTGTGAAACATTCTTGATCCAGTCAAAGAGCTAAAAATGAGGTGCGCAATTGACTTCGAGATCAACTCAAAGAATTCTTTGTCATCGGCATACACAGCTGATTTCAACATGTTACCTATGTTGAAATTAACCAGGGTTATGTATTGAATTTTTGAGCGATAGCTGTTTGTGTTGCTAAATATTGAATTGTCCTCGTATTAATACAGAAAATCATTTAGAGAAGTAACTATTTGGAATGAGCACCTTAAAAACTCGTTTACTGTAAATACCTCTTTTACTTAATTTCACAAAATCCTCACAGATGCGCAGTCACAGGAAGAACAGTAATATTAAAGAAAATATATACGTTTGTAACGTTTGAATTTAGCAAAGCTTGCTGTCTAACATTTTCGGAAAGTTTCGGATCAAAAGCCAAAGCCTTGCCTAACGATAAAGTTGAACACGTTGCGAAGTTTGCACTAGAGCAAATCATTTGCAGACGCGGGGCACCGAAGAAACTGCCAAGCGATTGAGGTAGCGTGTTTATGTCATACCTATTGACGGAATTTGTTCCGTTCCTGCAATGTACAAGCCGTCCACAAACGGTCTTACAATACGTTGCAATAAGACAATCGTAGACATCTACACATCCACCTCTCAAAAGGGCTGGTATGTATTGTGTATTCGCTTACATCATGAGACAAGAAACAACGAGCATTATTCATTTCAGTTTGGTTTATGAATAGGAGCCCTTGCCTTCAGTTAGCTTAAAAACTGTCGACAGAAGATCGCGCAGAAGGAAAACAGGCATGCAGCACGTGTCTTGTGACTGGCGCCGTATTTTGATTGATGATGATAATATCGATAATTCCAGGTAATTGGGAATTTTAAAGTATGCCACCTTTTTTTAATAATTGGAGATTAGGTTTTAAGCACGTGTATATTATTTGTTTTGTTAGGTTATTTTTCGTAATTTGCTTTAAGTAACTTAATCACTGCGTCATTATTTTGTTTCACATTCATATTTACTAGGTACCCTTGTAGTGAGCCTAGCGGAGCTTAAGGTCTGAGGAGGGATGCCTTATATTTCCTTCGTATCGGCTAAATCAGAAACATAAGAGATTTACGCTTGCCTGGATCGAGTAGCGTAAAGCTATTTAAGTTAGCGTTTCGGAAACCCAATAAAAAGGTAAAGAATACTACGGAAAGAAACTAGACAGTTTGATGCAGAGGACAGCCACACCAATCGGTCACAAGCCTCGACGCAAGTAATATTGAAGAAATTGAATATTTGTTTATTTGTTTACATTTGATTTTTCTGAAGCTAACTTTCAAGAGCTTTATATGAATCGTGTTAATATTATTTGGGACTTTTTCCTCTCTCCGTTAAATGAATTGTATGTTGATCTTTACGAAAGTTTTAGACTTTCGGTTCCTTATCGGTCTAATACAAATCGAAAATATCCAACTTGGTCTTCTCTTATTATTATTTGCAACTTGAAGATTAAAGACTTTTATAGAAGGCATTGGAGAAGTGGATGCAGTATATATTATGAGAATGAATTTAAACGAATGCATGCTCTTTGTAAAGATCATATCCTTATCACTTACAGGAACTGTGTTCAGCAAACGGAAATATCTTCTCCATTCGCTCTAAAAAAACTATCTATTCTTGACGTATTTGCAGATTTATTTTCTCGATCATTGAGTGGTATGATGGACGAACGCGACGTAGATGCAGATGCGTTATCATTCCCTATTTCTTTGCCTACCAAAAATTTACAGCAGGCGGCGATTTAATTCCAAGCTCCTTTGTTAGTCTTTTGCTTTGGAAAAACCTTTGACCGTTCTAATTAATTTGGCCATTAACACATCCATTTTCTCTAATTTATGGAAACCCGCAAGGATTACTCGCGTTTATAAGAAAGGCGATGATGCGGTACTTAATAGTTATAAACCAGTGTTTAATGCTTCCTAATTTTGCGAAAGTTTTCGAGTACTTCCAGTGCACTCCTTACATTTTGGTGAACATTCAACAACGTGTATTTCAACGTGGTTTTCTCTCAGGTCGCCCTACTATTACGAATTTCCTCATAATGATACAATTCATTTTAGAAGAGCTGGATAATCAGAGATGGATCGATGTGATGTACACAGATTTGTTCATTGCAGATTCACCTGATTTCACCTATATTTCTGGAATCCCTCAAGGCTCGAATTTAGGTCCCCTTCTTTTTTTAGGATCTGTTAACGATGTGCTTGTGATTCTCGAATGTTGTATCCTGGAGGACGACATGAAGACTTGGCATGGTTTACAAATAAATTAAAATCCTTTAATTAAACGCGGCCGTTTCCTACACAAAGAGGTTGAATATTATACCTTCGAGTGGATTGATGGAACCACCAAGATCCAGGTGTATTATTTTATTCTTTGTTGTCATTTATATTATCAGCGTAAACATCGACAAATCTAAGATTTATTATGCGTAACATTGGCATATTTTCCGGACTGCGCTACTCAAGCATTTGTATTATGCATTCGTCGTCAGTTCTTTGGTATGGTAATCTTATTGTTTACGGAATTGATGGTATTTATCCTCGAAGAGAAAAGGCACAACTTTTAATCTTTCGCTAAACGTTGCGAACTTCGTAGTGCTAAATTTCCATGTAAGTTTGTTCATGGCTAAATTGACACATTTACTATGCATGGTTCATTTCCATGTTCCTCTTCGCACAGCGACACGTTTTCCTATAACTTTCTCCTTGCCAATACGTCGAACTAACACGTTTAGATGCGCGCCAGTTAATAGAGGTTTCCGGATGAGCGAATGACATACTCTTAGCGTAGTATTATGTTATGAAATTTTGTTTAGCTTTAGTTCTTTCTCTTTTTTCTTTATTATGCTACGCGTTCTTATATGTATATTAGCTTACCTTGTTATCGGATTCTGTTGGGTAATAGTAATAAAGTATTATCAAATGTCATTTCTTTTAATTCTTTATTCCGACACATTTTAACAGCTTCCTGACGATATTTTCTAGCACATCATCGAAAGATACGTTTGACAGCCACCACTTGATTATTCTTTAAAGTTTTTGGCTTGGGATAGAGGGTAACTCATTTAATTTTTACGTTGAAGGTGACAAATCGATGGTTAGAGAATCCCTCTGTGGCAATGGTAGACGTGCTGCTTCATTTTCCCTAGAAATGTGAAATTTGCACTAATAGACGAGTAATAACTATTGTGCCGTGAAAGTATAAGTCATTAGTCTACATGACTTTTACTGACAACAAAAAAATTTAAACTATGCGGTTGCATCCAACGTCACTATCTTGATTATTTTACTGTCATCGTGTTTGTATTCTTAATGGCGATACCATGCGCACTCGAATTGAGCAATAACTTCGCATTTGTAACAATAAATACAATTTTATAGGCGCAAAATGTTATATATACATAAATTCGCCATACGCATGTATATTTATTGTGCTGGTATTTATTTATCTCGAAGTTTGATAACCTAAATAATTTATATAAAAGCGATCGCTTTTGCGTCCAAAAATAACCGCATTATTTATGGCGTACAAGCGCCGTTGTTTGGGAGAGCCTGGCGTCACCAATAACAATGGCATTTTATACACAATCCAATGTAACCTTTCGTCGTATACAAACGTGCATGGTTATATACGTATATTTTTATTGCATTGTTTCACAAAAGCAATTCGAAAATATAATACATTGTGTTTCGGACCGTAGCACCGAACGCCGTTAAAATAAATCCCATCAGGAATGATGTCAATATTGACGGTGCTGCGTCGCTCTGTATCGACGACGTCCCGCAAACTGGCGAGCACTCAGACGACGCTTTTATTACCTTATATAGGGCCGCATGGAACATTTTATCAGGGCGTATAACTTTTTATCTATCGCTGGTTGTTGGGCGCTGTTAGATTTTATATCGCGGAAGTACTAAACGCTTCCCGAGATATTTTTGCATTTTCGCTGTACGGAAAGGAATAATCTTAAATACTTTTATCGAGCAGTAAAAATATAAATTTACATGTAACTTGTTGAGAATGGTCGACAATTTTCAGGGCTGAAAAATGAAAAACAAAATTACTAAACGGTCATAAACTGAAAGCCAACGAAACTCCGCCCGTTTCCCACCAACGGACCGCACCCATCATCAGTATCATCACGGTAAATCGTATATGCTTCTTTTGTTTTTATTCTTTTATTTTCGATTTACATTTGTTTCAGCTTATTGCTATGAGTAGTTTAAATTATATGTTCGTCCCACTCAGTATTGTCATAGTTTTGTGTATTATCAATTTTTTTCTGTAGTAATACGTTATTTTTTAAATAAATTCTTTTATTTGTTCACACAATCTCATCCAAAATCACACCATCTGAAGAAGTTACTTGTTATGAAATATTAATTTGATAATAATTGTCAAGTGAAGGAGATTCTTCCGGGCTGTTTAGTTGCTGTTGTTTGGAATTTCCTTCCGAAGAAACTCCAAACGATCACGGCTGTATGACACCGGCTGCCGAAATCTATCACTTCTTCGATTCTTTAATAGTTGTCAAATTGAAATATTCATCCTTTTACGCTCACGCACATATCCATTGTGAGACGGCCTTTGCTCATCAGATGCACGTAATCTATGTAATTTTGCTTTATGGGCTTTCTGGGCTTTGGGTCAGTTAACTATTCTTCTCCGTTCAATTCTATCAACATTTTCACATCTTCTTGTCATACGATCTTCTTCTTCTTCCAATTGGTTCCTCTGTTAGTATTACTTTTGATATTATCTTTCTCTTACTGTCGATGTTATTTTCCAGTTGGGTACAATTCTTCTAGTTCATTTGTTTTATCCTTCCATCCGTCTCTCGTATCCGTCTCTCCATGTTTTCAGATGTACTGTCTCGATATTTTCGTTTTATTTATTTTTTTGTATGTGCTCTCAATGTTTACTTCTTCATAATGTAACGTGTGATTTCTTGCTTTTCCTGTCCTTCTTCGCTTATGGATACTTCGAGATACAAAAATTCTTTCATTCTCTCAAATTTATAGTCGTATGCTCTATTTATTTGCATTGCTAAAAATGTTAACCGCTTTATTTCACATGAATGGCACATAGCTGCTTAATTTATCAAAATCTTGCTGATGAGTTTGTTCAAATTCATATTATGGAAAGTACATCACGATGATCGCGAGTCAAAAATAAAGATCTTTGTCGTCATCATGTCAAACAAGTTTCTTCTGTAGTTAAAGTAAGGTTTTACGAAAGCTATTTTGGTAAAAAAAAGCTTCTGAGGGCTAATTGTGTTAAACACATCATGAATTAGTCACGTGGTAGTATGCATTGTAGTTTTTCAATGCCATCTTATATGTTAAATAAAGCTTCAAAGCAAACAAAGGAAATGGTTAGAGCACATACTTCCCATCACAATTGGAACAGTTGCATTGTTCTAATCATTGTAACAAGATAAGTGCACAAGTATTCACAGGATACGCTGCAGGGTCATTATTTCGAATGAAATTGCAACAACCTAGAACAGCTTTAAAGACCTCATTTAAAAAAAAATTCAATTCCTCCGAAAAATAAAACGCAAAACAACGCAGAGGCAACGCCTGGCTGCAGTGCAAAGGCTCAAATCCAAAGGTAATGAAAGGAACAGGAACGCGTATAAAAGAGGAAAGAACGACGACATGAAATGTGGAGAATTCAACATCGCCCCGTTCACTGCAAGGTATACATATTCACGCACGGAGCACACGTCTTCTTTTCCGCGGCTCATGTAAGCCGTACATAGGTAACGTCGACTACGTCGAAGCGCAGACATTACGTACACGTTCGCATGCATTTGTCATTTTTAATTTGCGACGAGAACGAGCCGCGCTGCTTAATATTTATGAGGTGAGCCCACTACCCGACGCCGCGCCTCCTCTTCAAAAGAACTAGGTTTGTGCAAAATTCAACGCAAGTAACATCGTTTGTCATGGTACAGGAACGTAATATGTGTGTTTATTTTTTTTTATTTGGAAAGTCCGCAAGTATTTCTTAAAGTAATAAGTGTAAGCTCTAATTATATGTACGGCGTCTACCACGGGAAAAATTCCGCAACATATGGAAACTTCTCTATTTCTTGAATTTTAAATAATTATATTTGTGTCTCATTAAAAACTAAAAAATGTTCTAAAATATTTGTCCCACTTCTGTCTTTTCTTCTCATTTCGTTAGAAACACGCTGTATTCTTTTCTCGTCTCAAAAAAGAGAACATTTAATTTATTCTTTATTAAGAAGATTTATTTTCAGGAATTAAATCATTTTCCGTGGAAAACTAAAGGACGCTCAAGAATGTTCTTGTCTTAACTATCAGCTGTTACAAAAGCTACAAAACCAAACAGAGAAAATCTGCTTCTGCAGATGGAGAAACATGTACACAATTGTTTACTACTTGAGAAAAGCTCGAAGAGCTGGCAATGATTGCGTTGGAGCTCTACCAGGCTTTCAGCCAAGTTCTATAATCTCCTTGGCTCTGTCTGGGCTGGTTTTGATAGGCCAATTGAAAGTTCTCGATCCGTATGCTTAGCTCTCTTTCTAGCAAGGCACCAGCCAGCTCGTTGCAATCAAGTATCAGCGTGTTAACGTCCCAAGATTGTTTTTATTAGTCAGCTGCGTGTCTGGAAGGAAGCCTTCTACTCCCGTAAGCTCGTAGAGTAGCTTGATCATCTACTCAAGGGTATCGTGACGCTTGTACTGAAAACAAACGTTTTTATTGGTCACTATATTGTATATTGTATGTTTAAAATAAATTGTTGTATTATTATTATTATTTTTTTTAATTTCTAAAGCATTCACTTGAAGCAGTTTAAGTGAAAAGATCGTTACATTCGTTAATCTGAACAAATCACTTTCTCAATTAACTCGTATTAACGAAAAATTTGACGTGCGTATCTCAATCGTACGTTGCATCTATTAATTCAACGCATCATTTCACTCCGTATATAGAGGCGCTAGTGCTTCATGCGCGTGAGAGTTCCATCGCGCATGAAAGAAATTCCCCTTCGCGGAATTGAATCTGTGAAATAAGTCATGCTAACTAACTAAGTGAGTAATTATATGGCCGTTTTACGGGCAGCGTACGATTTGCATAATTGAGACTAATGTATCACGAGTCAGACGGCCGAAGGTTCCCGTATATGACTCGCGAGGAGAAATCATTTTTACCTTCTCTTCACATCGACTTCTCCATCTTCCATCTTCGTCTTTCTGCTACGGATCTATACGCCTTTTCGGTCGAACGCCGGCCAGAAGAAGAGGTCGAGGTACGCGTGCGTAATTGTCGACGTTTATACGGTGATTTTGTTTTGATTAGTCGTCGTGGAAATTCCTCTAAACGAGGTAGCATGAGCACTTTCGCGATTACCATCTGATTTGTGCGCTGCGTATAGAATGCTTGCGTTAAATAGCTCGAGTAATGGGGTTGGAGTATTAATTCGAAATATCCCCCGGGGGCGATGTGAGAGGTCCGTTCGAAACGTTTGTTGCTGGAGGTACAACGTAGGATTTTCTTTTTTTTAACGGGGATGTTTAAATAAATACATAAGTAGGTAGATAAGACAACAACAACGAATCGGTCAAAACAAACCAATTCGAAGTAAATTAAAAATCTTGTTTTTAATGAAACACTTTTATTTGAAGCTTAAAGTGTTTTCTGAATTGGGTACTTTACGTTACATCTAATGTTTTTATACCGTAAGCTATTAGGTCAATCTCGTCACGTTCACATTGTCGAGAACCAAATTAATTTTAAGTGATAAAATTAGTAAATACGCATATATAAAACTTCGCATTTATTTCACGAAAATAGCGTCAAACGTCTGAATCACCCAGTAAATAACATACTTAGGATAGTAATCTTGTGATTTAGAGATAAGCCAATTAATATGATATCTGATTCCATATCTTCGACGTGATACACACTGTATCGTACGTTTTCGCCTCCGGAAATAATTTTAATTGATTCCGATTATTCATTAGAAAGGAAAGAGATGCTTAAGTACGATGTCCTGGATCTTATGGCAAGTATTTAAGAATAGACATCCAGAGTTGTTTGCGAGACAATAAATGATAACGAGAGTGCACTTAAGGTGGAAATTTATTGATTGGCGAGTTATACAATCTACGAGTTTGTCCAGATCTGAGATAAGCCTGGTAAAATTAAGCAGATAACGTAATGGGAAACTAAATAAATTAATTAAAAATAGATACGCTTTCCTATCGCCCTATAAAATTGCTACGTACGTTCGAAAAACCTCAGAAACACACAAATTTGAATTATTATTAATGTGAATATTAATTTGAATACAGTGCGCTCCAAAATTATAATAAATTAATTAAATTTAAAGAAATGCTCTTGTAGGTTAATCTTCCTCCATTCCTGGTTTGCGATTAATCTAATTGAAAATGATTTTAAACGATTGTTTCCTCTAAATTAAGTATTCGAAATGCTATCCGCATATTCATAACAAAAAGTCTAGCAAAAAGATAAAGATAGGTTCTTATCGATTAAATAGGTATCAATCAAAAATACTGAATAATCAATTTTTCTTAATGTAAAAAATATATATTGAAAATGAATAAAGAAATATTGACTATTTATATAAAACAGCCTGTAAACAGCTGTAAACAGTGTCGGATAAGGCGAGAAGACCAAAGCTCAGCAATGAGTATACAACTTGTTTAATGTGAAATATCCAGATAAAAATATTAGCCAATCCACATTTAGAAAAAATGGTCATGTTAAATGCATTCCAAATGTAGAGCATCCTAAGAAAATGACCGAAGATGTGAAACTTGATACTTTGAGAATTCTCGTGGTGTATCCTAATCAGTGTACAAAGAAGCAAGCAGAGAAATGCCGTACTTACAAAATATAACTACTGCAAGGACTCAATGCAGATGACTTTAATCGCCGCATGCAGCTTTGTCGTATCACGTCGGATTTATAGGATTTACTCATGAACAAATTGGCTATGAAAGGGGACACGGGGACATGTAGAGGCCAAGTGCTACATAGCTAGCTTGTTAGTGTGGGAAAGAAAAATACACAATAGAAGAAGAAGTGAGCAATTAACATTTGTTCCTGGATAATTTAGTAATAAGAAACAAAAGAAAACTAGGCAAATACATCTATAGCAACAAAACAAACACCAATAGATACGCTGTGGATAACACAAAATAGATCTAATTAGTTTCTTTAGTAAACCTCCATTTAAGTACAAGTAGGTACAGTAAGGAATTCCGCATGCTTAAGATAGTATAGCTCAATATAGACATTGTCTGAGAAATTCCACGACTTTAATTCCAGCAGAAATTAACAGTAAAAAATTTGTGACCTCTCTCCCTCGCATCATATCGAAAGGTCTTATTAAAGTTTTTAAGGGTCAAGATATGAACGTAAATTTCAGTTCGTAAAATAAATTTAAAAGCCTTCGTGGCAATCCGGTACATCAACCGGACACGAAGGAATGGTCGGGGATTTATAAAATTCCATGTAGCAGCTTTGGCAAAGTCTATGGCGATTAAAAGAAAAAACCTACAGGCACTAGATTTAAGGAACACATCAGGCATCATGTACATGGTACACTAGAATCGTCAAGTATAGCACAATGCACAAGCGAAACCGACCATAATAATAAATTAAGGAAGCTGAAATTTGATGATTAATGAGAATAGACCGTCTCAGTTCTTACTAATCAGTTCTGTTTGATTTTTTACAGCAAGGCTCTTGTTAGGATACGACACATTCTATGGTTCGTGCTGCAATGACAAGGCAGATTTCCGTCTATTTTTCCGCATTCTCGCTTAGTTTCTGTTTGAGGGCGTATCGACGACAAAGATGCAAGAACAGAATTAGAATTATTTTTATATAATTCGGTCTGTGGTTGAAAATAAGGATTAACATATTCTCGAAACAGCTGTCCCGGATTAATTAATTAAATTTGTCTGGTGTGGAGTGTTCTGACACTTAGTGCTGTTTGTTTGTTGCTCCTATTCTTTATTCGGTCGTTTTTAAAAAAAGTCGATGACGTGACCAAAAGCGGGGGAAATTTAAAACTGGTACGGAAATATCCGTGTTTCCGCCCGGTCCTAGCATTCCTTCCAAAAATAAATTGCTTCAAATTTAATGAGTTTATTTCATAACCTTGTTGCCCAATATCTAAAAAAAATAATTTATTAAAGGAAACAGACAAACGATGTGTCATACGATCGGCTCCAGTATTCGATCACGTGAAGCAATGGAATCAGATACGAACAGATGCTCATTCTTACATTCGCAATGAATGCATGACGAAGAATGCGAGTGGGACAGCCGAGCCGTGACTCACGATTGCTACTGCTGCCGAATGTCGGCGTGTAACTTGGTGGGTTTCTCGGAAAGGTGGCAATTTAGCAAAATTTAGATGTGAATGGAGATTCTTCTAATCGAGTTATGTAAACGGTTAATTTTAAAGTCGAAATGACGTCACGCGCGTATATTGCATGCAGTTATCTTTTCCTCTGAGAATCATGACTATTTTTAGGCCGTAACTAAATAAAATATTCTCGAGATTTATTTACTTTTTTTCCGAAATAAAAAATCTGTTCTTTTAAAGAGTATATCTATTTATTTGGATAATATTTGGAGTTTGTTAGAAGCTATCGGAACAGGAAGACGAAAAGAATAAATATAGGAGTTAGTATTAATAATAGGGACTAAGAAACGATATAAATACGGTATAAGTCTACCAATATGCTGGAATCACTAAACGCTTGTTCTATTTTCAATTCTATGGTTTTATGAAGCTGCCATGGGTTTTCCTTTATCTCCGTTCGTCGCCAATATTTTTATAGAAGCGATCGCACAGAAAATTCTATCATCTTGCCATTTCAAGCAGAAATGTTGGTTGAATTTCCTACTTTTCTAAACATCCAACATCCGGACATACGAGGTTCAATCAGATGAACGACTCCCGTTTTTGGATGTCCTCGTATCTCGCTATCCCAGATGCAAACTAGCACACACGCCTCTATCCGGCACAAAAACAAACGATTATAAATACAGTAGCTGAACGGACCGTTTCCATTTCTCAGCTTGACGTTCTCGCCCAAAAGTTGAGACATGTGATCGACTTCATCGAAAATAATTGCATCAAGCGAGATATTCGAAAAACGATACATCGTCGTCATATTCCGCACGTTCAAGGTTTAGCTCACTTTTAAATATTTGTTTTTACTTTGGTTTCGTTCGTGTAAAAGCAATCTAATTTTATTCATTTATTTACCATTTATTCTGTTAAAATTACAATTGCGTATAGATAGTAGAGCGGTTAACAATTTACACAAATAAAAGAAAATTAAGCTTGATAAAGATATTTACCTACTGCGGAAGTGTTCGTTATACTCGTTGATCACCATTAGATTGCTGCCGCCCTGATGGAATATTAGAACAACACGTAGTTCAAGATATCTGCAACTGTATTTCTGGTGGAGGTGCCAGTTGTACAACAACATTTTTTAACAGAACAAAATAAGAAGCATTTCTTCTAGCCAAATGGTCTCTTCAAACGCTTTAAATATAAAATTAGATTGAGTATATTGTGTATACAGCGTGTCTAGCTATTGCATGAGTGGAGGATTTCATCATTGATGTAGAAGTTTTCAACGTTTTCGAGGAATATCTTTTTGTTATTCAAGCACGTTTTCTTCTACGATACTGCAGATCTAGCTTCTTGATAAGTGACACCCACCTTGTTTTTCACTGGATTTCCCAATTTTCACTGATGTTTTCCTCTGTTGGGTGTTGGCCTCTTGGTGAGGAATCGTCCAACGTAAATATTCCTCGAGCATGAAATGTTTGGGCAATCGTTCAAGGATCTCGCTGGACACCCGCTCTCGGTATCTCATCTGAAAGATTAGACAAGCTGCTGAAAAGTGAAGTAGAAAGAATTAAGCTAACTTAAAAAATTGTCACGTCGCAATGTTTTAAGTACATCCGTTAGTCTATAGCTGCACATAAGGTCACGGCTGTGGAGATATTCAATGCATTTGGAGGTATCGAAGATTTTTATGTTAAAAGTGATTCGTTCCTACGTATTCTATGATTTAATTGGTTCAACATGTCCGTTCTGTCCGGACACTATTTCATTAATTAAATTTAACTACGTCGGAGAAATCAAGAAAAACGGACTCTTCATTAGTCGATCACGGAGCTAATGTATTAATGAATTAACAAGAAACTAGTAACTTGACTCAGATTAGGTGTATCATAGCCTAATGATTAGCTCCCAACGTCCGATTCAATTAAAATTCGAAAATACGTAAAAACGAAATGCATTTTCTGCATAACTACAAGGAAGACCTTATAAAGAAAAAGAAACCAAAAGGCTAATTCGTGTATGCAACTAACAAACAGCGATGGGGCGACTACACAATTCGAAATCGATAAAAGCTAAAACGAACGAGCCGAGCGAACTAAACGAAACGTAAAAGGAACCTAATTAACGTACGGGAATCGAATAGTTTATTGCGGTTAGGACGAAAACATGTTCCAGATGGAATCTCTCCATGATTCGCCTCCGAATCGGCCTCTCCGTACAGGATACTACTTCGCCGGGCGCGCTAGTACCGTCGTGCACCTCTATAATTTGCAGTGCGTATCGGATGGCTTCAACGGTAATATACCCACGTTACTATACGCCACGCCTTTGGAAAACTATAATTAAGCAGCACGAATCCGAATACCTGCGCCTACCTTTGGTGAATGTTGGGGTTCTGATTTAAGACGTTCGTCGAGGAGAGGTCCGGACACTATTAGAATGGCAATTGTTTCTACAGAGTCAAATCAATTTTTCTGGAAGGAAGAAAATCTTGATTACTTGATTTAAACTCAAAGAACTCAAAGAATTAGATTTAACAACTAATAATTTCACATGTAACATTTCCTTTCAATAGGAAAGAATGTTTCCTTTAGAAAGTACAAGACTGCCTCGATGTAATTTGTGTATAGCCTTCAACTGAGGTGACAATGAGCTACTTTTGTTGAAATTTGTACAGTATGGCTTTTATCTAGACTCGAAAAATGTCCTTCTTCCCCAATAATCGCACAAAAAACTAATCTAGGTGCCCATCTTTTCTGGTATTTATTATGCTGCCAGCTGTCTAGCAATAAATTATTGCTTGAAAATTAATTTAGGACCGGTAGATTAGATAATATACAGCGAGTTTATATTATTAATCAACGTATGCAGGATCTTCATCAACAATCCCCTAATTTTTCAATCATGCATGAACAGCTGACCAGTCAAATTCATGCTAGTATGGACGAGAGATTACGTGAAACGGGAACTTTAGCTCGTAAGGCAGGGTGTGAAGTACCTGATATACATAAAATTTAAAAAAATTACAGTGCGTTGAAGATCGAAAACTCGCTTAAGAAACCCGTTGTGAAACTGCCATAAGCAGTTATCAGTTGTATGTCACATTATTCTTGAAAAACATTTAAAATCATGTTTTACAAGATAAAAAGCATCCACGAGCTCAGTGACGTTGATTATAGATTATAGATAGAAGAAGTGACTATGGATATGGAAGTCACCAAAATGAGTTATAGGAGCGCTTTATTAATCAGCTAGGTGACAAAAAGATCTTTCTAAGAAGACAATGCTTCAGCACATACGGCTGACTAAGCGCTTGCTCGCTTGGACGTCTTGGAGTCTTTTGACAATTAACTAGCGAGTTTCCCTTCAAGATCATCATGGATTACATAAGTTTTCCTCGCATGAAGGACAAGTTTTTTAGATCCAATAGCATTAAACCTTCAACATTTGACAACGAATTTAAAAACGCAAAGCGCAGAATTTGTACATGCTTCGAGACTAGATGGCATTACTCCGAGCATAGAGTATCGCTAATACAAGCTTTAAAATATCTCTCATAATAACAGATATACGTGTCTGCTAGGTATGTGAGTAAAAAAGGAATAATGCTACTCTTATTACTTTTCACTGTATTTTTACAAAAATTACCGACTTAAATTCAAAGTCATTCAAGGAGAGAGGACGATTTAGATGTAGTTGCGGTTCACAAACGTAAAACGTGATTTGAATAGAAAGACCTCTTCCTCGCCGATGACGGCATAAAGTATGCGAAACAATAAAGAACGGCCGAAGAATACCCATTCCCAGCTCTCGTAAATATTGAAATTTCGAAAAAGGCGAAATTAGTATTTAGTCATCCGTACACAAAAGAATTGAAATTACCCACCAATTTCCGTACGTTATAGTCGCGGGTCGCGCAACGTTTATTATTGTAATTATTGTAAATATCTGCTTTCCTAAGCAAGCATGTTTTGCTTTTCACCTTTCAGGGAATCGACGTCCGCTTCTCTTCTTAGAGTTCGGTGTGCGTTCCCCACAATGGTATTATCCTAACAAAGCGATTCCGTTAGTAACAGTTGCTGCTGCGTATTGTTAAGTTTCTTTACCGAAGAAAGTGTTTTTTCTCTACGAATAGACTTTACATTCAAAGATGGACGTGTTCATAGTCAGACGTTTCGTAAAATGGTATTTTAAACATTTAAACGATGAGAACTCCGTGTATGTAGTACGTGTGAATGAACAAATTTTTGCAAAGATTTTGTAACCGACAGTACAAACCTATATACAATATACCCTGAAAGTTTGCAACAAAATTCGTCAGTTGTTTATAATAATTGTCAAAAGAGGCTAAAGTAATGGATAACTTGAGATCATTCATTTGCTATACAGATTAAACAAATAAATAAAATTATAATACCAGTTGAATCAACTTCTATTGTTGTAAGGAATCGAAGAGGGGCAGCGTTGCGGTTTATAATTGAGCCAACTGCGTTTTGCAGTGCAGAGACTTACGGAGCTTATTCAGTACTGCTTTCGTGGATAAAGGCGATTGCTTATAGCGTTCCATCAAATGACTTTCAACTCTTTTATGGAGTATTACAAATATTCTGTACAGAGAGTAAAATTGTAATCATGGACGGGGATTTCAACGTTAACATTTTGTACAGAATCAGTCTACTGGCTGTTTGGTCTTTTAACGTGAAAGGTACAATTGGGAAGCCGATAAGACAAGCGGTGAGCAGTCGTTCTGGCAGTGATAATCTGCTCCACGATCTGCTGCCAAGGTAAATGCTGGGGAGAGACCACTGGCTTTCCGACGAAGTGAAGAATGTTTTCGGCAAGCAACCCATTGGACCATAGGAAGAGCATTAGTAACCGAATTCGATATTCAGAAAACAAAAGTAAAACGACATGGAAAATAACTAACGTAACAAAATAACAAAAAAACAATCTTAAAGCAAGGTGATAGAGAATACCAATGAATTTAATGGTTATTTCAAATCAACTCCTATTAAAAACCTAGAAAATGATAGTATCACTAGCATTTCAACAGCGTATCGCTGCAGTACAGCATCTCTGAGAGAGCCTTCTTACCTTGAAGCAACTACTCCGACCGAAGTGAGATATCGGACAGATAAATAAAAAGCGTTTCGAATCACCTAATCAAATCACCTAATCACTTTCCTAAAAATATTGGTAAGCATAGTAGACGGGAGATTATCACGGTTTTTACAAAAACGCAGTGCTCTACCCATTCAGCATGACAGCTTTTGACGTCTTTACCAAAGATTAATATCTATTGACTTACTTATTATAGACTTTTTAAAGACGTACCTCAGTAATAGGCTAGAGTGTGTCGAGGCCAATGATGCTGTCTCTATAACTCCGATAACACAAGGCTTAGAACAGAATGAGCTTCATATTAACATTAATAAAACAAGAGGAGTGTTTTTCTGTAATTGCAGAAAAGCTAGCATTGACGTAATGAGCTTTGAAATTCCATTTTCAGATTCTGCAAACATGTTAAAGGTGAACTTAAACTGGAAAAATCATTTTGACAACCTGTTTCTTTTACTTCGCGCTTTATGCTTGGTGTCACTTAAGCTTCTTCGGAAGTATAGGCTAATATAGGTATTAAACATTGGTGGTTATCCTTGCAGATCCATCTGATTTTTTTATAATATAATAGCAATGTTATGGCCCTTTACGCAATAAGATGCCTTAAATAAAATTTCAGCAATAAACCAATTAGAAAAAAGGCGTCTATTTTAATATTTTTCGGAAAAAGGCTTTCGCAAAGTAGTCGAATTTGTTAGGTTAACAAGGTAGTGCAAGTCGCCTATGTGCAATGGAACCTGGGCAAGTTTAGACGGACAAAACCGTTTTTCGCCGAGCATTTGTACGTAGCAGTTGCAAAGCAAGGGAGCCTAGGAAGCTTAGCCTTTAATTAGCAAATACTTTGTACCCTGAAGGGTTGAAAGCTACAGTGAGATAACAGCAGAGGCTACATCTCTAGGTATGGAAGAAATTGTTTGCAAGTGAATAGAGTTGAAACAATCTTGTGGCCAACAGCTTCTGTAGACCAGAGCTCGACTGAAAATGTTTAGAGATTCGTGAAAACCGAGGGCGCCTTTAAATGGCTTCGTCGTTCTTCTCTAGCGACTCAAAAAAATGTTCACGCTCCATTAGCCCGGATAATTAGCAAGTAAGATGAGTTGCTTTTCGTATAAAATATTAAAATTTGTTCAATAAAGGCAAATCGCTGTTTATTTGATTTTATATACTTCATATATATACTATTTACAGAATAAATACTCGCTTACAGTATAATAACTTGGCATGTAGATATACTTTTGTCTTACTTAGACAATGTTATCAATGCTCAATGTTGGAAACCCCGTAGATATAGCTAAACAGAAAGCCTAGGGTCATTAACTCATTAATCATTACACATTAATTACCCAAATCAAAATATTTAATAATCAGGCGACTTTCGATTATGAAGACTTAAACTAGCACGACTTCTTTTCAAGTTTGTCGTAGCCATGAACGTCTTTCTTGATTTCTTATTAATTGTCCGTGATGTTTTCGCCAAGCGCGTAAGTCTCCCTACGATTCAGCAAGCCTCTGCTAATTGCTTAACGCATATCCAGACGAAAGCCGCCGAAACTGCTTGCCGTTCGAGCGACGATCTACATACAAGCACGTCTCTATCCGCTGATGATACGTAACATCTGTGTTTGTGCAATTCGCGAATTCTAAGAACGCCGATTAGCAACACATGTTTTCTCTATTTTTCGCCAACTAATATCGAACGCGACGTGGTACAGTAGTACCAAACTAATGTGGGACGTATGTGCGTAAGATGTTGTAAGTAGTTCTGTTTTAGTGAGAAGTTAAATTAAATTAACGGGATGATTTTGGCAGTTTATTTCTGATCAAGCGTCTCGCGGGTCATAATGCATTAATCATCCTAATTGCAAATTTTATCAAAGACCTTGCTGAAGATGTAGCTGCTCAACAAAACTTCGTTGAGATGATTAGGTTTATGCAATTCAATCAAATCATAGGATTTGCTGGCATAACGCGTAGCCCCAATTACAGAACATTACACTTAATTTAATTTTTTTTATTCGGCTACAGATTATAAATCATAAATCCTATTAATATTACTACATATGGCCCCAATTGAAGATTGTATAGCTGCACCGTAACATTATTGTCTTCCATATACTATACTCCGTAATGTTTCTCACAAAAAGAAAGCCAAGAGGTGTTAGATCCTTCGATCTGGCTAGCCACTAAACGTTGGTAGCAATAAATTATCAAATTGGTTAATTAAATTATCTACCATGTTTTTCAAATACTGAGGTGGACAGCCATCTTGCTAGCGCCATAAGCCAATTTTGTATATGAAAGGTAGCTCATCTACGAAATCCTCTAAAGATGTTTGGAGAACTTTAATCTAATCTAATTAATCTTGATATATTCGACGTGAAGCTACAACATGTGCTGATGTAGTATTCATTAGATCATAAGGCTGATTTGTCCTCAATACTCTACTTATGGAACTATTATTTCTGCGACTTTTGCGGATAAACCACCCACAAAATGCGACCATAATGTTCTGGTCGTAAAGTTTGGGCAATACGCAATTTGTATCAGCGGATCTTGTTTATTCTTAAAATTAGCGTAGATTGGTGTATCTGGTTTCTGTTTCTCGAGTTGAAATGTCTGGATTAACCACATCACAAGCCTTTGCTATTAATTCAGCATTGTTGTGGTGTTCCCCTAATAAATTGTTTCCGCCAGTTTTAATGAGCTGCCTCAAGCAGCAATTCCGCTCCATATTCTTGTCTAGTCTTTTTAAACGTCTTCCAATTTGGTTGCCTTCTCTCGGAAGAGTTAATTAATTTTGGAAGCTTTTACAACACTTAATAAGCATGCAAGTTCCAGCTTCGGGTAATTGAAAAATTCGCCATAATATTTAGTTTTGTAATAAAAGTAACTTTTTATCTTAGCTACATACTTACTCATTTAATGGGACAAATATCACGATGTTTCTTGTGGTTTACTTGATTCGAGCGCCTCTATAGCTGCAATCTCAAATTTTTGTTCAATATCAACATTGAATTGGTCTTATGGAAGACAATAACTTTCATTTCAAACCATTTTCCCTCTTTTATTTACGAAAGTACTCGACGTAAGAGAAAATGAGTTTTTATTATTTTTTTTTAATGATTAGTATGTTCGCTTTTTTGAACTATTTCAAATTTTAAATTATCACACGGAACATTCCTCACTTAACCAAACGTCCATCTTCCATGACCCGTGCAATCCCACTTAATTTGAGACACCCGAATATTTTGTAGTCATACCCGCGTCCCAAAACCGGGCAAGTAAGTAAGGGCAAGATTGTTACGGAGGTCGCTTATGCGGATATTAATAACAAAAGCGGTCCCAATTTTGAGCCGATTTTTGGCAAATGTAATCCACACTAGCATCATCATTGTTGCCGAATTAGTCCTAATTAACAACAGCTTTTCTATTGCCATTAATATAACGTAAATAGAAACAGTTATACTAATGAACGTTTCCTAATCGATCAAAAACATCACCGAGAGAGATAACATTATTACAAGTTCCTCAATTAAACTCAATCGATTTCCTGCGAAACTGGTCAATCTGCATACCATTAAACTTTCACATTTACATTTACACATTCGGATTTCCATCTTTTTCATATTCGCACTCGTCTGACATTTATACAAAATGACCGTTTCGTCAAAAAAAAAAACATTAAAAAGAACGTAAGCACACACACGTACGTTTTCTTTTGGTTGGTTATTTCGGATCTGTCAGAAAAGGATGTTTTCTAATTCTCGCGAAGCGGATTTAAATTCGAATTCGGGGAACAGATTTTTTTTCGCTCGGTGATGGGCAGCGTTACGGACGTGCAATATGTACGTATCGAATCCGGGAGCTCATTTGAATATGACGAGATCGTTTCCGACAGTTCTAAAAAACCGTATTTCACGATCGCATTTCCAATAATATATTAGCCAATAACCGTTCGGACGACGAGGTAATAAAACCGATATTTCAGCTACCCGCATAAATTCCTACGCTTTATTAGCACGATAAACGCTCGAAATAAGACCAAATGGAAGTATTAATATCTAAATTTCGCCGCGGTATATACGTGAGCGATGGATCAATTACCATTTTGTTGTCTTTCATCTCGATGTTACTCTAGGGTTCATTATATGAAAATAATGGTTATTGTAGCGTAAAATATGGCAATAAATGCCTATTTTCGTCTAAAAAAAGGAAGAAACAAAGGACATCAATTTTCATATTTTGCTCGTGGAAGCAATGAGCTTTGTATCTGTTACAGTATACGAGAATAGCCTGAAAAGTTGGAAGTTTTAGCATGAAGATGGTGATATTTGTCAAAAACATTTAGTAACATTTCTAATTAAACATACGTTATTAAGAAAAATGAAATATCGAGTCGTTATTAAATTCTAGCGCTTAAATGCGAGAACGCCTACGTGAGCTCTAGCCAAGCTCATGTACAATGACGACCGAAAGCGCATTCGAATGAACATTTCCGCTTTTGGCATCGATTAATAATTGTAGATGGAACTTACATACACCAGTACACACAGTATGAAGCCAAACTAGTGTCTAGTCAAACTAGTCACCACACTTAAAAGATTTTATTGTTATAGTCGTATCATGGCAGAGATGTCTCTTGGTTATTTCGGTCTTAATAGATCTATTACAAACGAAACGGCATTTTGGGAATACATAACCTATCAAAAATCTTACCAGTAACCAACTGTTTGTCTTTGGCAAGCCTAATACGAACGCTTCCGTTTGTTGTTTTCCGGGAACATTTCGCCAGTAGTTGTTTTGGAGAAAAGGTTAGGTCCGATGAAAGCCATATTTGCTGCTTCTTCGCTACCTGCTTAACTCCTAACCTTTTTCTTCCACCTGTTAGTCACCTGGAATCTATCGTAAAGTAACGTGGTTATTACGTCTCCAATTGCCTTGAACCTAAAAGCTTCTTCGTTGAGTAAGATGCTTATCCCTTACGCAAGGATTTTGTTCTAAATTCAACTTGTTGCAATCTGTTGAATAAACCTCTTTAGATATGTTTGATGACCAAGAACAACTTGTGTTTCCTTCTTTCTCTTGGGTTTAAAATCTATTTGTTTTTATTTGATAGAAAGTTTCGTAATTTTATCGTAATTTCGAATAGATGTTCAGGCATATACCGCAAGAAATATTGGATAGGTTATTGTGGCTCTTCTGCAGATCGGTTACTATCCAGATCGGGTATTCTAGTTAAAGATTTTTGTTAAATAGGTGCCCTCTCTCATTTCTTTCCTCTTTCGTGCAACCTATTTTCCGATATATTTCCTTTTTCCACGTGTATTTACATGATAACATCTTCTTCAGGGTTATTACACGTAAGTACTTCTTGAGTCGAAGGATGCGTTCCACCAATAGTTCCATCGGTCGGGAAAGTGGTAGTGACTGTTTTCTGAGGTAGTTGTGGAGTTGTAGCTCGCTCGCAGGACAGAACTTTTCATTGAGAGACATACGCAAACGCTTATCTGACAGAAAGAGGTGCCAACTGCTATTTGGATGAATTACAGAGTTGAGAGTGTCGCTAGCAAACGTCTGTACATTTACAAGGAGACCGGGTTAAAACAAAAACTGTGTTTAACAAAAAAAAGTACTTCTTTCTGTGCCGGGTTGGAAACTTTTCAGCCAGTAACATTGTATCTTTAGCGTTTAGCTGAAAGATTGACTATAATCTGTTAAATGCTCGCTATAAGTTGGTTCCCTTTGATTTCTTACATGTAACAATGAACGTTTTTTAACTTATGAATTTCTTAATTGTAATAAACCAACATTATAAAAGGCAACATCCTTTATTAACATTGGCAAAAGAAAATACCGCTGTACGTATTCTACGTCGACTTTAAACTTTCTTTTAAGTATATCCTCCATCGTATATTATAAAGCACTACGGGAATTCCAAAACATTAATATATACCTCATCGAAAGCTTTCAAAACAATACACAGACGTGATTAATCGAGTTAAATAAACTCGTCCGCGCTATACCTTTCTTTTCGCATTCGATTTAATAAATTCCGAATGGATGTTGTGCGCGCCAATAATATCGAACATGTTTATCAAATAGCGGAATAACAGTTACAGGTAACATAAACATGTCAACGGCAGTTTATAAAACAAACCCCGGGAGGAATGAAATACGGACGGAACGCATGCGACAAGAACACTAAACGGGACGATTTTGAACTTGAAGATGAAACGTGCGGAGTTCGAAATTGAAGAAATTATAGGATGAAATCAAAACAGAGCAAGGCGTCCGTTGACGTAGATTGCTGCAAAATGTTGTCTGGCGCGTTGTTCTAGAATACTAGAATTTTGTTGTTGCAACAATGTACTATGCTTTAAAAGACTATAATTTTTACATAAAAGGGAACGCTTTCATTATAAAGAAAAATCGTTTTCAGCTTTTTTCAGTAACAATGAAAGAATCGTTCCTTTGTTCATCAAAATATTCGTCATTGAGACTTATGCATTTTTGGGTACGTTCAAAACTAATTCTCCAATCATTTCTTTTTTCCATTCTGAAGATGGCATCTCCAGAATATGGTTATTGATTGTTATTCGGGAACAAAAGGAGGTCGTTATACTCATCTACGCTCAGAGCAGCGATAACGAATTACGCGCGGAGAATATTTTCCCTTCCAATAGGTCCCTAATAAATAACCATTAAAGTTCGTATTCAGGATTGGCAGCTGCGAACTACCTACATAAACCATTTCCAGATTGTATTCACGTGCAGCGTAACACACTGAAACAGTTTCTTAAGCGTCGTAGAAGCGAGACGGCACATCAGGAGCGATACGCGAACAGAGGGACTTGGGAGATCCGGCCGCTTTTGTACGGCAACGCTAATGAATGGTATTGTTTCAAGTTGCTGATGCAGCCGATTAATAGACTCGCTCCGACTGGATTACATCTATCGAACTAGTTGTTAAAGCGCACTGCTTTGTAGTTTTGTAACAGTGCATATGTATGATGATTTTAAAATCAAAAGATTCGATAGATTGGAATGGAGTAGATCGTTATGTAGGTGATGTTCCTTCACCAATTGTTGTTAGGTACAAAGTTGTATGCTGTAGTAGGTACATATTAACAGAAAAGGGAATAGTAGAAATGCATGATCATGAAAGCAATTGCAAAGAACAAAAGAATAAAAGAAAGACAAATACATCTACAAAGTAACCACCTCAAGAAAAAAAAGAGCTTTGCGAGGGGATAAGGCTTCCTACATTAGACAGTTTCACAGTCACTAAAGAAAATAGAAAGTTTGCAATGATCCAAGAGTTGGTAGAGGTGAATTATACGACTGTGATCTGAAAGATTTGGAACTTTATAATGAAGATGGCGCTAATTGTTAAAAACCAAATATCGTAAATAGTTGAAATTAATTTATCTCTCAATGGCCGTGATTTGTGGGATTGGACCAAAAATATCTAAAACACTAAGCCTAACTTAAAGCGTCATAAGCTTTAAGCCGAAATACTAGCAGTGCTGAGGTGCATTGAAGAATTAGAACTGCTGTCGATCTATTACTATCTATTCAGTTAATCAAACAAACATCAGTAAAAGCGCTAGACTCCATAGAGGCGATTTCGAAACTAGTGTGGGACTACGTGAATGCCCTCAATAACTTGGGAAAGCCGAACTAGGGTGACACGAAGGCCATCTACGGAATATAAAGGCGCCGAACAGGCTCGTCAACTGTTGAAAATTGCTGAAAATGGAAATTCCATTACAGCAACCTACTAAGTAGAGGCCGAAGGTGTCTTACAACTGCATAACACTGGAAGAAGTATCAGAAATGGGCTCAAAATACTCAAAAACCGAAATCTAGGTAGAAGGATCACTAACAAGCCTGTTAAGTCTAGAGCAAAGAAACCAAAGCTAACGTAATTAATAAACGTAATAATGATAACGGTAACAAGTAACGCTATCAATTCTAGGGCATTCGGGAAATGTTTCTGCAAGGAAAGGAGACCTCAGTAAACATACCCACCCACATTTCTTTGGAATTTGACTACTTTGCTCTATATCCGGCTTACGTTCCTCAATAAATAATAATCTAACAATGTTAATTGAAATGATTATTTACATAACAAAATTTTCGCTGAAGTGGTATTTGAGGACAATAGACAATAGAAGACTTCCTTTTCGTTCTACGAAAGCCAACCCAATGTTCAGATATATTATTGTGATATTTTTGTCGTTTATATTTTTGTAATCGCCAGGATCACTTTCCATCATAGAGCAGGAACGGAATCCACCATCCATGTGGATCATAAAGATGCAGGAAACTTAAAATTATGAAAGAAAGAAGAAAATTTAACATGAAGGTGGCATTAATTATCACTAATACTTATTTTTAATAAGTTCTATTAGTCCATCTAATTTAATAGAAAAAAAATATTTGCCCGTTTATATCTAACTGGGAAAGGATTTTGTCAGACGTCCAATATACGTTTCCGAAGTACAAAATATTCCATATACACGCTCATAATCATGCCTTTTTTCATGCCAGCAAGTTTGCGTTTTCCAAGAATTTACTTCTTTGTTGTCATAAAACATAATTAGCTTCGGCTAGCACATTTCTTATTCTATGACGTTGAACTCTCCCAATTCATTTTTTCAAATGGTGGAACGCTTGAAAATCTTAAATTATTCAATTACCAGCTTAGAAAACGCTATTTAACTCAATTAATTGAACTAGCTGTTAAAATAATGATGAAAACACTGGTTCCTGATGTAAATAATAAAGCTGTTGCAGATTTCGTGTCCTTATGTCCAGAGCCTGGTAAAATCAGATGAGTCGAACTTTTATTATTTACGTTGAATTAGAAAATGATAATGTCTTAATCAACTTATATCTATATATCTTACAAAGTATCAGATTACAGTTAATATTGAAGTTAAAAACTATATAACACAATCGAAGGAAAAAAGTATACTGGAGATGCCGGGGATCGAACCCGGGGCCTTTCACATGCAAAGCGAACGCTCTACCACTGAGCTACATCCCCACGAAGTCCGCGTTTCTCTCTTAGCAATAATACATATAGTACTACAAATGACTTCATATTTAGATCATTTCGTAAGATATATAATATATCTAACTGATGCTAATCAATTGTACAATGAAGAGCAATGATAGTGTGATTGATCTATGTATTTCTGTTCGTATCATTTTTAAGTCTCGAGTGGATCTAAGTACATACGTTTAAGCTTCTTAGATCAATATTAGATTACCAAAGAAACGTTCAAATAGTTACTAAATGGGGTACTCGAGATCATATTAAAGTTGCTCTTAAGTCTATCATCAATATTAAAGTGGTCACGAGTTTGTTTATAAATGTGAAATATACAAGGCGAAACAGAAGTAACTTACAGAATCTAATTTTACAGACCTAGAAAGTTAAATTCATACGTTTATTCTTTATCAGCGTTAAACTTGCCCATTTACTGAGCAATTTCCTTGAAGACATGATCCAGTAATTGTTAATAACAGTTATAAGTACCGCTGTAACAAGAAATAACGTGCTAACTAAATAACTTATATTTTGCAGAAATCCGCAGGATAATGCCAGAAATTTACGTTAAACTTAATTACTTTTGAGATGGCCGCGGATGCGGCAATAAACTGGCAACGAACAAATTACGGGAAATAATATCGTGAGATGGATAATCTACAGATTGTTGAGAGAACCTTCGAAAATGGACGGCGAAGAGGTTTTCTTGAACAATCAAGCCAACGATAGATTTCGCAAAAGAGCATGTTGGCTTGGTTCAAATCAATTAGGATTATTTCAAATCTAATACGTAGTATCGGAAAATGTTTAAACAAAGGTCAAATTTCAATGTTGTTATGGTTACGTTTACTTTTGCATGTGTACAAGGAAGTGAATCGGCTTACTTATAATGCTGAATAAGCGATGTGAGGAGGAAGCTTCGATTGATGAATGATCTTGGATGTGGTTGCGATGCATTAATGGTTAATCACATAAACATTGATAATACCATGTTTTTATATGTAGTCATTTGGAATTCTTCGAACTCTTTTTGTAGATAAAGGTTGTGGTTGGAATATTAACAATAGTCTTTCTCTATTAATATTCTTGATCATCATTTATCTACAATGTTCTATTTAACAATAAGAGCGGAGAATCGAAGTTCGCGCTGACCAAGAATGTAAATTCGCTTACTTCAAAATGTTTGTCTTCCATGTTGTGGATATATATGTTACATGGTTGAGGGCGATAAAATTACCCTAAAATGATGTAGGAGTTTTCCCTTGATTTGACATTAATTTTAATACAAATAATTAATTGTTTGATGTGCAGTGTGAGAACTGACATTGGACGCCGCGATATTGTCGATTGTTTTGCTCGTAAACAGATTGTTGTTTACTATTCAACAATTGCTGCTTTTCGGAAAGAAACCAGCGGGTATTTTTTTTTTTGCGAGTGCTTCAGGAACAATCTTTTATTGAAACAAATTAGAAAATGTCTAGAAACATAATCAAAAAAGTAATACCAAAATAGCTTCCTCGTAGTATTGATTGAATTATTCACGACAAATGCATAACAAGGAGAGAAAAACATAGACTATCTATGGGCATGTTTCTTCTACTTTACACTGATGACGCCGAGTAGGCAGAAACATGTCTGCAGCTGGTGTCTTTTTTTCTCTCACTGCCGTGAATAATTCTGTCGAGGAAGCCATTTTAGCATTAATCTTTTCGTTCCTTCTAGGTCTTCTTCCTTTTAGGTCTGGTTCCTGGTCTAGGAATATTTAACAGTTGATGGTTACTTAATTTCCGGCTCGTTACTTTTGCCGATGTTGAATCGGGCCTTGAAGTTTCTCTGTCATCTTTTTTGCTTTATACTATTTGATGATGAAATTCATGGGAATAGATCCTTTTCACCACTAGTTCAATCACATGCACGCGATCCTTTTCAATCATCGATGCTTTTTTTTTTGAATAACTACTGATTTTGGTAAACTTTCGCAAAATTCAGCGTTGATGGAAACGACTGCAACGAAATTCTACAAACTTATTGTAAACAATTTTGCTTAATTACCAAACGATTCAAGGCATTGTTGTTCCCGTTGAACCTTTGCTAACATTGTGAAAAAAACTTCACCAAACTGCTTACTGTAAACAAACTGCTCGCCCAATTTGGGCGATGCCCTTACTTCAACAGTAGCAAATGTCAACGCCGCCATCGTCGCTTGTAGGTACTTAAGATGTTGGATAATCTACTTAAAAGGTTTCGATGCGATGCAGTAGTCTTTAGGTAAACGTCAGTTGCATTTATTGGTAGCCATGTTGGTGGCATAATGTTATTGAAGAAATCATTGCATTGCCTTGTATACGCCATGTTTGCCAATAAATTAGCGTTAACACTCGCTTGTAGCTCTTCTTCTTACATATTTTACGCAACTACCACAAGCTCTCTATGACATGACTTTCATTGGCAACAAATTGAAGAAATCCAAAACATTTTAATCCAGAACGATGTAATTCTATGGTCGTCGAAAGGATCTGTATAAGTTATAACCGTAGTTGTATAAGTTTAAATTCGAGCCAACCGATAATTTTCTACTTTCTGAGTATTTGAAAATTATAGCGATGGCTCGTACGCGGGAAAATGGATGGCCGCGAGGGGAATGGCGGGGGTCTATTACCAGCGCTACGGTCGCCAAGACTAATGGCGCAAACGGAATGAACCCATTTACCTAATTTGCATTTATATCATTTAACGTCAATGATATGGGGAACTGCCGAGCGGATGTCGGAGCACACGGATCTGCCACTCTCGTTCTCTCTCGATCGTAGAATAGGCGGGTAAGACCTATTATTTCCTCTTTCCTTTCCTCCGAGTTTTAATGATCTTAGGAAACGAAAGGGAATGAGGTGGTACTCGCGTGCGGAATTTGTTTGCTTTTTTTTTTGATATATTGTGTATTAATCTATTAAGCACGTTTGTTAGGCTGTATGACTTTCATTGTAGGCATTTCCTGCGTGACTCACCTGCTTTTACAGGTAAGGTAGTGATTAATACGGTAGCCTTTCAATCAGGTTAATGACAACAATAGTTTAGTGATATCATGAGGTTAAAATCGTATGAAAATAAACTTGACAAAAACATATCTTTTTACATTTAACGTATCTCCTTGGATTACGAACATGTTTTAATGCCACCATGACGCAAATTTTCAGAGAAATTAAAATGGCAATACTCTATGAAGTGGTGTTCTTAAACAAGGAGATAAGTATAATTCACATCTTACTAATATCTCAAAATTTATGTATCTGCGTTCACCGGTGCTATAAAATTTCAATTATTCAAATTTCACGGTCGTTGATGGTAAAAACCTCGTTTTTCGTCGGGTCATGTTTAACGCAGATTGAACCTGTTTCTGAATACTTTAATTTTTTTTAATTTTATTTTATTTGTGTTTGTCTAGCTCATTAATATGCTTTTTCCCGATACCAAACGAGAGAGCGATCGCCCATTACTTTCTCTCCAAAACTTCACGTGGTATTTATTGTATGTTGATTTACGCCAATGTTACGTAAATTAAATTTTAATACTTTCTATTTGTAATTTTCGGAAGCAAGTTAAATCATCAAAAAGTTAGAGATCTGATATACTTCATTGTTCATTGTTGGTATTTAATGGTTGGGATTATGAGAATAAAAGCACGTTAACGATCGTTCCTAACAAAAAAAAAAAAAATGGTGAATGTAAGATCGTAGTTATTGTTTATATGTTGTTGTAGTGTCCGCCTTTGTAATTAATTAAGCATACACATCTTGCGAAAAGTTTCTTTCCATTGAAATAAGTTGTTAGAATGTTATGCCTTCGTTCAATTGAGATATTGAGATGCCTACAGCCTCACCAAACTTACGCGCTATCAATCGCCGATCGTACATTATCGCATCACGAATTTTCTCAATCTCACTTGGACGAGTCGGACGTTGTTTATCAAAAATGCTCGTACGACCGCGTTTAAAGTCAGCTATCCATTCTTTTGTGGTCGATAGCGAAGGTCCCTTTCAAAAACAAATGTATAATAAGTGCCCTATTTTCGATTTCTTCGAACGACAACCCTTGTCGAAGGTTACTTCTAAGACAGATAGAGTTATTTCGGTTCTAGTAGTGCAATTTCTTACCGAGGCCAGGTAATTATCGAATTGCCCTCGTGACGATGTTTTACAGCTTCGTAGCTTCCTAGCTACTACATCATAACTATCAGAAGATAATTTTCCCACGTTACCCCAATATTATTTACGTACACTACGAACCTTAATAGCATCCAAACGTTAGGCCGTAATCGCGTGCTATTCCCCCGGAATCTCGGAAACTATTCACATGTTTCGGCGAAGCGGTGCTTTTCACACACAAATACCTTGCACATAAAAGCATAAACTCACACACCAGGCCACTCGTAGCACCGTCTTGCCCTAACGTACATACCCTAACTTGTTTTATGTACTTACAAAACGCGTATGTGTACATTCTCTATTTGCTCTTTGAGAGAGAAACGAAGAGAGAAAACGAGAATTAGAGGAACTGCTGCACCGAACGAAGTTTGTCTTTCAATATTTACCCGGGCTCCGGCTGCGAACAAAAGGCTCCCCGTCAGATTACTTAGAGATTAGTCCCGAATTAAATAAAACGTGTCGGGGACGTGGTCTTGCCGTTTCGCTGAGCTTGGCGCGGCGTTTTTGTGAGGAAGTCGAAAAAGTCGGATGCCTTGGAGAAGTATTCGCGTCACGAGGACAATGGCCAGATCCATTGTTTGTCACCGCGATGTTATTTAAAGTCGGAAGCTTAAAGTAAAAGGAAATTCAATGGCATGAATGCTTTTTGGATGTATTGAATTATATATCTGCAGTACTTTCAATTCTGTTGCTTCTTCATATTATTTAATTAATTATAGAAATGATGTCCTCATCTGATTTAATTTTCTTAAAAGCAGGACCAAGTTTGCGCTTGAAAAGCAGGTGAAAGTTAGATTGTGGAAAAAGTTGAAGTTATGATTTGCCCAGTTTTTCGTTTAAAAAGCAGCACAGAAGGTGATTGATTTCATTTTTGAAATTTTGAATATGCACGAAACGAGTGATATCATTAGCACCATCATTATTTAAAGAAAGTCTTCGCCAGAAAGCCAAGCGGAGCGGACGCATTCCAAAAAAAGCTGTGGTTAACTGATACAAACCCCAACAGCCAAGCAAACAGGTAAAGGGTAATTATCTTCTTCATCCTCCATAGAAATAATATTGTTGTGGTTAAGGGAACCACGAAAATAAGCGTGAAAGTAAGTTGCGTGGTATTACGCCATAAGTACAATACACACAATTAAGAAGATGCCAATCACATCCTTGACAATGTTTACAGCGTGCTGTATAGCTGCTATAAAAAGTGCCATAAGGAAGCTGGTGATCATCATCTAACAGCCACAAGGAGAAGTCATAATTCTCCGTAAGTTCTAGCACCATAACGGGTTCTATTATAGTTGGTTGCTAAAGCCATCAATAGCAACCCGCTCCATCGCAAACTCCATTCGTCCATCCAAAGCAAAGCTATTTCGTCTTCAGTAACTGCTAGTTTTTTTTCAATTTTTTTAAATTTTATTTTATTTATTTTTTAATTTAATTGGAATGGCTATAATTCGGCAGTTCTTGGAAGATACGAGATGAATTTATCAGCAACACCTTTTTGTCCTAGAAGCAATTTTATTGTCAAAATACTGGTTGCACACTGTAAGCCCATCGGTTCCTCCATAGCCAAAATAGACACGCATACAGTCCTTCTTTATATCAAACGTATCACTAAATTCGAATTTTCCTTTATTGTTCAATATATTGGTGATTTGCTAATGGTCTTGGATGCTAACTAATAGAGCCACCACAACCAACTTAAATTCTTTGGAATCTATGATTCGAATGTTGTTTGGCTTAAGAAGTTCCATCATGGTGATGATAAATTTTCATTCTATGTTTAGAGTAACATCCTCTAATGGTCCTTGTGATTCCTTTCGTAAAGAATTTGAGTAGTGCTTTTATGTGAGGCCATTCTCCAAAATAAATGAGCATGGATCATACCACACCACATATTTACTTTAAAGCATGTGTTGAAAATTACTTCGGATTTAATTTAATCGATTGTTGCGGATAATTGTGGAATTCGTAATTGAGTAACACCTTCTTCCACTAAATTCAGAATATTTTCTACTTCTTGCAGATCTTGTCAAGCAGTTTGTTTAAACGTTCTTCTAACATTGGGAAGCATTTAGGTCACACAGCTCTAATAAATAGAATTTTTTTGATACTTAAACTGTTGAGGATATTCTTCAACAGCAACTATAGCATTACGATTATCAGTTGTAAATTTGAAGAAGTGTGCGGCGGAACGCATCTATGCTGACATATATCAGAACAACGAAATTGTTGAAGCTATTTTGATCCTCGGAAGAATTGAATCAACTAAGCGGTGCGTCATATGTAATAAGCACCGAAGAAAGCTTTAACGCGGAATGTAGTTTTTCATTTTCACTTTATGCGAGACGTATTAATTCGAAACAAATGAAAATTTCGACCGTTTACAACATCGAGAGTTAAATTTTCTGTTTTTGCGTTAACTTAAAGAGCAAATAAAAATCGGACAAGAACGTCTTAGTCTTTTTCATTACATCACATTCAGAACGAGAATTCACGGAAAAGTACGCGCCAATGATGAGATGGCAACGAAGCTTATGAACATGATAATAAAGGTTGTTAGCTCGCTTTTATTATTTATTTTTATTGTGAATTTTTACGTTTATGTCGAAATATATCTCCTTTAAAATAAAAATTGCCCTGACTCAGTATTCTCCAATCGCATCAAAAGCTATTGCGAGTTGTTATCTTTTAAACGGGACACGGTGTATTTCAAACGGATATTATTCAAGTTCTTTGGAGGAATGAGAACTAATCATAGAATTATCAAATGATTGATAGCACTGCACGTATCAGTTACTTTTTCCAATAAATATCGCGGGTATTAGTTTACTCATAAATGTTTTTATAGCATAACATCGTAAGTAGGTATTTCTACTTAACCAATAACTAGCTCGACGCTATTCACAGAAATCTAGATTCATATCATTAAATCAAGTAGCAGTTAACTTTCAACAAGGATCGTAAATTATCGTTCCCAGAACGTTACGTCTTACGTTACTCTGTGTATGCGACACACATATACGTACCTATACAAATATGTGGATCAACCATAGACCAACTCGAATGGTGGGAATGTTAACGATTTGTGCCGAGAACAATCCATACTATTGCGTAAAATTCCACAATTTCCTTTATAATAAGCGCACAGTTTACAGATTTAATAATTTATGAAAGCGAAGTAATTATGCTACTGCCGCATTTTCGAGCCCGTAGAAAGCCGCCGCGCTAGCTGCTCTCGAATATTAACGTTTTTGTTATTTTAATTTTCACCGTTCGGCCGGTGTGAAGTAAGTTGGAAGAAAATACGAATAAAAAAGACGGGGAAGTGAAAATTACTAACGAAAAAAAAGGAAAGGAAAGGGAGAAATTACGAACGTGGAACGAGAAAATTATTAAAAGCGTTTTCTAATTTTCTATAGTACCGGCAGTAAAAAGGAATCCGTATCTGCGTTTAAGTTTTCGTCTAATTTGCATGAACATTTCCATACTAAATGTTGCCGGATGTTTCTCGTAAAGTTCTCATAGTTAATAGAAAAGGCTTGCTTCCGTCGATAAAGGAGAGATCGATAGCATGCTCAGTGCAAATTCCGGTCCATCCGTTAATTTGTCGTGGTCAGTGGGTGTGGTGAATGAGGATTTTCCAAAGTGCAGAATCGCCAGTTGCGTATCATTAGTCATCATCAGTTCTTCCTCAAAGTATACTTTGCTTTAGACATATCTTGATATGAAGGTTTGATTGAAGATCACCCTAGATGAGGAAAGTCTTAAGGTAGTTACTGAGGTAGCTCTCTATACTTCTTCGGTCGAAAAGTTAATATTTTCTTTTAACCAGTTATATTCAACGGATTTTTTTTTCTTAGTCTCATCTTATTCAGAAATGTTTGCCATATATTTTGTGCGAATATCGAACTTTTTAATGATATAATTAAAGTTTTAGTGTGCTCTAATGGTGCTATTATTAATGCCGACGAAACGTCGCCATCTTGAAGTACTGTTTTCCGTGAAGCTAGTCGGCGGATTTGTCCATTTCTTTTCTATTCTATTTCTTTAAAGTAGTTCTGTTTTTTTTCTAATATATATTCTCCAAAGTTAACATTCAGATTCATCCCTCCTTTATTAATCTTTATACTATCTTTCTTCTAATTTGGTAGACATTTTAAAAAATCAGATGGAGAAAAGGGGCGATTATTCAGGGTAGGGTTATCAGAGAGAGATATGCCACATTTTCAGATTAAGTGAAGAAATGATATAAGATGCATAAAAAAGGGGGCTAGATGCTTTAAAGGAAAAAAACTTGGTAGGTTTGTTAATCACTTCTCGCTCGAATATGGCTGCTAGAGTGTTGGATCAGGATATTCTCGTCATTCCGAGGATTGTTAGCTGGCCTCGCCAGATGGTGTGGTAAGTCGTCCACGTGATTGGCAACATACAAGAATAAAATAAAAAATAAAAGGTAGCGATCTCTAAAAGCAAGCAAATATTTGTTGGTGAACAGAAGTTGGTCAAATTAAAATTTGAAATTTGGTAGCTAATTGTGGTATCATGTCTGGAGAAATCAAAGAAATACATTTGTAGCATATCCGAGTCTATATCTTCTGAAAGTTCTAAAATAATTGGAATATACGATGCAAAATATTACAAATATTAAGGTTAAAAAATATTTAAATGGAAATACTTAAGATAAAATAACTGCACCCAACGCGGTGACTAAGAAAAAAACTTGATAATTGAAATAAATAAGGAATTTTAAAGGCAATCCTCTGTTGAAACCAATACAAAATAAATAAATTGAAAAATAATGAAAATAGCAGTGAGTAAAGTGAAACACTATCAAGGTACTTCGCCGATGTACATGCATTTAAGCGAAGAGACGAACTCAAGAGAAACTAGGAAAATTACAACAGAAACCATGCAAAATATACGAAGATTAATTAAACTTGTGCGGTATGGAGTGTGCCGATACATTTATGTTGTTTGCCGTACGTACAATGTTTACCAAAAGTAACTGCACAAAAATATCGTTACAATGAGTTAGTTATGTAAAGTTACAATAAGTAAATGAAAAAGGTGTAGCCATGCAAGCATCTATAAATGCTCCAACTCCAATTAAAAAGTTTTATTATTTATTTTGTTTTTACTTTTTCTTTTAATGTTGAAGAAAGAATTAACAATAAATGGAAGAGTTATGAAAATGCTGTTTGGAAGAAGAAGTAAGGTTGGTAGCTAACCAGAAGTATTGAAATAGTTTCACGTTTGGATATGATGCACTCCCCGTGGTTTCTTCTAAAAGCTGAGCGTCCTCCACCATCAATTATTCTCTAAATACAAACGTTTATTCTCTCAGAAACAATTTGTTTTAATTCACTACGATAAATTTAAATTTTTAAATTACCCAAAATACCAGGGAAGCATTGGATAAGAAAGGATAAGTTAGTGTTGTTTACGAAACGAATTCGACTGCATAGACCAAGCAATCCTTGCCTCTCTGATTCCTTTCTCAACTTATAATATCACATTTCGAAAGCATCGGTTATGACTAAGCATGCAGAAACGAGCTGTGCTTCATGGAATTAACAGAGACTAGATAGACTCGTGTTTATTCGTCTCATGAGGATGGATACGTGTTACCTAGTGCTTTCCCGGACAATGGACAAAACACACGATACCTGGTTTCTGATAATTTCCTGAAGCACACCGAAAATGGATTCACAAATTCAGAGCCTCGGTCCATTCTTCTTAGAGTATTTATTAACGACCTCCTTGAAATACTAATCTGCAAGATTCCTGGCTAAGAAGATGACCTGAAGATCTTTAAAATGATCACATGCGCAGTTACATTACGTAACTGCGAGGAATAATTATAATAGTTAAATGATGTAATATTTCGTTGCATAATAAATGGGACACAAATAATGGAGGAATTGCATATTTTGTCTAACGCTGAGCTGCGTTTCTCTGGTTATACTTTGAAGATTTCCACAAATAAGGCGGTTTATTACAAGATATTGTAAATAATTTAATCATCAAATATGTGCTAATATATATAAAGTTCTATATTTATATAATGTATGTATACGGTGCTATCATAAAATCTTGTATTATTCCCTTACCTTGTACATATTTCATTTTTTACTTTTTTTAATAGATCGTGGACAACAGACGCCATTTTAAATGATCTCAACGTATCCATTCCTACATATCTTCCCTTTCTTATCTCGAATAACGATAAATTCTCGAAGGAGTGGTTTTTTGCAGCGCTTTCTACATACATGCACACAGCATTCGCCATATCTTTTGATATATTACGTCGGCTAGTAAGTTCAATAATTCCAATAACTCTTAAACGCGATGCATTTCTTTCTCGGCGCTTCGTGGAGCTGCCCAATAGGGGCCCTGAATGTTCGCTAAGCGTTGAGCGAACTTCACGTAGCCAGCATACCTTTTGCTCGTTGTTTCTACAATTACCATTTTTGGAACTGTCATATAGACCGACGCGGAGCCCGGCTTGACGTTGTGACTACGCGTTTATTTTTTCCCCGTTTCCTGCGCGTGAAGTTTTACGTTCGTCGTCGTACATATAATAAAAATATTTTGAATATTCGACGACGTGTTGGGAATATTAAACGTTACTGGTTGGGTGTAATCCATGTGCGTAATTGCTGGATGATAGTTTATATTTAGTATTTAGTTAACTTTGTCATTTTTGTAACTACCATGAGTAATTAACCTCCAAATTAACTATTATCTGCGTTTGTTCGTTTCGGTTAAAAAGATGAGATTGTCCCACGACAATCTACTATTTCTATATATTTGATATTTTCGAAATCTGCACCCATAAACACACGTACCTTTTATTTTTCGAACTTCTTCTTTTGTGTTCGTTCAATGTACATTTTTGTTGCATTCTTCAGAGGAGAAAAGAATAAATTTAAGATATCGCTTATTAAATAGCCGTTGATGCTCACATTGTAGCCACGTTAACCGGATCTATTTTTTTATTTAGTTATCTAAGTTTCTTATTGACATTGTTGCTTTCCTTTAAATACGTTGATTTGACATATTTTTCTTATGTAATTAAATATTTTTACTTCAGCAAGAAGGATATATGTTTTAGAAAGTACGCAAGAAGCTGTTGGAAAATAATTAGTCCTTGTAAGTTTGTATAAAAAGAAAAAATAAAACAGAACATTGTTCGAACCACGGTCATCTTCGTAGCTACTTATTCAACTTGACTTGTTTTGCTATATTTTTTAAAAACCTGATGTTAGAAAGCCAAAATTATACCTTTAATAAATAATTTGTATTATTCCCCAAGTACTTCTATAGAATTCAGTGCCGCACATGTTTCATTAAAAAATTGTTTAAAATAGATAATCTTTCATATGTCGTACGTAACGTTAAATCAATAAAATCGAGTAGCGTTTCTGCTTAATATAGCATGACTAGAGTATCAAAAACAAACGACTACATAAACAATTTCCAACATTACAGACCGTCCTCGTAATCTAATGAATAAATGTAAATAACGATGAAACGTACATATTTTTATGGATTTTCGATCGTAATTCCTTATTTAATTCAATATCTACGTTTATATCCGTCGTAAACGTTAATAACAAATCGCAATAAATAATGAATTGATAGGTTGACAATTCTATACTGTCCGACGATAAATTAACCCCCTTCTCACCCTTCGCCAATCGTAAATCCAAAGGCCGAACAATAATAATACTCAAACATTATTTATTATCGAAATCCGTCGTTCCTTCTCCCTCCCTATAGCTTTCTCTTGCTCTTTTCGAGCGTTGCGATCCCGTGCAACATAAATCAGTCGTAATTTCCTTTCGCTGAATATCCGCTGAACACCCACCACTACCATCGGCCAGACCGGGAAGATGGAAACACAATATCCTACGGTTTAGGTAAGTAATTTTGGGAGCGGCATCGGTGATGTGCGGTTTTGTGCAAGATGTGAGTCACAACCAGGTAGAACGTACGGTAGAGTGATAAGGGGACGCACCCGAAATGATGATGAAATCGGTGGAAGTGACGTTTATCTTATTGTTGGGAACAAAGGCGAAGGATTAATTGTAACGAATCGAATCAATCGATTTTAATCGGTGGTGCTGTCCATTTATTTATAATTAACAATGTGAGATGATTTCAACTGGTTTAGTTCTGGCCTGATGATGTGTATTACGAAAGTTACGAAACCGGTCCGCTTTATAGTTGCTGGTGAAAGAACTTGTGAGGAAAAGGATCTTCTTTCGTTCATTTCGTTATCATGTTGTCACACAGTGCCAATTCCGATCGTTTCGACTAATCGCAAATTTTAGGATGACTTGACGAATTAATTTAATTTGAAGGCGCTTCATAACGTTTGGAAGACATATCCTCTCTAGAAATCTCAAAATTGATTAATACAAAACTAAGTCGTCGAATCTAGGGTGCTTCTATTAAATTAAAAGTCCCTGTATTTATTTTCCGTGCTTCTTACAAAAAATTGTTATAATTTCCCTAAGCGCATTGTACCTGAGCCTTTTCTTAATTGCTTTTGAAATCCTCTTTTTCTCTTTTTTTTTGTTCCAAATCCGTTTCTTCCAATTCCGCTCTGGTTAGTTACTTTTTGTTTCTTGAAAATTATTAGCAATAATTAGACTGCTGGATCCCAAATAATATGTGCCGTGTGTTTTTTACAGGAAAACATTCAAAATATAAATTATTAAAAAATAATATTTTTAACATAAAGAAAATAAAATAAAATAAAGAAATCCAAAAATTGATTCGAATTCTGCAAATGTTCAATTAAATTTTGCTACAGTATAAACGGTGCATTAAATATTCCCATAATTTCCATTTCATCCATTTCACGCAGATCCAAGAGAGCGCTCAACCTCCTAATTGTCGAGATGTTCCTTTTGACCTAGGAAATTCTTATTAATCGGTTCTTAATAAGGTTAGCTTGATACGAAAGCAATAGGTTATATTTGGCTCTTGAATATAATCATTAAATAAACGTACTTTGTTAGAAAATCAGAAAGGTATAAATGAACGAATTACATTCCTGAATGAGATTTGGCTCGAGAATTGTTTAGATATACTTCTAGTTCTTACTTAGTTAAAACAATTACGCAAAATCTAGCAAATCAGCATTTGCAATTGAGACTGGTACCATACCTTAGGTTCAAAAGTCGTGTCCGTGGCATATCTGTGGAAAAAGAAAATTTGATCATAAACGAGTAAAATAGAGAAAAAAATAGAGAAAATAAGCATGTCAATTGCAGCAAACAATAAGCTTTCTCAGCGATCAGTGTTATGTGTATTAAAAGTAGAAAAATTAAATCGTTACGAAATATGTACAATCGCAACGAGAATTCAATGAGGATGATCCTGATCGCCCAATGCAATTTTGTGATATAATGCGGGATTTACGCAACCACAATCCATGCTTCATTCGCCAAATTTAAGGCCTAAATGCAACACTAAATCAAGAAAATTGTGACGATTGGACCAAAAGGAATCTTCACCGGTTACCGAAGAACTTAGCTAATACCTTCGTAAAGTTTCTACATGGGCAGAATTTTTGGTCCTTTGATTTAAAGAAGCTCCGAGGAGGTGCAATACACATTTGAATCTTTTGAGTGATGCACTTCCACGTGCTCTTATTGTAAATGAAAGTGATCCAGATTTGGGTTAAGCAAGATCGTGCATCTTTCCATTTTGAATGTTTTTAAACAATTGATTGGAAGGTGGATCGGTAGACGAAAGCCTGTAAACTGGCTCCCCAAGTCTCCAGATCTGACTTGATTTCTGCTCATGGAGATAATGTAATATATCTCTTAACTCCACCTCCCAGAAGAGACGTTATTATATTGGCCAAATGTAAATTTTACAACAGCTTACCTCTTCCTTTAAAAAACTGTATAATTTCTAGGATCTTAGATCCTTACACGTATGTATTACGTTTTTAGCTTGTTTTAAGCATTCAGCTTTGCTTACTCCTAAAATAGATATTATTGTTATTATTAAGAAGCAGGTGGATGGCATTTCCTTTGATTTAAAGGAAACAATCACTTCAGTAATAGCATTTATTTTCCTTTTTTATTATTAATGAAATTCATGTTTTCCATTTTTTAGGTGACGTTTATTTGAAAATTCTGTTATGTGGGATACTAATAATCATACAATCTGTTAAAATTAAAGAATAAGAAAAAAATAGGTGTTATTGTTGCTCTTGCAGAAACGTGTGTTGCGATTATTGAAATTAGGAGAGACTAGTCAGATTCGTGTTGCCCTACTGGTGTCCCCGAGACTCGATAAAAACACGAGTCTGCCTAGTCTCTTCTAATTTCGTGAAGCGCACTTGTTTCTGCATGCTTAGTTATTATAAATGTCTAATTCCTTTAGAACAATTATCGTTTTATGGTTCGGTATTACAAACAGATTATTCTTAACCTCATCATAGCACCAGTTGCTTCACTGTTTTGTTACGTTGTATTACATCTCGAAGTATATTTTTACAGCCGTATTTACCAATAATGCTGCGTGTACGACACCGAACACATTTCCTTTACTAACCACAACAATTAAGTACATAACAAGTTACCGCAATATTATTCAACACCGCATTTGTTTTTTTTTCTGAGCAATGCTTCTTAAAGTTCCTAAAATTCCAAATTAATACTTCATCATTAACAGCATACGCTCAAGTTATTCGAAAACCTTTCCTACCTGAAATCGTATCTAAAAACGGTACGGATTTTAAGTAGATAGGACGGCGAAATACGTATCTACAATATAGACTCACGCGCGTTTACTTCCAAACGAAATCTGATAAATTATCGAAGGTATCCATCTTCAAATACCGCCTGTTAGACGCGGCGTCGTTCCGAAGCAATTTTCTCCGATGACTTCTTGATGATGAAGCAATTATAAGCCAGTACGGACTAGCCAGCGTCAATATTGATTTTCCTTTTTACATCGCCTAAGTAAATACAGCGTGGCCAACGCGAAGAAGTCGAAGCGGGCGAATGTTGTTTAAAGTTACTCTCGAATAAATTCAATAAAGGTCCCACTCTACGCCGAGTGCCTTGCCCACTATGAAATACGTGAACATGCACGTACTTTACGTTTATAAGCGTCCGTAAGGTTGGAAATATTTTTCTAATTCATGACCGAACGATAATTCTGTTTACATAAATCTGGGGAAAAAGGAACGACGCGATCGTATCGATGAATTGTTATCGATGTCGTTTTATACGCGACATATTCTGTTAGAATCGATTGTTCGATATCGTCGAATCTTGCCTCTTCAAAATATGCGCTTAATCAATTTCTCGAGATTGTCGATCTAAAGGGGAATGTAAAGCGATGATTGGATTGTATGTTTCTGGATAATTAATTATTAAACGTTAATTTTGAGGTTTCTGACCAAAACGTTTTTTTATAAAGATCGCTTTGTTGAAGGCTCTTGTGAGTTAAATGTGCTCGATGTGGGTGTAGCACGTCTAGTATTGCATGAACAGGTTCGCAAAAGTCAGTGTCGTTTAACCCGTCAATCTTCATCGTTCTTCTTTTTCCCTCTGCGCCAATATTTCAATATTATTATAACTTAAATGACCAAAACGTCTGTGCTATTAACTTGTGTATTAGCTCACCCCTATTTTCAGATATACTGTTACTTTCCCCTTTCTTCTTCTCCTAACAATCTACTTCTTAGAAAATTTAGTTTCCGTTCCAACTGTTGTTTCTAACACTGTGATAACATTGTCGTAACTTCTAGGCATTGACAATCAATTGTAACTTGTTTTTTCTTTTTTCGATAACTCACTTCTCCAGCATCTTTTAATTGCGAAAAGAACTATTTCATTTTAACAAAATGTTCTACCAGAGGTTTCTTTTAATTATATTTCTTCTTCTGTTATTTTTCTTCTTAAGTACAGCCAACTGCGGACACCTTTTGCTTTAAAATTTTCTAGCTTTAATCAGGAAGAAGATAAATGTCTAAGCTACTATTTCACCCATCGTGAGAGTTAGGCACTAAATTCATTCTTCCGATAAGTGACATCTCCATGATAGCCATAAACACCAGTAAGCATCCTGAAAACCTTCAACAACCGACGATCACAAACAACATAGCCTAAGAGGACTATCCAAAAAAGTGAACGACATTTTGCTTGATAAGTAACGCACAAGATACACACTGTTAGGTTGTTTTAAAGAAGGTTCGACGGTTGCTACCTAAGATTAGGAAGCAAAAATAGGAAACTTCGCTACTAAATTCTAATTTAATTTCTATGGAGGGTTTCCATGTAGATGATGTCTTAGATCCCGTAAAATTAACAAAGCTACAAGGAATACGACTGATGGGTTCTCATAAGAAATAGACCATGGGCACAGTATGTGGTAATAGGTTTCGGGTGTCTTATTTTTCTGGATTTAGTTAACCAACGAAATTCCTTATAGATGGCCGGTGATAAAGATGATACTGTTGGTAACAGACGAAGCCAAGAGGATGTAGGGACATAGTTGGAAGATTTGGAACGCATCAGTTTAACCTCAAGCTGCGCATATATAGTGCTTTATTGAATTTTCCTAAGAGCGGACGTTTTTCAGTTATATTTCTAGCGACAAGTTTTCTTCTTTAGTAACAACTATTATTGATACTACTATTATTACAAAGTTATTTAGCTTCAGTTACTTTCTTGTCCCCGCTCCTCGTTTCGCAAGATCTTGGTACCCTAATGCTATCGAGTTTGCTGATGTCTTCAGCCATTTCTCATTTTCTTTTCTTTTCTCTCTTCTTTTCTCCATATTCTGTGCTGTTGATTTTCCAGTATTAAAGCAGCGATATCCATCACTGTAACAGCATTCTTTGGTATTTTAGCTAATATATATGGCAATTTTCATTAATTCAATAACGCTTTTGAACAGTAACAAATGGTATGTGAAAGCCTCTCGAAGAAGTTGGCTGTGTATGTATCGAAATTTTAATCGTTAGTTAAATGTTCAGTAATAATGTCTATTCTTATATACGTTCAAGTACATAATTACTTGTCCGTATGCTTGCACGCATATATACTTCACGAAAAAAAGGCACAACGAATGCCGGTCCACCAAGTAAGTATTTGCCCATGCATTAAACGTTCAGGTCATGCAGTCGTACATACATACGTATACGTATTTACACATTCAACGTAACCATAGGTTTGCCGTTCTCAATTACCTTTACGTGTGTGAGCAAATACATAGTCATATTCCCGTCTAGTAAGGTTCTAAGGCCTTAAACTCGATATCGTAGCGTACGTTGGGTAATTCTTCACTCTCCTCGTCCGGCAAATGTATTCCGGTAAAGGTTGTAATTACAGTTAAAGCATTACCAATTTTATCTAACCATTAATCGTCTTTCGCGAACGATATTCCTTTTTAATTCAGCAATTCAGCTGGTCTACTCGGTTGTTAGCGAGTGTTTAATGAGGTTAGGAAACTGGTAAGGGTATTTTTTCGAATTGCTTCTTCCATCTCTGTTCCTGTTTGTAATTAAGTGTCACTGCTATTACGCTTGCTTATTTTTGCTTCTAGTGAAGTCAATTAAAAAAGAAAAAAGCGGACCAAACCAATATAATAATTATAACGACCATTTCACTCTGGTTTATCCAATACCGCAGCTGCTTCTTTGTGAATATCTTCCCGCAGTTTGGCGATTATTGCTTCAGATTAAGATAAAACAAAAGCAGCGAAGACTTCATATTCATGCTTTAGACCAATACTTACCTATACTGCGATCAGTCATAATTGACGAAGTTGGTGGTCGCCGCATTATCATTTTGCGAATGCAATTCTAATCCCTAGATAAGAATACCTTGTTAATTTGTTAATTTGCTAATTAATTATTAATTTGCATATTCATTCATTACTTTCACTTGTTATTCTTAGATAACCTTATTGGGTTCGAGTTACCCACAAATAGAATTCAGAGATATAAGGTTAACAATATTCTATAATGCAAGAATTAATTTTACTAACGAATGATGTAAATACGGCAACTTCCTTAAATGGTATACATTTGGTTGTTCGTCTGTTTAACGTCGGTGTGAAACTTTCTATAAGTCTGAAAGCTATTTTTACACGGAAGAGGTTTTTGTTCTGTCATATACTCAGATAATGGAATGAATCTTATTTTAGCATTAATAAAGCATTTAATGAAGCTTGTGGTATGACAATTCTAAGAGATTCTTTAAGAATAATGAATTTGCAAGGCGTGATGTGGATTGGAAGTTCTCTTCCTTACTTGATGTAAGTGAGAAGAGGAGGTTTTAATAATAATATTCGACAGATCTAGAAACCAGATGGTCTTATCTTCTATATCGACCATTGTAAAAGTGAGCGAGTCAGTAATGCCTCACGTTCTGCAAGGGCAGCAGTGTTAGACTAGTGAGCTATATTACGGTGAAACGCTAGTTTGCACATGGTGGATGTTGATAGTTTACTTTATTACTACTAATTAACCTAGGTTTTTGGCCTTGGGCTTTACTAGCTTACTCACTTCTGTGGAGGGCCGATAAAGCTATTCATTTCGACATTTTCAGTATTCAGGGTACCTTTACTCAGATACTTTTATCGCACACGAAGATACACTGATAAGCCGTATTATAGCAAAAGACATGATGTTGGTAGGTTGTTTCATTTCCATTACTAAAATATTATTTATTTCGATGTTGCTTTCATAGGACTTCTCTATAATCTGGTTTGAGCTATAGATCGTCTTTGCTTAAAACCTTGCTGATATTTCTCTCTTACCCCGTGCACGAATCACAAAGTAATGAAGTCACTTCGTCAACCTTTTCCGGGCACTGTTCAATGATATTAGTTGGATCATGGAGTGATATTGATGGTTCTAATTGCCTTTTCTATTTTGGAAATCGGGTCTCTATATATAGTCACATAAGACCCGTCATCTAACAACTCCATCACTTTGTTAATATTGATGGTGGTCAAGGACTACTGTAGCGTTGCCTTTGTCGGCAGAAAGGTTTGGCTGATCTAAGACATTTCGTCGTTTCGAAACGAACTCGGTCTGTAGTAGTTTTTGGTATCGCTGCTTCGGCGGACGACATGATTTGTTTCTCTTGCATAGTTCTTGAGGTAACTTGGAAACGTTGATCTTTTTATAGTTAAGGAGAGTTTCTGAAATTTGCGAAATGAGTTTCAGTGCTCGATCTGATAAAGATATTCTTAGTTTGTGATTCCGCCAAAAAGACACCAATCGTCAAGGCGCAAAATCAAAGTTGCTTGGAAAAGGAATCAAGCTCAAACCGCATTTGTTTAATTTGCTCATGCAAGGGACTCAAAAAATTATTCAAATCTAGTGCCCTAGTAACTAACAATTCAGAAATACAACAGAGATAGCGTGGCTTCTGTTTCAACTTGGATTTCTTTTTTTAACCAATAAAAGTATTCTCGGAACAAGGTGCAAAGCGGAGATAGAAATAAACTAGGGGAATTTGGAGAGAAGGGCCAGCAATAATGCCATGCCGTGAGTGTAATAAGATCATTACAAAACATAAATATATATCTCTCGGTAATGGGGAATTAATCTTAATTACGTGGACTAAACGTTAGTTTTTTCTTTTTTATTATTATTACCTAAAGGTATTAGAGAGAAAATGTTTAGTTCCGTTATTACTCAAAGGCATTGACGACTTAATTGTAGAGTATATAAATAAAACAAGGCGGTGCACGGTGTTTATAAGAAAAATCTTTTGCGGCTGAATTTACATAGAATAGGATAGCGTTGTTCTTTATAAACAATCGCCTTTGTGAAACCATAATAGCGCGGCGTACAAAGAAATAGCATCATCGCTTTGTTCTACTATTTATTAATATTTAATAAAAGCGATCGACTGATGATTTTCACACAAAAGAGGCGGGTTATCGAGCGCATGACATTATTGTGAACGTGTTAATGTGGTACCTTCACTGACGTTCGAGTTTGACGCATGCGGCATTGTATGCGAATATTATCGAATCAAAATTGCAAAAACGCTTTTGGTTTTTTTCCGAAACAACCTTTTTCACAATTTGTAATTTGCAATTTTCCTTGATTTATCATACGTATGTACATCTAACACACAACATATACTTTTCGGAGGCATTTGAGCTGCTGCTATGCGATCCCTGGATCCTGCCAATTAATGGTCTCTTCCTCCATAAGGTTTATGTTTACTGTAGCTTAAATTACTTGGTCCAACGAACGATCATTTATCATTTTAATAAATGGTTGCGTATTATATTTATTGATTAATGTTTAATGAAAAATTCACACGCATTACCACACCTGACGGGGTAAGTAATAATAGGGTACTTACTGTAAATATATATAAATTTAGTGAACGTAGTTCATTATTATGATAAATTTGTTTTCGTTTGTTTATTTATAAACGAAGTCAAGGAATACAATTTGTTAAATTTATGTGCATCAAATGAGGGGTCGTGGAATTCGGGAGTATCTCTAAAACACTCTTTCGGCAATTAAAGAGGTAAGTCACTTAAATAGGTTTTAAAAGTTCTTCAAACCATCTCTCGAGCTGTTCTTGAGTTGCTTAATATAAGATCGGCTTATTTGTGATGCTGATTTCTTATCGCAGAGCGTCGTGCTTTATCCCACGATTCGTTGCAGCTCTCTGAATGCTAGCTGCTTTTTCTTTTGAGCTCAATGTTAACCTAACGCTAGCCTCTAACTGACGGCCACTGAAATTATTAACATCTTCATCCTCAGTTTCATTTAGATACTCACAACTTCCTTCTTGATTATGATTTTGCTTCGTTATCGAGGATAACTTTTTTCGTAAAATAACATTAAATCGTACCAGCTTTTTTGGTGCTATTTGTGCTTATGTGACGGTCTCTGGGTATCACAATGTTATCGGCTGGGGGAAAGAAGTTGTTGATGATCTAAAATTAATTAATTAATTAAATCCGTTTGATTAATAAAATAATTAATCAAACGGAAACTCTTATTTTTACGAGTAGCGTAATTGCAAGCTATGCAGTGATGCAACTGGCATTGATTTTATATTATTCCGTGACGTTTTACACCAAAAACAACCGTACAATGTATATTTTACTGGCAAATAATACGATTAGCTAGCGAACTACGAGATACATTTAAAATTAAAATTTTACATTAAATTGAATGTTCTATTAGGCGAGCAAAATGAACAGAGGGATAACTCATTATTCCGTTCCACCACCACCGTGGATTTATATTCCTAATTCTTCCTAGATATTAGGAAAAAATAAAAGGATAAAAGGAATAAAAAGAATTGAAGATTGAGAAAATTAACTCACAGTCGCCAGAGGGACCATAACTTCAATCGAGCGCGCAAATGTATGCCTGGCGTTATTGAGAATGAAGATCGATGCGAAATATAACATTGACCAATTTAAATAAAACAAGAAAGGTGAGGCAATGTAAACGTAGCTGTCACGTACCGAAAAAGTTCTTACTCGCATGAAAATTGTTTGCGCCAATAGTTAACACTGGCGTATCTTGCAACAAAAGAAACTGCATGATCTGAGTTGTTTTCTTCACTAGAATCGTTTCACTCTAAAGAAACAATTTCCCCGTTTATTCGCTTGGCGTATCGCTTCCTTATTACTTCCACCGCTATTCCTTGTTTACTGCTTCGATCTCTCGCGTTGAATTTATGTTTCTCTCTGAGTTATCCTTATTGTGCCTTCGCAATGTTTGAGGAATATTGTAAAGTTTTTTTTTGTTTTCTACGTTACATAAAGCTTTAAAAAAATAAAAAGCTATTTAGTGCATACTTAGATTCGCTTCTATTGTGTTATGTTAATAATAATGTGTATGTTTAATAATAATTTAGGTAAAAATAGGAAATGCGATATTTATGGTGGTAGTGTACAATGGAGCCTCGAGTAGTTTGGAAGAAATCATTGGAAACGGTATTTTGAGACTTGATTACATTAATTTGATAGATGAATGTATATCAACGTTAATCAAACTTAAGCCATCCCATTTAACATGTTTAGACGACATATTGCGAGTTGGATGCAGATTTTCAAGATCTTCTCGAAGACAATGGTTGAGAATTCCTTTGATTTGAAGATTAACAAGTACAACCCTGCCACCACAGCAAACAAATTTCAAGCTACTTTCGGATTCCCTACGCGATGAACGGTCAGCGACAATAATCGTGTCGAACAAGATTTTTAATTTTAGAGGCACAGTAGTTATCTGGTAGCTTAAGCCGACATCTTTTAAAATAACTCAATCTATATCGAGAGATTACAATCGGCATCGTCCTGAATATATTTCGCCTCTTTTCCCATTTACCTTCTTGCTCATCCGTGCACGATAATCCCCCAAATATTTGAGATTAGCGTTGCACGATAATATCATCCTGTATATACGACGTTAATGATAATGGGGCCCGCTGTAACATTTACGATCGCAATTAAAACAAATCTCGCTCTCTTTCAGTTTTTAGCGTCGTCGCGCTTCCCAGAAATAAAATCTAGACCGTTTAGTCTTTAACCAACACAACCTGGTCAGAAAAAAGCGCACACACGCGTTACAAGGCACTGACAGAACTATAATTAGTTGTAGCCGGTTGTCATGTTGGCGGCGGTCTGTATATGCTAAGACAATGTACGCGAGCGATTTTTACAAGGGCCCTCGTTCTGTTTTTACGTCCAACTCTAGACGGACGTGACGGCGAAAACATTTTCCCGTACGGGCGTGTAGATATTAACTGAATAGATCTTGTCGTGTACCGCGTAAATGTTGCGTTACATTCTTTCGAATATTTTGAACATAAGGTGAATATGTATTAGCTTTGGACGCTTTAACATGCGATCGTGTTAACATGTTAAACGTCTTGCGACATACAGAAAATCACATGTATGTATATATCATTGCATGTTTATGCAAAGAAGTCAACACAACAATTGATGCCAAGAAGCAAATAACAACAGGTGTTGTTACACGTGTTCTAGATCTGTTTAAGGACAGCGATGTCCGGTATCATCAACAAAATGGGATTTTGTATTAACATGTCTTTAACTTTTATAAACAATCTCTAAACGGAGCAATTGAGATTTGCAATTTTGTGAAAAAATTCGAAGGCTTACGCGCAACGTAACATTATTAACGATCTTTCGCGTACATTTCTGAATTCACCTTCGAATTGCTGTCTATATTTAGACGTAATCGCATCGCATTCTGAAAATTAGCATGCCCATCCGTATGAATTATTGTTATTAAAGTAACTTCATACATAATTCATCCCGAAAAGCGCATAACTCTTACTTGATTAAACGTTTCTTCTCCTAACACGTTCGAATTCATTATCGCCTCTCGCCGGTGCGGCCCCGGCGTCGTAACTAATGTTTTTATTATTCGCCTTTGTCCGAAAATGAAAGAGATACATTAGCTTTCTTTCTGCGACGAGGATCTTAAAAAGAGATTCTATAAAGGAGCCGGGAATACGCGCCGAGCGAATATGGACGTTAGTGGCCGGCGCGGTAAGGATCAAGGGAAAGGAAGGAGCCCTGCTGAACGACAAATCTTCGTTAAGCTTTAAAAATGACACCGTCTCGTTGGAAATCTTCTGATCTACGGTGTTTGAATTCGGCGTAAACATATTTAAGAATAATTTCTTGCGTACGTGGCGAACGTTGAATGTGGACGTGAATATTTGTGGTTTGAACATGATTCGTTTCAAAGGTTAAGAGAAACAATTTAATTTGCTTCATGCAGATTAATAAATGAGGTTGGTCTATCATATAGACCTCAAATAAAGTCGAATATTGCTAAATCAAAAGATGTCTTTAAAAATAAAAGTTCTATGTCTACATATTTTATTTTATTTTATTATTTATTTGTCTGTAACCAGGGTTCTACAAAAGTAACGCGCCGGTCTCTCTGAATATTTCTGAAATGGAAGTTCCTGTACGGCCTAGAAGTGTCTTAAACGTTTCGGGAAATTTTGAAATATCATTTACATGATATTGCTAGTATTTTACATTTAGTTTTCATTCTTTAATAGCTTGTAAACTTTTGTCTTTAGGTCAAACACGTTCAATGGGTTTAAGTGGGGTGATCCATTCAATAAAACCTCAACGTAGAATCCAATGTTCGAGAAAATTTGTATTTTCATTGGTTGTATTTGTTTTTTTAGATAGTTTCCCTGCTGCAAGTAGTCCGCATTACATACTCGCGTATATTATTTCGTACCATGATTTTTTTCGGTTGTGCCTCGTACGTACAGATATTTTGCTAAAAATAACCGATCCGTTAACAACATACAAACCGCGTCTCAATAGATTTCGGTACTTTCCTCCCTCGAAATCTCCATCATGACCAAGTCCTAAGGCGCCTTTGTAAAACAACAAATCTATTAATCAAGACCCCTACAATCTTCGCAACGATCTTGCATATCGCTTTGGCTTGAATACGCAATTTTATTAATCCAAAGCTTGAGCAACAATCGTTCCTTCGATTCAATCAATTCCACACTATCTTCTCATAATAATCTTTCCTTTTACAGTCTTTCGAATTCCACCGCTTAAGGTCGCGGCAATAAGTAACGATCTTCGATCGCGCGAGCGAGAGGGACAGCGAGCGGCGTTCTCGTTTATTTCGCTTCGAACTCTGAGTCTACGTAAGGCGTATGTTTGATCAATTAATTAATTTCATGGTATTCACGGCGTGACGCTTCGACTTTCTTGTACGGTTTGCGCGTATTTCTTTTGTCGATTTCGGCCGATAATGAATCGATAATCCATCAAAATGCGAGGCGATTCATCAAAAGAGATCGTTCGATTTTTCTTTTTCCTTCTCTTCTGACGCTTCTTTTACCTCTTTTTACTTACGTACAGCGATCGATTTTATCATAAACGTGTACCAGGCGGGTATTATTATTATTTCTCTGCTTTTTTTTATTTATTTTTTTTTTAGGAAAGGGGATCTAAAATGGAAACAAATTTATTAAGCCTTAAATTATAAGGCCTTGCCTTATTAGTCGATAAGTAGCTTTGAAGCAATGCGAACCGGCGTTTATAAAACAAACCAGTTTACAGATCAATTATATGATTATGCAGGTCAATTTAGTCTTGATGTTTAATTAACGATCCGAGTATTATACGGCTTGCAGTTGGAGGACGTTTGATGTTTAATTCTAGCCAGAGAGGTCCAGCTTTAGTTTATGTGATGGATGGAAGTCTGCGGGAGGTTTATTTTTCCGTGGCATGTTTGGTTACTTTCGCTTAATAAAATACGAATAACACTAACGCACAGATTTAGATATTTTTCTTCTTTTTATTATGTATGCTTCTAGAATGCTATATTTATTACATACTACTGAGAAGAAATATCTTCAAAATTGAGCTTTTACAGTTTGCCTCATCAACTTGCAGAGCTTTTGAGCTTAGCGTCAAACCAGCGATTTCGCCAACATTATTAGAAAAAATTCTCTTTTTCGTAGCTTGGTGTGTTCTTCTATTTGAAGACCCTATACGGCTTTTCACTTGGATAAGGTTGAAGAAGTGTAGCGAAAATTCGTTAGTTCTATTTCATTTAAATTTAACGTTGATAAAAGCCCATACTCTTATCCTTATCGACTATCGATGTTGAATTTATCTCCATTATGTTTTTTTCTTAAAATTTTTATAATTGCAATCATATACGAGCTTTAGGATATATATTTGTATTAAAAAAGAAACGGAATTGACATATCAAAGGTGAAGGTTGCTGTTACTGTAAAAAATAATAGTAATAAGGGGTTAGTATATGGGCAGCTATCAATATGTGCTAAAAGCAAAAATTAATCTTAGATGTATCAAAATTAGGTGTGTTATATTGTAAAGACGTACAAGGGAAGACAATAAGTTGCACAAGCTAGACAAAGTACAGGATCCTTGGCAGGTGCTTTTGATGAAACTGTAAAAGATTCTGTAAGACAAAGAATTGAAGACCCACGAAAACCACACGGTATTATTAAAAAGACTTTGTTCAAATCCACTCAGTTTTATTAAAGACGAAGTTTAAGGCGAAGTACAATATACGTTAATATATTCAAAAGAAGTTTAGGAAAAACCTTCACAGATTTCAGGGAATATAGAATTTTGAAAAAAAATAGTTTGTATCTCTCTCCCTTTCAAAAAATTATATTTATTTTATTGGAACAATAAGCTTCAAGTTAACTTGGGTTAAGGTCTCGACAAAAGAAAGCGATTTCACACGGCTTCCTAGTTAAACACTGGATCTCGTGTTCTTTGGCATTTCTTTCACATCATCTAGTTCAATGTTTATTTGGTTTTTCCTTGATCTCCAAATTTAATCTTGTTTTTTTTTTAATTCGAGTTTAGTCTTGGCAATAAAAGATAATTGTTTCCTTTAATTTTCGTTTAAATAGCTACGTATGTTTGGTCGTCCAATTTGTCGACTTTTTGTTCGGTTTTCGCAAGTTTCCTAATAGTTTTACTGTATTTTGTAGATAATTCTACTTCACTGTGATTTCTTCTTAATCCTTCATAAAATCTCGTGTTATCTACCATTTTTTTCATCCCGACTAGCTCCAGATTTACATTCTTTTATTTTTGGGCATTCAAATTTATTTTATTTAGGTTTAGAGGTTTTGACAAAAAGGAACAATCCTTCCCTTAAATCTTCTTTTAATATGCTACGTACGCTTGGTCATCCCATTTGTCGGCTTGTTCAAGCGGTCTATTACTAGGGTACCGGAAAATAAGGGTTGTTCGATTTTGGCAAGTTTCCCAATAGTTTTACTGTGTCCTTTACATAATTCTTCTTACGTTGTGTTCGTGATTTCTTATTACTTCTTTATAAAATCTCGTGCTATCTTTTATATTTTTCATCCCGACTAGCTCTATATTTACATCCCCTTTTTTGTTCTTCAAATTTTATTTTAGCTTGGATTTAGAGGTCTTGACAAAAAGAAAGAATTCTTTTCTTTAATCTTCCTTTAAATTGCTACGTACATTTGGTCGTCCAATTTATCGACTCAACTGATCTACTACTGGGGTGCCGTAAAATAAAGTTTTGTTCGTTTTTTTCAAGTTTCTTAATGATTTTACTGCATCCTTTACATAATTCTACTTCGTTGTGTTCGAGATTTCTTCTTAATTCATCATATAAATCTCATATTGTTTGCCATATTTTTTCCTCTTGGCTGGTTCAATGTTTGCATTCTTCTTTTCTTTAGCCTCAAAATTTATTTGTCAATTTTTTTGTAACTAATTTACCCAATTTTTCACTTTCTCTACAGGTCCATTACTGAGATACTGGAATATTTCATTTTCTTCCGTGCTACCGTTCTAGTGTATTATTTACATAACTTTACTACTGTTACTGCTTCTATAATAAATAGTATCAAAAGCTTTACTTAAACATAAAAGTGTTCAAATGGTAATCGTATTCATATTTTTTTCCTTTATGATCATGATTGAAAGTAACTGATGATTACGTTACTTTCAATAGGACTGCAGTACAACTATATCCTTTCCTAAAACTAAATTGGGATCGGGCAAAATATCAACGGGTCCTAGATAAGATCTCAACTGCTGGCTCACAAGTTTTTCCACTACCTTAGAACAAACTGCGGAATCTTACGAGACGCAAATCTTTAAATTCATTGGTATATTTTGTGTTAGCGATCGAAGTTACAAATATCTCGTTTCTAAGAAAGAGGAGAGATGTTCATGGTAATACAACTGTTAGTGATATGAGGTAAGTGGGGAAACGACGCTTAATAAAAGAACATTGGCTTCTAATTTATAATCTATATTAGCGATACATCAAAGAATTTCATTTTCATCTCTCTCCTCCTACGATAAAAATCTACCACGCATTAGCTCCAATTCTACTTTTATCGTTCGAGTGCGACAGGGCACGCTGAAACAAACATTTTTCACGAACAATTTATACGCATCAGCGCGACAGGAAACGATAAGTTAACGCGTTCGACGTCTCGTTCCGTCTCTGTCTCGCGTTTCCCATAGTTACGTTACGGCGCACGTCATACAGAGAGCCTTTCCAGTTTTCGAAGCGTACAGGCTAAAGCCATTAAGAGACCCCATCGCGTCTTGTAGCTAATATCAAGCGAGAACCGCTCGCTACCGCTAGAAACCATGAAAAATACTCCACATGACATAAATTCCGAGTTTAAACGCGATTTCCGGGAAAAACACACTTAAAACGCATATATGTACCTACACGACGAGAAGGAAAGACGATCCCTGCGCGCACGAAATGGGAAGAGAGATGGACGAATTGCATTAGTGAACGTCATTCGATGCCTTACTTTTCTATCGCGTAGAATTTACATACGTCTATGCAACGTGAGGTGTCAGCCGTTCCTCGTTTAAACTATGCTGTTTTATGGGCTTCGAAAGGAAGAAGGAGAAGGTCTACTGAATAATTAGGACCGCAAGGGAATTGCTTTCTTGGGATGAAGCCGTTGCCGGATAGCGAGTATGAGGGAATACAAGTATTTCGTCGGCAATATCTCATTTAAAAATGTAAATATGATCAAATTTCTGCATCGCCGTTGTTTGTGGAACTTCTTTGACAATGTACTAACGAGATGCTTCGTTGAAGATAATTACGCATGCAATCTAATAATTAATTGTGGAAAAGAGACGCAAGACGAGATAAGTCCTTCATCAAATGTTTTTCATAAATAATTTGCTAAGAAATGGAAAGACTTTTTGCACTAACAATTATGGCCTGGGCTCATGAACTGCAAAAATCATTTAATTGGCACTGTTCATTCGAATAGAAGAATTGACGTTGCAAAGCAGCCATAACTGCTCCGCAGAAGTTATGGCACGACACAAGAAATGTAATAATATTGGGCATCAAGCTCATCAAGCGTTGAAATCCAAATACTTCACCAAAGAGGCAGACAGATTGAAAAAGCTAATGTAATCAATGGTTACAACAAAGTTAACCTAGATCTTTTATAGATTTTTCGTGATTGTTATCATTGTTTGGGACGTTGTACGCAACGCATAGTAAATGATCAAGAAGTATGTGCGTTCTAAGTCATGTGGCATAAGTCTCATCGACACTTTGGTGATACCATGTTGATCGAGTTTAACATGTCCCATCGAGTTTAACATGTTAAAAAGAAAGAAGCAGTTATAACTATCATTATCTGCGTGGCGTAAATTGATCCGTTTCATGAATGATAAAATTTGGTCATTGTTCCGATAGTGATACCTTTTTTATGCTTAATTGAAAATGATTGCTTTTAACAATTTTTATTGATAACCTTCTTCTATTCCGACGCACACGAAAACATGCTGTTAGAATATATCTATTTAGGTCGCAGTAATCAATAGCATCCGTGCTATTTGGAGCCTGACTATTGTAACAATAACATTAACATTAATAATAAGACAATAACACAGCACGGGTTATACTTTAAGCATTCAAAAGATCATAATAATCATCAGAAGCCTTGACATTCTTTTTCCTCCAGTCCCCATCGTTATATTCGGAGACTGAGGGTTACGTAGTGGCAAAATCTAGGACGACGCATACCATACTTATGCAATGTCCTTGGTTAACTTCTAGATGATATCTGTTGTAGAGCAAGCAAGACAACAGATGCATTTACTATCAGTATGCCCAAAATATGCTTTAAATGCATATATTTCTCGTCATGACATGGCCCTAAAAGCCTTATACTTCTGTCTACGCCATCTCTACGGCATTGACTGTCAGGTATTGCCGGCGCTTCAGGAATCAGGCTTGTCCGTAGCTGTTTCCAACGAGAACTGCAAGATATTTTAGAATTTCGCCTTCTACACAACAGCGCGAGTGTTCGCCAATAAACTGGATATGGTGATCCTGGATTACAGGGAAAAGCATATGCGCGAGGTCGCGATGTCCTGCCCGTGCGACCGTGATTGAAAAATAGAGACGGAAGAGAGAAGTACACGGAATATACCAACTACGAGGTACTTACAAAGGCTTCGAAATCCTCTTCATTCTTGTTATTGTCTGCTCATTGGGCGCAATCCATATCACAATATTCGAACATGTAAAAAATTAAGATATTGAAGAAAACAAAAGTGAAGAGGTCCAAAAAGAAGTCATCTTCGACCCTCTCCGGAACCTACGAGCTCATGAAGCTAGTCACGCACCGTTCAGGGTTAGACCAATCACTAATCGCACAATCACACAATCGCCAATTGGCGAAGCGGGTGCAGAAGCTTTGGTAATGAAGATATTCGTGGTCTGCGGGTACCCTTCCCCCGGAAAGGTAAAAGACAAAAACGATTAACAGTAATAAATAGATAAAACTGCGAAATATTCAACGATCTTCAACGATTCAACGATAAGAAAGTTACGTACGCTATTCGACTCAATCTGGGGCATGCGGTATGTATGTACATATACGAAGAAAATGATTCCCAAGAAGACTAGCATGCATTATTTAATACCTAGATAGTCCGTATCTCGCAAAGGCTCGATATGTAACAGTCGCGTTTTTGCTATGTGGACACTGAGCATGCACAAGACAACGTCGACACAGTCGATCTCTTCAATTTTCCACGAACGCGTCATCACTTGTATACGTAAACAGACGCCACGAACGAAAATGGAAAAAAAATAGATCGCCGGGAATGCTTTAGGCAAGCGAAATAAGAGTTTGTCACCTCGAAGGCGTTCGACTTTCACTATGTGGATGGCGTATGTTTGTATATACGCGGTGCGTGTCGTCCTTTATTTGTTATTCGTATTTCGTCGACTTTCAACCGTTCAAATTTAAATTGGCCTGAATTACATATTTAGATCTATTCGCATGCATGAGTTTCAAATGGAATACGAAACGATTGCACGTCCGTCTTCGATCGTATAACTTGCATACATACTATTATATGTATATGAGCTTTGATGCACTGTATCCAAAGTTGATGGATTTTTTCGTCTAGAATAAGACGGTGAACACTAAAAAGTAATTAAAAGTAATATTTATTTCAATGAAATATCATAGTCCAAGCAAATGCTGAAGATGTCGAACAGTTGCGATGCTAACTAGAGATGTAGGATGAAGTTAGCTGCCGAGTGTCGAGATCAAAAGTGATATATACCAGCGGAGCGAAATATTCGTTACTTCTCGAGAGCAGTTGCCAGCTACTTCCATCGAAGGCAGGTACTGGTTGCTATCAAGTTATGTAGAAAATATCGCTTCCGTATGAAAAATTGTTGATTCTTTTCAGTTACTCGTGAACAAATTATTGCGTATGAAGAAGTATTTACATCACTCACGAGGAAGAATGGAATTTCTCACTGGTAAAAGTCAATCCTTTGTCGCTCGAAGAATTGCTCACAAAGCAATAATCTTCCAACCTCGCTTTTTAACATCCTGTTCACGCTGCTTGGAAACAAAGAGGGAACTTGTGAATTATTGAATAGGAATCCTAGCAGCACAGACGATTGGCGCAACATTGGATTTTGATCACTGATCGCTTGGCTCGTCGGCATAGCACGAAAGTGAGAACATTTTACATTTTTGGTCGAATATTGGCTCTTAAAGTTCTGACATACTTACCTGATGTTTGGCTGAATTATCTACTTTAGTCCTGCGTAAACATTTCCTGAAAATTGGCTTATTGTTGTCTGGCGACTGTGATGTTTACAACACTTGACAACTGATCATTGAGCCTGAAGTTGCGCTTGACGAAATTAGCAGAGACTAGACAAACTTTGTGTTGCTTACTGGTTTCCACGAGAGTCGACAAAACACGAGCCTGACTAGTCTCTCTTGTGAACTCGTTTCTGCGGGATTACTGATGCTCTACCGATTGCATAGGTTCAATATTGACTTGCTTATGTCACTCAAGTGTTGACTTCTAAGCGTATCGTCGACCAACGTTTAACTGTATCCGTCGATCTGTTACTTTGAATTCGGTACTTTACCTTAAAGATGTTAATAGCGTTAAATTACTGGTACTGGTAAAAGCGCGAAAAAAGTACCGAATACTTTTATCAGGCAGTTATAGTTACTTCGGGTACTCATTTTATTTTCATCTCCAGCTTGAGTCAATGTAAAATATTACAACGTGCAACAAAATAATAAGAATATAAATATATAATTAAGCTCGTTATTGTAACTAAGTCTGTAATTTATTACTTTCATTAGTTGTTGTAGAGCAACGCTTCATTTAGTTAACTGTTATGGCATTTATGACAAATTGTTTAAAATCCTAAATTCTAGTGAAAGGGGCAGGAAGAAGTTGTTCCATTGGTGAAAAGAAGTAAACAATGACGTGGTAACAGTTCTTACTATAATATCGGTGAAGGAAAATGTCAAAAGTATCTACGAATTTGAAAGCAAACAAAGCTTATCCAATAAGTTCCTTGATACGTTAGAATCTTGAGGTAGTGTGCAACACTTGGCGAGATCTCTTTCAGAACTGTAGATCGTAATCAGATGAATATACAATAATACGAAGAATCAACGAACTACAAAGTACATACATGCTGGGCGTGAAATTTCCACGAATAAAATGGTCGGTCGTTTTTTCTTTAAAACTAATTTAAAAATTGGAACCTTACCCGGTTCGACCTTGGATGTACAACTTTTACCTCTCTCACAGACGGAAGTAAGCCCTCTGGCAGCTGGACTGCTGAGTCATTTAATATAATAATGTGGTAAATGATATGATATTGAAGAATATAATCTGTTAATACTATGTCTGTTCCCTGTTACAAATCATATTTCAAGATCAACAACTTCGAGGACCGTAGTGCAAGAAAAAGGAAAATAAGGGATAATGTATTTAAAGTTCTCCTTAGTTTAAAAACGTATCTAACCACTCCTATACCGAAGCTTGTGCTTTCCAGAGGAACCGCCCGGCCATGTTTTAAAAAGTTTGTATTTACATATATCTTCACCATTGTATTCTTTGCATTTGTTATTACAGGTACGTCCTCAATCTATCACTACGCGCTTTAACAAAAAGGAAACAATGATCATTGCTCTAAGAGTGGAAACACGGCATTCTGGGCTCCATAATGGATATTTTCTAAAATACAATATCAGCGATCGAATGCTCAATAATATGCAACAATATGCTAGCCAGTGGTCATTGATCAAATCAAAAAAAACAATCCACGACTTTGCACCATCCTTCATCATGCTAATGCCAGGCTCTCATACAGTACGTTGAGTTCCTTTGGTCTACTTGAAACAATTATGCGCGAAAATTAAATTAAATTTTACATAAAACGTTTTTTATACTTCCTACGTATATTTTCAGTTCATTTAAATCCTTTATACTTTACTCTGTCCCATTTGTCCTTCTTTTTCCGAAAGCTTTTAGTTAGCGAGTCCTTCAATGACATATAGGCACGTATTTGGAACCATCACTATCGGCGCTTTTGTTGTTTACGAAGTCCATATCTCCTTCATACATCAGAATCGATATCTTCGAACGTAAAAATATCTCATAAAGGATACAGTTCTAGCGCGGACAAGAACTGAGAGCGAACTCGTCGCAAGGGGACGCAATAAAAGCGATTCGACTGTCTCTAGCTAGTGTAAAACTTCATCAGACCATATATCCTCTCTATTGACATTCGTTATACGGCTTTTATATTATTTATCTCCGATGAAACTTAACCCCCAAAGCAAAACAAACTCGATTAATTTTTTAAGGTTCTCAAAGGCTGACTCACAATTTCGACCAGTGTCTTTGTTTCTCTCCTGCAGCTTCGTACGCAACGCATTTGCTATTATAATGTGACATTTTGAAACGGGAAAGTTTTATTTACGGAGAACTTTTTAACAGCAGGATCCGTCTGCGACGCTTGGGTCGAGGACTAACCGAAAGTACTTGTGAAACTTCGTCATATTAAATTTATGAGCGTCGGGAGCGGTCGCAATCGATTCGCTGCACGATTCATCGTGGAAAACATTTCTTTTTCTCTAATAAAACAGAAGTAATAAAAAAGATATTCAATTGATGGGAGAAAGTAACCGCGAGCGGAAACGTTCTAATAAAATGCCGGGTTAGACGCCAGATTTTCGTGGAAGATTAAATCAATAGGAAAGAATTAAGAAATATTCAATTGCGAAATAAACAGGAACTCATAGTAGCGCTGTATAATTCTTAGTTTTCGCCTTTTTCAGATGAATATATAGGATAGGTACAATCTGACAAGGAAAAATGTGAGATCTAAAATTTAGACAATAAAAAGCAAAATTTTTAACACATCTCCTATGATTATGCTTTATGCAGTGATGGAAATTTATATCACAGCTACAGGGTAACATATATAAAAATGTATTATACCAAATTGGCTTACTTAAGAGTCCCCTGGTGTGTTCCATTACAACCATCTCGGATTTTTTGTAGTTTCTTAGTTATCAAGTTACAGCTAGTTACAGTTTTCTAAGTGATTAAATCAGTGGTATTCCTGCTAATATTGTGTAGCCGCATCTAGAAGAATCTGCATGTTGTTTGCTCTGCCAACTCCCGGTTGCTTATGAGCTTTCTGAGGGTACAATATCCTGTTGGCGAGCCTAATATCGTTTTGAGAGATTTTCTTATTCTGCCTAGTAGATCAGCTATAAATTTAGATCTGCACCCAATCAGCAATTGTTTGGTTTTAAATATTTTTTCGTTAGTTTTGAGGTCTTTTTTCTTACCATTATTTAGTAGTTTCCAAATTACTGTGTATACCATGCCTACAGAGGTTTTCATTAATTCGCTCAATTGACGAGTCTAATGCGTCTGCTTGAATATTCCGTCGATGACTCTCATGCCCTAGTGCCGTCTACTCGGTCTATTTAGCGTTCATATAACCACACATTATTCTCAACTTTGATTATGTGGAGTCGCTCTTCGCAGTACTTGAAACGTCAATTTTTTCAATACAGTGTGTGAGCTAATTTCGTGAAAAGCAACTTGTTTCTGCTTAGTGACATGACTATTCTTGGTGTAATCGCACTAATATTGGTATCAATTACGATATTTCTTTGAAACCGTCTATGTATCAGATCAATTTGGAACATAAGACTTATAGAATGGAGTACTGTCAACAACGGGACCTGCCATCATCAAAATTTTTATATAAATAGCTTTAGGACCGCGACTTTTATAATGGCGAAACTTGGACAAACTTTATACTTGTTCTCAATGATTAATCTTAGCTGCTTCAAGCAATATGTTCCAGGAATTTTCGATAATCAGGAATAATCTACTGACGATTATGAGAAAGCTTCTGATAAATATCAGCCATCAATGATTATTAAAGGTAAGCTTTTCATCGAGTTTTGCAATCTATAATCGTAATCTCTTCGATCAGGTATATTATTATAACAAATAAAAATATCTGTTATGGCCTCGACGTTTCGATCCGTTATCACTTTCACGGCTGATGGAATAACTCTCGCTTTTTTCGGAGCCCATTCGCCCTCTACAGTTCATTGTTTCGACTACGTCCTGGCTTCAAAAGTGTATTGCGACATCTAAGATTTATCTGCAGGTATTAATCGACCTCGAAACGACTTATTTCGCTTAAATGTTCATTCGAAGGTATTTTTTGAATCGGTAAACGCGGTCTCCAAGCCGTGATCAGCTCTTCCGTGCACAAACCTTCAATCAATAATCAAATAAAGAGAATCTTTCGAGACGTTATCAATAGTGGTTGCATCGATCAAGCTGCTATGAATACGTCCAAAATTACACTGCGGCCAGTGATAGTTCAGCCTTCCAATAAACAATGTTTATGTCGCTTTTAATTAACGTAGGCCTGGTGCTTTACATACGCAAAAATTTAACGACGGCATCTTTTTTTTTCTATTTTTGCGGAAACACCAATATCGGCTGATATCACTGTTATACAACAAATGAGCGTATTTTTAACGTGTAACGCTATCTTCATGTTAAGGCTCGAAGACTTTCGGTCCACTCTTGCATGTGCCGTCTTTTCCGCATGTAAAGCGATATCTGAATTATATAAAACGATGCTTTATTCCGTTTAAACAATCAAGACAATCTGTTTCAACGATCAAGAATTATTTTTATTACGTATTGAAAACGCGGAAAGCTATGGTATTAAAGAAATGACGCCAATACCAGCTTAAGCGAATGCGTTTGGTTAAGACCGTTTATTTGGAATTCCCCAATAATGATTTCTATATATGTAAGTGAGTATTCATTTGCTTTTGATCACTTGCATCAAATATCTAGAATTACGATAATTAATAGAAAGTAACCGCGTCGATTGTCAATAAACAAGTTCATTAGTGATTGACCGTAAATACCACGTACACAATTTATTGCTGTAATCAGATACGCTCAAACCAGCTGTCATTCAATGTATCAGGCGGTACGTCCGATAAAAATAAAGTTATGTGCACGAAGCATGTATATAGACATGTTTTATGCGATACATACGAATTATGTATTATATACGCCTGTATAAGTGCATCGACGTATAAGAAATCGTATACTTCCTTCGAGATACGCTACCAACGTGTAATTTGATAGTATTTAAGCGTACTTTTTTGTCAAATGTTCGTTGAAGCTCTCGAAATATTTAAAATACTCCGTTCGAACGCTTTAAAACGTTCCTTTCGCTTTAAATTCCGAAACGGTTGTGTAATAAATATTATGTACTATTAATAATTGCTTGTTTGACGTGTTTAAGTGCGCCCGGATATTAATGCACGATAAATTTGAAATTTACTGAGGAAATGACGTCGTTCTCTTAACAAAAGTCCGACGGGATTATGATTGCGTTTTTAAATTAGGTTCTTTATTCGTAAAGAAGTAAGAATTTATGATGCTTATTATACTTTATATTACAATAATAATAGCACATTTCATCGGTGATGGCCATATATGTTAAATAATGATTCTACTAACCACTACGTGATATTACTGCAATGTTTCATGAAAAATTAATAACATCAAGATCTTAAATTTATCTTAGTACGAAAACCACGGTGTCGCGTTGTATTAATACTTGCTATTTTTAGGGTATGTAGACCGGTAAAAGCAAGTACTTAAACAAGTAGATGATATTTTTTTCGAGAATAGAGATGCGACAAGCATGCAGCATCAATTTAACGATTGAAAATGAGGATCGATGCATCGTCGAAACGGCTGCCTCGGATTATGTGCTGAATTACAAGTTACAAGTACATAATCATATTTAAGCCTTTATAAAACTTAAAGGGCCTCAGATAACTTGTCTAAGAATACTGAAGAAACGTCCTTGCCACTCCCATAGCTTGCTGCGACCAATGCAATTCTGGACAGAAGACACTCAATATTAAAATCAGCGGATAATTCTATAACATCCTTTGTTTCTACCATATTTAGCATTGTCGTTGTTGATGGTCCTACCTATGGAAATAATTAACTGCGCATAACTCAGATAATTTAGTTCTTTCAATTTCCAAAAGAGAGTACGTTCTGAACAAGCTAAAGTAATTTGGTTTATTATTGCAGCCATCATTCCACTTTAAGGAATATTCTAGTCATGAAGTCCATTTTTAAGTTCTGCTTGATTTGTGCCAGCAGTAAATACACACCATTAGCTTATGTTGCATTCGGTATGCCGTAGTGACTGTATTTTATATGAGTATACCCATATCCATAAGTATTTCTTACGCGTACACAAAGCAATATGAACACAATAAATTCTAATCCCATACCCCATTGTACCGAGGCGCGTCTCGTTTCAAAAGCTCTTTAATTATATAACGACAATTATACGAAGGGAATAATCTTATGTAACAATAAAAGAATAATAAATTATTCATCTGCACAGCGAGCGATATGAAAGGAACGTTATTCCCGAGACGTAGCCGGGGCCTTAAAAGAGAGCCTCTTCTGCGAATACGACCGAAAGAAAGAAGTAAAAGAAGAAGGAAAAGGATAAGAAGTAGAAGAAGAAGGAGAAGAAGCGGGCAGCGGTAATAAAACTTCCTCCCGTTTCTCTCCTCCTTTTTTTTTATATCTGTCATTGTGCGGAACACACAATGGTGGAATGGAAGCTATTCTCGGCGAAGAGAGAGCGCCTCGCAGTTATAACATTATTATTCCGCTAACGTAAGATTTATTAATCTTTCCGAATTGCTACTTAGAGACGTTGACGTTATAATTCTCGAGCGCTGTTTTCGACTTATTAATATTGCAAAGGGATAACCAGCTATAGGGGGAAAGGACCTTCTCACGCATCAGGCATCTTCCTACGGCGGAGATTCATGACTACATGACGGCTAATGCTTAGAGACGAGATGGTATTTTACGAAGTAGGAATTATTGGCTAACATTGTATTTTAACGTACATTTTTGGACGGTTCGTCAAATTCTAAAATATACAATCGCAATTATTGCTTTTCCTTAAGGAGTAAATAGCTTCGTAACAGCTAAACGACAAAATAGGTAGATAGATTCAAGATGATTGAGAATGGCGCTAAGTTTAGGTCTGCATGATCTGCCGAGATCTCAAGATTTTCTTTGAGCAAAGACAGCACTGCTTATGCTGATTGGAAAAGGACTAGCGGCAATAGATACTCAAAAAATTCGTTGGAGTAGAGTTGGAGGCTAGGTGAGTCAAGACTGTTGAAATTATATCAAAACTTAAAATTTGCGTAACTATATCGAAGTTCCAGAGAATCGATATTACATAAATTTAATAGCAACTTGTGTCATGTTTTTTTGGAGTATATATATTTCAATGAAGCTCTCTGGGCTTGCTCCAACAAATTTTAAATGATATTTATATGTGCGCGATCAAATCAACGGTGCATATCCCAATTTGGAACGTGCAAAAGAAAAGCATAAAGATAATAATAAAATTTGGGAGCGATCCTTATTGCAACACCCAGCATTTGTAAAAACCAGTCAACAGTGGTATTTACGTGGCCGTTAAACGTGAGTTTTAAATCGGAGGTAACGCCTAGATCCTTTATCGAAGGCTATCAGTAGAATAACCATAGGTCAGGAGATTAACGATAGAAAGTTATAACTTTTAGATCATTTGTAAATAGTAATGTAGGGAGGTAAAGCTGGAGACGTAAGTCATTGATAAATAATAGAAATAAATTTGTTTCTTGTGGCGCTCCTGATCGTGAAAGAAAATATTGCGATAATTTAGTGTTTTATATTAGCAAGGCGCAGAAAAAAGAAATTAAAGGTACACAGAAGCCAATAACATCAAGTTTGTTAGTGATGAAAAAGAGTGGTCGATACAATCAAATATATTTGTGAAACTGCGAGAAAAACTGTTTGGTAAAAGTCACGGAAACCATTAAGAATTAAGAGTGAATCCTCAAGTGAGCCACCATCCACATCTGTGATGAGTTGGGAATTCCTGTTGGATGATATTCTTTCAGTGATATTCTCAAATCGTTGAACATATGAAAATCTAGTCTTTTTATAATGTAATCGACTCTTTGTTGAAATTATTGTAAATCAGTGTCGTTGAGTTAATTCCTTCTCGTTGGTCACCCAAAAGAGGTAAGTCATTAGTAACGACTTATTATTGGTCGTTTTCTTTAGCGCAAGGCAAAGAACCTTCGTCACATTTTGAGAGACTTTAGAGAAGTAAAGGAGCTGCTCACCTCACAAGTTGTATTGACTGGAATTTTCTTCCACTTATTCTCTTATATTGCTAATAAATAACAGTGCTCTTTATGCAATTTGAAATTCCTAATTAAGAACACTCACGTGGATGGAGAGAGGCTCGATATCTGCTAGTCTAAGCCACCATTATCTCTACCCGTACATTTAACCGGTGCTTAACTAAAAACAAGGCTATTTTTGATCTGATAATTGGTTAAATATATCCTAATTATTATCCATGCTAACCTTGGAACTATTTTCGAAGATTTTCTGATACCAGCACTGATACAAAAAACAAAACGAATTCATGTTCTTACAAAACAATACACAAAAATTAACAAACCGGGGCTGTTATGTTATCTCCTAAACAGAATACATTAAATTTAATGCCAGAATTAGCAGCATTAAATTACTTTCAAACACTCTCAATCCCTCTTTTAAATCATCAGTTTCATTACATCGTTTAATTAAATGCTAATAATAGTAATAATTGCCTCGTCGGAAGTCTAATTGACAGCGAGCGAAATTTCGGGGGAAACATTTGAAATACAAATGAAGAAGGCTGCATCAAATAAATCCTATTAGTGCCATGTTGGACCGTGAGAGCGAGGGATTTTAATCTCGTTATTGTATAGAATTGAGAACACAAGATATGCGGAAATACAAGTACGCACTTGAGACAGGGGCGGATCACGAATTGAATATGGAATTATTAAACGAATTTTGTAGCGTATATTTACGTTCTTGTTAATTACTTTCTTTTAAAAAGAATTTTAATCTTTTTTAGGTTCTCTAATAATACATCGTGTGGAGAGAAGGAACAATTTTATAGTAAACAAGGGTAGCTTCTGTGATTGATGACCGTTGGCTTGCTTTTCTTCACGAAGCATTTCGAATAACGGTCGAAATGGGCTCGACAAAACTGCATTACGGGACAATAATTAATTACAAAATGTAGACGGTCAAAGATGAAAGAAAGAACCATAATTTTTGCAGTTATTGATGTTCCTTTCTCTTTAAATCGGGGAATCATTACGAAGAGCATTTTGAGAGAGCATTGTTAATCTTTAAATTTCTGAAAGCGTTGTAGGCCTATTATAACTTCTGTCACCTAGTTATTTCTATTCTATTTCCTAGAATTTAACAACTGAATACAAAATAATTTTGTTTTCATTTCCTGTCGTGAAAACCTCCTCTGTCGCCTAGCCAAAGAAGTTATTTCGCCTCTCTAGTCCTTCTCGATAATCTTAGAAAAGTGTTAATTTTGATCGGTCTTGCTTCAGTATTCCGCATGTATCTTAGTGCTTTTATAATCGTTCGCAATCTCCATTTCTAAAGAATTAAATTGTTACTCTCCCAACCGTTTGATACAGCTAAAGCTGCGTACGTGAGAATAGGTCTCAAGGCAGCTTTTCCTTCTCAACAGAAGCGTTAATTGACTATTGGCTACATGTCTTCTTATTAATAATTAGACTCAGTTAGTCAGTTCAAAGAAGTGGCTCAGAACAGATTAAGTTGTCCCAACTAAGGCTCCGGGAACGTTGCACGTCATAGTCAATCTTCAGTGCGAAAAGCAAGCCATCGTGCCTTCATTAAGTCCTTGTAATTATTTTGCGAGGTTTCTTTTATCGCTGGATTTTTGAGAACGTATAGTTCGAGGGCGAGCAATTTTGGTAAATCTCACTAGCTGGAAATCTGAGGCTAAGCCAGTCTGGAGTTCGTATTGTGTTGGTTCGAAGTGTCTGAAACGGCTTAATATCACCGCTTCAGCAATTTCGGATATACTCGATGGGAAATTGATTTGGGAAGGAAGGCATACGTAAGGAAAAGTAACACGCTAATTATCTCGCCAAGAAAGTGCTTTAACATACAATTGATGTCCGCATCGATTTTTGAAGCTTCTTCAATAAAAGTTTTCACCCAACTTGTCTTGTTACATGTAATGGCTCAGCTTCAGTTTTTTTGAAGAATGCAAAGCGCTGCTCTAACCTTTCAATCGAAGCCCTCCACCCCCTCCCTCTCGACTAGATCGGTAAAAATTGATTGCAATTGATCCGTACGAGCTCTAGCTCATACGCTATTTTAATCGCTTTCCACAAGCGAGACCATTTAAATGATGCATCGGCCTATTCGCTTTATCGTAATGTGCGAACGATACCGTCAATAATTATATGCACAATTCAAGTACAAGTTTCGAATTCAACGATACAAATTCTTCAGGAATAGTTTTAAGCAACAACTCGCCACAATCCAATAATGGATCTACATAATCAATAATCTACATAATTAAAATGAAATACATCGAAAAAGAAATGTTGTCTGAGTCAAATAACTGGCAGTTTCTGCTAAACGATACTCATATATCGGTCGTTATACCCGAATCATTATTCAAACCGCATGTATTAGAGTACATGAAATGGATTACAAATTCCACTCTCCCAGATAACTCACAGCGATAAGGTGGCTCATAAATAGTCCAATAGAGGAACCTCATCGATCTCCTCAGCTCGACGCAGAGCCATGCCTCCCTTCGTTAATACCTTCTTCGTCCCGGATGCTCTCTGCTGGTCTCCGTGGGAAACTTAGTGACAGTTAGTCGGCTGTCCTAATTGGAAAGTTATTCGGATCCGCTGTAACGCCCCTAATTTGATTTGACAGAATAAAGAGAAGCGATGAGTCTTTTGTCTGCTTAAAGAAGATGTAAAAAGAATTAAGTGGATCTTTTTCGTTTCGAATTGAAAAGAAAATCGCTTGTTAGGAGAGCAGCGCATGTTCCTCGAAGGAATCGCGTGTTAATTGCTGTTAATCAGTTTCCTTCAATGTTGTAATTTTTACTTCTACTTAGATCTAAAGGTGAATGTTAACAATCGATACATGTTGAATTAATCTACACAAAAATCCGATAGTTTCATAAAATCTAATTATAGGACGATACTTAACAGATTAATCCTTTGTTAAAACAATGAATATACAGCTTCGGATAAACTAAACTTAAAAATAAATTAAAATTAAAGATGTCGTGTTGTCATTTTTTTAAGAATATTTGAAAGGGATATAAAATTAATGCTTCGCAACATCGGACACAAGAACAAGAACGCAACACAAGAACAACATAAGAACGATATGGAACAAGTATCAGAATTTCAATTTTTGAGAAAAGAGGGACAACATGAGTTTCGTGTTGGACCTTCTGAATTATGCGATGTAGTCAGATTTTTACTAAAAGAATTGGCAATAAGATTTTGCTAACTTCGAATTCGAAAAATAATCATAGTATGTCTTAAAAATTTGGATGGACTCTGTGAAGTTTTTACGTCGAGTACAATACATAAGTAATATTACGAAAGAAACAAAATTTTATTTAAATAAACGAGTACTATAAGAAACATAACCTATTATTTCGCATTTCACTTTACCTTCAACGTAACAAGGTAGGATTTCTTTGTCAAAATTCTTACGTAAAGGAAACTTTCCTACATTGTGGTCGTACAGCAAACAAAACATACATGACAATTTGAATAATGTTTAATTCTAATATATGCCATAGGATACATTATCAACCCATTGGCATCGCTTTTCGTTTTATTTCTACCGAACATGTGCTAGCGCAATATAAATAATTCAATATTTACGTGCTGGTAGTTTAAAATGTAAATGTTTTGAACCCGTTCGATCGCCACGTACGCGCTTAGCATATCGTCTAGTTTATACTTATTTATGTTGTGTTGTTTGTTGTTATATAATCGCGGTTTCTCTCTTAACCCTATCAGCAATAATGGATTTCTTTTCTCTAGTTCTACATAACAGTAAAACCTCATTCTGGGATATCTGTACATGGTTTCCTTGAGGTTAGAAATTCTCTCGTTTTTTGAACCACAAAACATTACTTTGATAAAAGTGCTAGTAGTTTTACTAATTAGATTCTATTATCTAAGCAAGATAAGTTTGTTAAGGAAAAAAATTATTTAGATTATATACAGGGTATGTCGGCAGGAACGAATCAAACTCCCTAGACGTGAAAATAATGTATGTTATGTTATGTTAACTTTCATACATTAATATTCCTTAAACATAGCATTCTTTAAAAAAAGATTTGAAAATACCGCCACACTGACTTTTAAACATTCTATGCTTCGTCTATGAAGGGCGGCTGTTGCTCCCCTGACAGGTTCATAACAAGGAGCGAAAAATTGTTAATGCTTTACATGGACAATCAATGCAAGGATGACAAACAAATATAGGCGCACTCCACATCACCGAAGTTAAATTGATTAATGCGAACTATGCGCTTTTTTGATTCTCGCATATCAACATTTACTAAACAAGCAACTCTAAAACTGTGCGAAGCTTATCCATGTTCATCCATTCGCGCACATCGCTAATTTTAATGTTATCCCGTACAGGTAAAGTCTCATAAAGGTGTATAAAGGCCGATTTTGTCGTTACCATCGTTTCCCTATGGCCACAATTTATTCCAAGTCATCTAGTGTTACAGTTGTCGTCTATAAGGAAGTTCAAATAACGCTCAAACTAGCGTCTTTAATGGTGTAACGTTTTCAGAAATTTTTTACGTTGGATCTCCCGTTAGATATCACAAGTTACTCGATGAATACTTCTCTGTAATGTCTTTTCGTGAATTCAATGACTTGCCAGATCAACGCGGTCGTATTTCGTAAATGGAGCTAATCTTCGCATGCTATGAAAAGACGCTTAAGTCTTTTTACCTTTATAAAGCAAAAGCTCTTAAGATTTTCAGAATGCGCCAACTGTTCGTCAATGCATAATATTGTTGCCAGTGTGTAAAGCCACACCGTAGTTCACTTTAAAATGATCGTATAAAATTTTTCCACGGCCACATCTAAAGACTGTACTACTGATGTTATTTATGTCATTTGTGTTATTTATTTACGTATAGTAGGTCGCTGCTACGACTAAGCAAGAACAAGCCACATTCAGCTCCAGTATTGGATAGAAACACCAATTCTTAAGTTGCTGATTATTTAGTTTTGCGGATGTTGTATACATTAACCCTTGATTAAGAAAACAATAAAGTGCTATCATCGAAATATTTAACCAGGATTAATTTTCAGCAACATCTTAAAACAATCATTTTTGCCAAATTTGAGCAACGACGTTATATTAAATGCAATTGTACATTGATAACGTCAGACCTACGATAATAATTTTTATTCTAAAGTACGACGCCTAATTACTGTTTTCTTTTTTGTCTAACAATAAGTTGATTATCTCCAAACACTGAACCGACGAAAATAACTATGATCCAATACTTCCCTCTGCGCTAATTGCGCTGCGGTTGATCGAGGCTAATTGCTAAAAGGATGTGCAGGAAAACTTATTAAGAGAAAGATCCGTCCACGTTTGCTGTTTGTTAGAATTGTAGAGTTTCCATTTCTTATTAAATACGAATTATTAGAGTCACACGTGTGTGAAATCAACCCATTTTTTTTTTTCAAAATAGAAATTCTGGCGCCTTCTGGTGATTTTGGTTTTGTTCCACATTGTCTCAGGGTATCAGAGCTGTATCTCTTACATATCAAAAGATATGCCCAAATATCAAACTCCTGGCAACCCTACTTCTTTGGAAAATTGAAATTCTGGAAGTTCTTCCATGTTGTTCTAGTTGTTCTAAACGTTGTTTCGAAATCTTAGAACCATGTCAAAAGAATTGACCAAAAAAGAACAAGAAAGTTCCAGGTTTTTCTAATTGTTGTAAATATTGTTCCAAAACATCAGATTGTATCTTTCATAGATCAAAACATATGGCCAAGAGAATCCTTTTAAAATGTTATCGTGTATTATTCTTTAATTTCGCTTCTTATGGCATTTCGCTAAGGGATATCAATAATTGTATATAACTAAAAGTTACGTAAACAAATACAATTCCATTTTTTATCACTTACTAACTTGACTATTAATTAATGAATAATTATGCTGTAACTGCCAATGCCAGGATCTGCCTTCGACTTAATTTATAAATTAAGTCGAAGGCATATTGATATTAATAAATGTTAATATCGTAGCTTACTTTGTCCTGAACAAAAATCGGACGAGATTGTTAAAAACAAAAAACAATGTAGCTAGTAAGTATTATTTATTTCTTTAAAATTTTCAATTTGTCAGACCTGTTGTATTTACTTCTTTTGTAGTAAGACTCTTAAAAAATGGTTGTTTATTCACTTTCTTTTTGGTTAATTTTTAAGGAGTTATTTTTATAAGTTTTGATCTACCTTGATGTTGTAAGAAGGAGAGAGGTATAATTTGAAAAATGATTCTTCCATTACTTTTTTTATATATATATTTTTTATATATTTATAAACATATTGACCTTACGTATTCAACAGCGTATCGGGATTGTTACTAAAAAATAGTCATGCGTTGGAAATTTAGATGAATTTCGAAAATTTTATGTAGGGGCAGACTTTTTGATTCGCTGGGTATTAAAAATAAAAGGTGTTTCAATTTGCTTGCTTGAATTATCAGCAATTTCAAATGTCAGTTGTTAATACTTGCGTAGTAGTAATTGCGAGGGTTACTGGTGCATGATCCAATACGCCGAATAATCACTAACGCCACGTTTAATACATCTAGCAACTACCATTCGTTCAACGTTAAAATCTCTTCGACCCCTTTCGCTTTCCATCCTCTTGTATAGCCTCGGGTTTCCCTCTTCCTGTCGCGGCAATATTGGCAGATAAATCTATCTATCTAAAACGATGATCTTGGGGCAACTGCTAAATAACTTGTCTTGTGTTCATTTCCTTAATACCCTAACCTGCGATTTCAATAGAATATATTCCTAAGTACAAATTTAATACAAATTACATCTTTCATAAAGGTACTTTTAAAGGTTACTTGTAATCTCAAACATCCAAAGTATCAGAGAATCACTCTCAGTTGGTTGCATCCTCACATGCCATGCGTTAATCTATTTTTTGAGCAGAGAAATTTCAATAAATTTCGTAATTAAACAATAGCTATCGCGAACAAAAAAAAAATAGTGAGAACTTACGATTTCCAAATTTCGATTTCTCAATCACGTATTTGGTGCTTAAATCATTCTTCAAGCCGAAGTGAAAGTCAAGCTTTGATTTTCTCAAAGTAGGCGAGATTTCTGAGGTCAAGTTTACGCAAAAACGTTATAATTTGGAGGATAGCTTTTTTCTTTTCAAATTAATTCTCGCAAAACCCAAATATTTGACACTCCGACAGGACACTCCCGTATCCTGAAAAATACAAAGTTCATTGACCAATTTCGATAAATCAAACGTTCAAGTTTGGTCGACAGCATGTATTATTCCCGGCAGTTTCTTATGTAAGTCAGCCTCTGCTAATTGACTAAAGCGAATATCTGGAACAGTATGCAGGGAACAAGAATTTGGCGTATTCCAAAAACTAGGCCGGTGAAACCCATAAATTCTCAAGACGTTCTATTGTACGGCACAGAAGAAAACAATTATGTATCTCCCTCTCCGTTTTCTTCCATGTATTTCCTTTTTCCTCAAAAAGCGGCGCATTATATTCGAAATCGTCAATCATCGTCATATCGAAAGCAAATAAAATTTCGAATAACAAAGGATCGCCTAAGTGTACAGGAATGAACGTTGGAAACCTCACGCAGGAAGAGCTTTCGTAAAAGAAACGATTGCCAGGAGCGGAAGCGAGATGAAGCGAGATAGAGCGACGTTCCCTTCTCATATAATGACGACAAATACAGCGCATATTGAAAATACGTACTGCTCGAGAGAAACGGGAAGATAGAGATGGAGGTCGAGAGAAAGAATGAAAGCCTGCGACTCTCCTTAAATGCTATCTCGACGTTCGTATCGCCGGACCCCAGGCAGGACCGGAGCGCGCATAATGGAGGAGGTCTAACTCATCAATTCCGCGGAGAGTGGATTGAATGGCCTTTGAATGAGAGACGCGGCACGATGAGCAAAACACGCTCCTCCGCCCGGCCGAGCGTCAATGCCATCGCGGATGAAGCGAAGGAGAAGAAGAACAAGGAAGGCTAGCACGATAAAACGGACCTCGGTATCCGTGGCTTGACGGACCGAAATTACTAAAGGATCGTCGTCTCTTTCTAGCATACGATGCTCAAGTATTGTATGGAGATATTGGCATGTTCAGGGTTTAATCAAAATACTAGGCTTGGTTTTTATGAATTCCTTTCTTTGAGATGGACGCTAGAGAAGAGGCGTCAAGGAAGAGATGGGAAGTTTGAGTGAAAAAAAAGATATATTTAGTTTAATTTATTGATATGTTTGGCGATATGTTTGTTGTCAGTTGATTAATTATGTTTATCTAGGAATACTATTGTGGTTACACTAATCTTAGAGAACTTGGCGTAAGCTACCATAATTTCATATAATTTTGTGGTAATTAGTAACAATGCTATCTAATCTGAGAGACCAAATAAATAACAAACTTAATTTTTTTTCTTGCCAAAACAACTGCCGAAGTTGCAATACAACAATTAGCAAGTATATCTACTGTATATCGTTCGATTTACATATTTTCCTCCGTTCCGCGTTGCCGTATTTATAATGACGGCGCATTTGCTGAATCCCACGACCTACCTTTATCCAGCCGTTATCTATTCTCGTCGAAATAACTTGGAAAGACGTCAGAACCTTGTGCGGGTACCGGACTGCAATCGGCGATTTCTCACAGTCGTATAGAGAGTGACATTATCGATTTTATCGCAAATTATAGAGACGAAACTTCATTTCACCATTGGTCCACGTCATTTCTAAATGTTCAAGAGCGTACCGGCCATCTTCTTCTAACCGAATAGGCAATTTATAGTTAACCTTTTCTCGTAATAACTGCGTGTTCGTGACAATGTTATACGAACTTCTCCATAAGTTGAATCCGTGACGGCTAATATTATAACGGCTGTCCGTTTAAGGATGGATCTAGGTCCTGCGTTTGCAATGATAATATCTAAGTATAAAAAAGAACAATGAAATATATCACACTTCAAAGAAAATCGCGGTAATTTCGCTTTGCGCGTTAATAGCTTGGATCCTCGTAAATAGAAATTTGGAAAGACTTTCAAATTTCATTCAATTGGAGGACATATTTATCCATTCAAGCGTTCAGGGACCTCGTTTTAAAGTAATTGTTTTCTTAATTTATTATTTTTAAATAGAAGGTTGTTTAGGTAGTCTTTCGCAATTTTCTTCTATTTGAAAACTTTATCTATAACAACTCCGAATCCTTTTCATTCAAAAGCTAAAAGTAATACTTTTCAACACTCCTTATCGCCGAATAAGAGAAACACTACATCAAATGAATAAGGCGTCTTAAGCCTTCCAATTTATTCTTTAAAAACGAACCCAAGTACTTAACGATCCGATAAGGGAGGCGTGCATAACTTCACTTCCTCATTATGTCTAAAAAAAGAACATTATTAAGTATTAAATCCAATCGCTGAAGTAACAGGTGTAGCGAGAGCAAATATACATAGGAAACGAAGCAGCGCTGGCAGTAATTATTACAAAAAAAAGCAAAGCAAAAATAATAATAAATGCAAGATTAAAAGACCGCTTACATGATTCGAACAGGTATCGTTATGCTAATTCTGTAAGCAAATTATACTAATCGTTATCCTGTCTTTTTTGTCGTCTTTTCTAAATGATTTTCTTTTATGCCGTTTGCCGTTGTTAAATTAAAAATTGATTTTTTTTTCATAATTTTTTGTGTTTCGTTCATCTCTTTGTGTCGCAATGGTCGCTTTTGTAAATGCATTAATGAGGAGCAGGAGGAAGTTGAAGAAATGTAAGATAAAATACAAAATTCAGGACAGGAAACAAAATATTTAAGAATATATTATTTATGCAAGTGTATTTAATAATGTTAGCAGCTTCGCATTGTTTCGCCAACGAGAGCTATTAGAAATCGGTATCGAAGGATCTCTCTCCCGTATCTCCATCTAATTTTTTTTTAAAGTGGTCGTCTGAGAGTTGCGAATGCTTTTGACTGTACTACGGATAGATACTGCACCACCCCAAAAAAACAAGAGAGACTACCTTCAAAATACGAAAAACACCTCAAAAAGAAGGGTAAAACGTCGATTTAATTAATTTGTCTTCACAAAAAAAATCAAACAACAAATACTGAACATTTCGAGACATGGAAAAGAACAAAGGGTAAAAATGGAATTAAACTCTTCAGCACTAACTATAAACAATGATTATCGATCCCAAAAGCTCGGCGGTAAGCTACTAAACGGCGGCGAGCATGAGCTACCGTAGCAGTAAACATAAAATAACTTTATCAAACCGGGCCTCCGTTCTGTACGGCCGGTTTTATTAGTTAATAGTTGTTATTTGGGCCGTTAAATGTTGTATAAATGATCGTACGGGTGCGCCGGGCTGCGTATATATGCCCGGATATTATTCGAGGCCGATTAATGTTTATATTATACGCTTACGCTTAAAGCTGCGGTAGTCTGCCATATCGAGTTTTATGGCGTTTGGAGCAAATGTCCTTTTTTTAGTTTGTAATACGCCGCAGTTTTGTAAATATACAAAGGCAAGCACGGAGATATAGTAAACTAGTCCTAATAAATGTTCAGAATCTGATGTAGGAAATAGGAAAACGGCTGCATTTGAAGGAAATGCATTTGTCTCACACTTCAGTGGTCGCTGTGGTAAAAGCGATTTATCCACCCTATTCTGCAGATCTGGCCCCAAGCCGCTTTCTGATCCTTCTTGCATTGACCTATTACTTTGTAGAGTATCATTCGAAAGACAAACAATAGAAGCTCAGAACAACTCAACAGCAAAGTTTCGGTTGTATTTAAGAAAGGCGGCGAGAAGAAAAACTATTGGAGAAAGCAGTGCAGCTCCTCTGATGCTAGAAATTAATTTCGGTGCTCGTGTAAAGAACTCCAATATGCTCAATCTTCCTAGTTTTGGAGCTGGAACTACGTAGTTATGATTTCTTTCACCGATGTTTCGTCCATACTCATGCGTGGTCTTCGGGGCTTCTTTTACTGCTGTTGATGGTGTTACTTCTGTCGCTACGTTGTTTCTAAAGAGAACCTTGCCGATGCGATTAATGGAAGAAGTTGCCGTGGAGACGGATTAGTGTAGCGGTTGAATGTATTTTGAACGTTTTTCCTAGAATAACTGTTGTGGATTAATGCTTCGGTGATATCGTTCGATTCTTGTGGAAGCGAATTGTTATCCGGGGGCTTTCAATAGGTAAGAAGTAGTGGCCCTGCCCACTATCAAAATGGTAACATCGAGGATGTTCTGTGGTGAAGCGTATGGAAGCATGAAGCCACATTACAAATCATCAACGTACTTGCACCAATACTTCGATTTAATAGCAAATTAGTTTTTAAGTGAATATTTGAGAAATTAGATGAAACACCCTGTATATTTACACACACACAGTTTTGTCATCGTTTAATTTCATTACCTGTCCTAAAATTAATTTCCACCAATTTCGCGTAAGCCCCCAATAAAGAAGCGCCTCGAAGAACTTCCAAGAATGCCTCGCTCGATCGTTTCGTCGACTTAATAGATTTTTAGATAGGAGCGAGCAAGAACGGCACCGACGACCACACCCACCTTCCGAACGTATTATTCTCCGTCTTCTCTTCTCTTTTTCCACTTTCGTCAACGACGTACCGCTTTCGTAGCGTATTAAAATTAATGACTTTGGTAACCGTTCGTTCTCGAGAAATCGTCCAAATTGTCCAACGTCGTTTCGATTTCCGTCTCGTACGATACGCTCTCTGTACATTCTAGTATTTTTCTGTAGTTTTCGTGGAAAATATTGAACAATTGGGGGCAATTATATCCGATGGATCTTTTAAAATTTCGGCTTTTTTGTGTTTTGTTTCTCGAGCTAAGAAGAATGACCTAGTATATAGGTAGATTTTGCTTAATTTCTTTTGAAAGATATATAAATAAAAGGTTTTTACCGGCACCTGTTGTACCATAAATTATGATAAATTTAGGAAAAGAGATGTTGACCATTTCTGCCAAATTAGTTGTCCCGTTGCTTCTACAAAATTTAGATGATGCTACTTAAAGAATATGTTTCGCAAAGGTTTGCAAATTGGCTTTTTGTGAATCCCAAATGAAAAAAAGCGATCCTTTCGCTTGCTGTATCGGTAATTCTACCTTTAAAGATCAATTGACTATTAAATATTCCCTTTGTGTATATGTACAGCTTCATTAAACCCACAAGAAATCGATGAAGGTTCTCTTTTCCTCATTGGACCCTCTTCGTTCAATATTCCAAGAGAGATGAGATGTCTTTGCTATTAAGAATTCATTCAATGTAAGTTTGCGAGCTTGAAATTTGAAGTTTTTAAGTTTAAGTATTTAAATCACTCCGTTGATATTATTTATTGATAATAGTTTTAAAGTTAACAACGATAACAATACGACTCTTGTTCTACCAATAGATATTGAAAGGTCTTACATCATCGCAATGTAGTTCGTGAAATCGTGAACTTCTTTAAGATGCATCTTGTTAATCAATTGAGTTGATGTAACGAAAATACAATGACTTGCAATGTTGTGTCAAGGAATTAATGGCACTAGAAAATCAACTTTTACGAGCGAATTATTCAATCGGAAATAAATACGAAAGAACATCTAAATCAATGCAGCGATTGAATAAGAGCACCTCATTGCAGCCATATTTGAACTTTATTCTTAGAATAGATGAGCATATTTCTTTAGTTTTCGGAAAGATGATTATATATCCTAGTACCCAAAATATTCATATAATCTGCAGTTAAAGGTATAGTTATATGAGGATAGTCTAAAAAACTTTCAGCCCAAGTCGACTCGTACGTCTATTCTAGTGTTCTCAGTTTCTTTAATCCATCCAAATAATGGTTGGCATCTTATTCGGTGGAATGGGCTTTTACGAATGTGACGACACCTTTATTCGATGAAAATCTCTCTCCTTCGGTTTTGAGCCTAGACAACCGAAAAAAGTAGCCCGAAGCAAAGTGCGCCGTTCTGATGGAACGAAATTTTATTTTGCTGCAGATGCTTAGCCTTTGAAGTGATGATGCGTATAATGCTTACGTTATTGCTTTTCCTTTTTGAAGATAATCGCACATACAGTGCTTCCAAAATAACAGACACATATAAAACAAAATTGGGCGAGAAAAAAATTGAAAGCAGTTGCAGGTTCCTCTGACGGTCAAACATAGTGTTAGCTCTGAATTTAAATTTGTCCGTCTATGTATTGAATAATCCAAACATATCTGTGTGTTAATTAACCTTTCTTTTTTTAGTTTGTCAGTAAAGTACGAGAAACATGCCAATCCTTCATGTTATGCTGTCCACTTTTTGTCTATACTGTTCTTACTTCTAAGTAATCAAAGAGGGTGCTGTTAGCATTTTTTAGCTTTCATTTCCCAATCTTCGGACAACATGTAACAAATACATTCTTTCGAGACGCCCATGGCCTTTACTATATCTTTATCCTTAATTCAACACCATTTCGTGTACTTCTTTTTTTGTTATAGGTGGTGGTTGCAGTTTTTCACCATTCCATTTAACCATTACGTTCATCGCTAAATTAAGCTGCACTAATTTTCATTTAATCATCAATTTGATTGTGCTAGAGGCTCCGTAAGGAGCATTTAGGTCGGCTTTAATTTTCGTGGAACTCTGTTCAATAAACGAGCACATAAACATTACCAATGCCAAAGAAGAAAAGACAGTGGGACAAACATGTATCAGAATCGGGGAAACCTCTACCTACAAAACAGTCTATCTTAGTCTAAGATTCTATTGTCCGCTCAGATTGCACGGCAAATTATCGGCCCCGCAAGACCCAGTTTATACTTCCTGGAAGCTTTCCATCTCCGTCATTTCGACCGTATTCGAAATCGACGATTTATATTCTGTTTGCGGCTGCATCCAACGATTGCGACAACATCTCATATTGTTCGAAGGAGGCATTACAAAGACGCTTTTTTCGCTCGCCCATTTTCGCTAAACAATGGGATAATCTTCTCGTTCCCTCCCGGGAAATTTATTAGCTCCAATAACACTTCTACACCGAGCCCTAAGTAACTGCGACAAGGATCTCGAGGCACTAAAAATTTTAGGTGTTTTATTACAACATCTCGAAGACGGTTTTACGGCTCGGTTTCTCGTCGTAGGAAATTTTACTGTGGCTAATCTGGTTTAGTACGGCGCCCCGCCTCGCCTACAGCATTGTATTGTATTTGAATAAGCATCTCTTTCTATAGAACGCGACGACCAGCCGCTCGAAATAAGAAATTAACTGCGAGCTATTGTGAGTAAAGTAAGGTACAGTTGTTGTATCGGGCGTCCTTTCTGTCTATCCTAAATTGAGATAAGGTCGACGGAGACAGGGAATGGGACCGCCGATTGCCGAGAAACGGAGAGAATAATGGATATTTACGCTTCCAAATTGATTTTCTATTGTTCGACGTTAAAAAGTTCCCCCTTCTTTTTAAAGTTCCTGAATCCGGTGGGCTTTATAAAATTAGAGGAAGGATTCTAGAGAATGAAAGGAAGGAATTCTTTGTAGGAAAGAATGTTATTTCGTCGTAGATATTTTCCTTTTCTTTTGAAATATCTTTTTAAGGTTCCTTGTTCTGTTACGACAACGGCCTACTGAGTTTGGTTCACGATTTGATTTAAAGAAAACATATGAAAACGACCAGTTTTATCTAATAATTTTATGGGATTTTTATATTGGCAAATGTACACAATGTTTAAGAAAGAGTTAATTGGTTTATACGTTCGTACATTGCACAAAGTTACGTTATGAAATTTTTGCGATTCTGCCAAGGTTGCTCGTCGAACGCTGTATGCTTGGGTTATGCTATGTATATGCTTGGGTTCTATATTACTCAAGCAGTGCTTTAGTTAAATTCAGATAATTGTTAAAGTTTGCTTCTGTACCAGCACGAAATAATAAAAAAAAGAACACGTGATCGATAAGACCATTACCTTTAATGAGATTGATTGGAGCTTTCAAGTATTTATTTCATTTTCAACTGTGTATACCCTTAACTATATATGATCATTCTACTTTCGTAATTTGATGCAACAGTCTATGTTATTCATTTATCAAATTTTCATATTTGTCTATTTGGAACATTTATTATTAATAAAGATGATAGAGGCGGATGAAATTATCACTTCTTTGCAGCGACTGGACAGACTTGTGTTTTGTCGACTCTCGGGGAAACCAGTAGGCAACACGAACCCTTTCTCATGAAGCGAATAGATACGAATCTACCTAGTCGTTGCAAAAAAGTAACAATTTCACTTGTTTTGGTCATATACATGTAATTATTAATAACCCAGTCATGTACGATTTGTTAGATTGATTATTAGAAAATATATAGTTCGAATTTACTGAGAAATTGTGAAAGTTTTCTGTTCATGTTGGTCTCATGAATTTAAAAAATAAAAAAAAAATAGGTCAAACATTGATAGGGCAATAGTTGGATAAATCATTTTCAGCAAAGGTTTATGAATTAGTTTTAAAGCAGTAAGAAATGTACGTTTATTTAAAACAAGAAAAGCAAAAATTGGGTCATGAATGAATGTTTTTATAGATATGTCGAATTCATCAACAAGGGTTGTAAAAAATTAAATCAGATAGTGGACAATAATGGTCAAAATTAATAGTGGAATGGACGAAATCGATAGGGAGACTGTTGGGGGTTATAAGTAAAAAAGCATTACAAAGTTCAGATATGTTACAAACTTTATCGAGTATTATCAATGGACTGATGTAGCGCTCTTAGAAGTTCAATAGCAGACTGCTACGCAACAGCGAAGACGCTCTCTTTCGGTTTTTACAGAAAATTTCGATCAATGTTAAAATTAATGTACTATGCTTTGTTGTATGTATTGATTTATCACAAGCATTTAATGGAATTTAATGGAACGATATGGCTTCGATGGCATATCCGCTTATATTGCTTCAGAAGCTATCCATCATATCACAAATAAGAAACTATTTTCGCTTAACCCCTTCTCCAAGTTATTGTGTTTTCCAAGGATCTGCGTTGATTTCCGCACTTCTCTCGATTTTCATCAATGATCCCCCTTGTTCTTTGAATATTCATGATAACATATATCCGATAATAATTACGATGGCTTTTACGATATAGAGATTCTTTATTCTTGTCGATGGCTCGACGCTTGGGCGGATAACCCAAGCGTATTAAAAACTATTCGTTGTTGAAGTCTTAAAATTCGTCCAAAAAAGTCGGATAAAAACGGCAAATTCTTTATACCTCGTCGACCTACAAAACTTGAAATAGATGGCAAGATTTCCTCATTGCACAGATGAAAAAAAAACCTTAATCATAGATTAAAATTATCAAGTACTTGACGTACAATATTGTGCCTCTTCTGAAACAAAGGAGCGCGAGATCTCAGACGTAAAGGTAGATATTACACGGCGATGATGACGATACGATTATGCAATACCGTCTACTACTGACACACTATAATTTTAATCTCTCGTATATCGAACGCGCCGGGGATAGAAAGAGACAACGGGTGAGATCACCATCATGTGCCGTGGATGTATAATTACCCTGTCCGTGCGTACAATACTCAGTTGTCCGTCGAACGACGACGTATTGGCGTGCGTTTTAATAACGCACAAGTAGACTACGTTTACACGCGAACGTGTAGCCTCGTTACGTTGAAAGAAACAAAGGAAAGACTCGGAGCGCGCCAAAAAGCAATTATACCCGTTGAGGCGATAATTAGAACGCAATTATAATAAAATGAGGTTGTCCCATGCGACTGACTGGCTTGGACAAGATAACAATGGCTTATTTGGTTTTAGTGTCTCTACGTGGAACATCTGTCGCCGCCGCTGCAGGGACCGACAGCGGCTCAGGGAATTTATACAGATAAAGGAAAATGATGGATGTTCCTACAATGTCGAAGAATTTTAATACATATTGTAATGTCTGATTGGCGGCATATTATTTATTACGGCTTTAGAAAAAGAAAAATATTATTTATAGTACGTATATTAGAAAAGGAGTATTATAAAAATAGTATTGTTTAATATTTGTTCAAAGTTTGCCCTTACGAAGTGAATTTTCTGTACTTTCTCTATATTTTTTGACAGTTACTAGAGACAATTTACACAAATATTGAAAAATTTAGCAATTCAAATGTAGATGGTGCTAAAACTATCAATTAAAAATTAAGCTATCTGCGGTAATGCGGATAGGATCTATAGGATCTCATCTATCTTTTATTGTTGCCAATACCGTTATGGAAGCGTGCGAACAACAAGCTCTATATACACGACACCTTCGCCATCTGGTCTCATGGAGACAACACTTCAAACGTTTTCCTATTGTTTCTAAAAGTCCTAACATGAGCGCCGAATCAGGTGGTCGCTTTCCTCCCCCAGATGGCTTTCTACACCGGTGTCCTTATATGTCTGCTGGGATATTCCGTTTACCGAAAACTCGCGTATATAAATGGATATCTCAATGTACTCTCGCATCCATCATCCAGCCCAAAAGCGCGGTGTTATCCCGAAGGACCACTTTCAAATCTGAATCCAGATCGCTTATTTCAGGATTAAATCACATCAATATATTCAAGCTATCATTAACCACCACATCAGTGCTTCTCCACAGCAACTAGTTTTAACTAGTCTTCATCTAGTCTTAATTTTCGTAAGCAAGCGTATCTACCCTACATTCAAGGTCCTTTCACTACGATCCTCTTCAGGAATAACATGAAAACTAAAATTATTTCGAAACTCGCAAAGTTTACTAGGTTACATGCTACAGTGACATTTTTATGCTTCTTGAGACGATGTACCTATACTTCCTACCACCCGTACCCATGCGTTTGGATTATTGTAGGATTAGCAGGCCGGTTTATGGTCGATATGTCCAATAAGTGCGGTTCTGTGCTTCCTTTTTGCTGCTGTTGTTGTGTGTAGCAGAGTCCGCGTTGGCTGACTATGGACGGGAAGCTAGTCCGCCAATACGGTTGTATCTTGTCTCGCAATCTTCACTACTGCAATTTGAATATATGGAAATCTCCAAACATCCCAACGATTTGAATCGTGACGATGGCTACTCGTTATACCCTAACAACCGCCAAGCCAACACACCGCCGATCTGCAACTATACAACTTTATCTGCCCTCAGCAAGCATTATACGAACTCCTTCGAGACGAATCGTTCACAATCAACGTGAAATAGCAGTCCTGAAAATATCCAAAAAGAGTGAGGACGAAACGTGGGGAGAAGCTACAACAACCCATTTACCAGGTTTAATTCATACGAAACACCTTCTCATAATACTTTTGCAATATTATGTAAGTAAGTAAGAGAATCAAGGGAATTATTTATAGAGCTGCACATCCTTCTTAAAATTCTTGTAAAAAGTAAACAGAAATTACATTTTTCCCATCGTTCATCGTTCGTGCAAAGCGTATAATTAATTTTAATGAACTCGCATAAAGAATTATGCAATTACGAAACCTAACCTACCATCTGCTTCTGTCGCAACTGATCACACAACGTAAAATCAACAACTCGCACGAAATTATACACCGTCTCCTTCGCAAACAAGCGTCGACCGGGGAAAAGATGAGAAAAATACATATTACATCCTACGAAACGAGGAAACTGGGCCAGCTAACACCGTGCTTTTAATTATAACGGCTGAATTCCACGGAGAGAGCGGAATATAGACCGTCGAGCGTCCGGTGCCGGCGGAAGCCGGAGGGGGTAACGAAATAACAAATGACGCGTCACACTCCTATATATTTACATCGGAACCAAACGGCAATCAGCGTCCATTCAGAATCAAGTTAATTAGAGCAGTTCCTATCGGCTCTTGCCGGTTCTCCCGTAGCCCCGTATCTTCCGTTCTTGTCGCTCGTTCTGGTCGCTGGAAACTGCTATCTTCTTGCCGGGTGCAATTGATTTATTTGTCGGCATTGTATGGGTCGACGGGCGGTGCATGTCGTAAAACCAACGGACCAGACTTTGGAAGAGTGGAAACGTAGTGTCTCCCCTGTGATTTCTTCGTGTTTTTCGACGTAATGGACGAATAACACGTGATGGAGGTGGAAGGAGAAAGTTTTTAGCTTTGTGCGGGCGTACCATTTATTTTTGGAAAGTACGAATGGTAATCAAAAACAACGTGCAGGGAATCATTCTTAATTGGATACTGTTGCGCAACGAAGAACCAACCAACAACAGTGATATTACTGTTTGGATCCTCTTATGCATGATTGCGTTCAATTGTCCAATTCGCCTGATCTAACTAGTGAAATTGTTTAACTCATCCGAAACGTCATTTGAAACTAATGAATGAGATCCTATTTAAAATAGAGATAAGTTTTTAGAAAAAAAGATATGATTTGTCCGAGCAGCAGCTCGGAAGAAGGTCCATGTAATTGCTCGGATGAAACAATTAGCGATGGTAGTTACGGTTAAGTAACAAGGAAGCTCCTTTACCCTGCTTTCACACCGTGTTAATTCCTTATTGTGATAGATTTTCAAGAAACTGGGTATAGAGCAGCGAGTAATAAAAAGCTGTGAATAGGGGGAGACGCTGAACCAAGTTGTTTTGATGATACCAAAGCATTTTGTTTTATAAATTTTCAAAATTTTGGCACAATTTACATAATTACCTTAAACGTCACGAAATTACGTCAAGCCTTAACAGCATACATTTTTTTCTTATCAAATCAATAATTAAATCAATAGCCGAAATGTGCACGCCGAAAGAGCAACCAATACTCTAAATAGAACCAAATGAGACCGAGACTAATGGATATTTCAAGCAATCTACTTGGACATATCACGAAGCCTATTCACCAAATATTTCAACAGTCTTCTTTGTACGTTACCACCGTCTATGCTATCGCTCGATCGCTTTCCAACCTGGCCCGGCATAATAGCGCCCGAAATGGGATCGAGTGTATTGCCCCCAAAATAAATAGTGGAATAATACGTTCGAATAGGTTCTTATCTCTTCGCGTTCGATTTATCATCGGATCGAAGCGTTGCGTTTTGTAGGAACGCTTTGGCCTAAAGTTGAAACGATGGTGGAAACTGCTAGAATAATTACAAGGAAATGTCGTCACTACGGCAGAACGTTGTTATACGATCAAATTGTAAAAGAAAGCAAATAAGCTACGGGGTCGATCGAAGTAATAAATGTAAATTGTTTCTTTTTCGTCGATTCAATGGTGCAAAAACACCTAATCGTTTGCTTAAAAATCAAGAAAAAAACAATGTTTTTCGTGTAATTTCAGAGCAGGTTGAGTCCACTATTTTCCCTTTTATTCGTAAGAGTAGTGGTGCCTTGGCGTACACCAGATCTAATTATTCTATTATTTAATTTGAACCTAGGTAACATGAAAATGAGAGATGGGCCAACACAGATAAGAATGCATTCATCTGATCAGAACATCAGAATAAATAATATCAAAGCAACCAGATTTGCTAAGTCTCTGTTAATTTTGTAGAATAACATCAACCCTGTGGTGTTATTCTACATTAAAAAAGAAGACCCTGTATATTTCGCTATCACCATGCCACGCCATATATAACGTATATTCTCCATTACTTCGATCGAAAACTACAACCTCCTCCTCCTCCGCCTCAGCATCTCATTCGCTTAGATGGATTAAATTTCTTTGTATAGGGAATTGCATCACGATCGGAGACCGAAGGAACTGGAGGAGGCCATAACTTGCTAGCTTACGCTTTTCGATGCTGTACTGCCTAATGGGGCATGCTGGCTCTCGGTAAATGGTATTAGTAATTCAGCGTGAACGGTGAACAGCTGCGACCTATATTAAATGAATGAATTTCCTCATAAAAATGATTGAAACAATCTTTCTCCGTGCCCCTAACAACACGATCTCGCTTATGGATCTTTCGTATCTCGTCTGGTCGAATGGTTGCCGCAGACTCTATCAAATAGATTGTATCCGTTAGATTATATTAGACGAATTGTGCCAATAATATCGTTTTTGTTTAGGTACGCGTACATATGTCTAGTTATGTCCACATCGGGGTACCCACTAAGGTAGTTATAGCGATTTTATCTAACGCACCTATAAAACTGGAGCACCCACATGGACGCGATCCGCAGATTAATGGGACTCGTAGAAATAAAACCGTTTTTTATGGCTTTGTTGTTCTTCGTGCGAGTTTATTTTATTGCGCGGGTGGCACGTGTCACTTGTGCAGGAAATAGGTCAAATAGGAACTTGTTAATTTGTCCAATGAGACTTGCATGATATGTAAAATTTAAGGATGGTTCTAGAACGTGACTTAATCCAAATTATCTGCTGTATACTTGATCTACAAGTATTTATTAATTAACATATAGATTCTTAGAGAATTCTCACAAATCTATATACTTAATAGCAACATAAATTGTCTACTTTAGAACTAACGTTGTATGACAGTGTTGCAAGCCTAGATATCAATATCTTTTTTTTAGAGAGTCTCTTTTTGATGAAACTCAATGTTTTTGTAATAAACATTATAAAGTTGTAATATTGTATCAATTGGAGTATCAATAATTAAGGAACACGCAGCCGAAAGATGACAGTAACTTACTATTATCCCTTGTATAAAACAATGCGGCAACTTCTCGCCGATGTGCACCAACGATTTACCGAATAGTTTGAATTGTAACGTTTAGAGATGACAAAGGCAGGTGGAATTATTACTGTTTTGCAGCGACTCGACAAACTCGTGTCTATTCGTCTCAAAAGAAAGACAAAACACGAGTTTTTCTGCCTTTGTCCTCTGATGACGTTAGCCAACAGCTAAATAGTGACTTGTTGCTCGCATGTTATTTGGTAGATCCCTGTCATTTGGTGACAACATTGATGCGATCGTTCCGCATACAAGGTGTTCGGTTTTGTTTGCCTTAACATCAAGAATTTCAATAATCTTCTTCAATAATCAAGGTCTTATTCAATAATAAGACCTTGAGAATTCCTTCTAATAGTCTTCTGAAGTTTCAACTGGAATATGGCGCGATAATATGGAAGGATTAAATCATCGCATGCTTTTGAAGACCTTCAATACAAAATCTATAGCTACCAGTCGTGAAGATATTGATTTTTTTTCTAAAAATTCTTTTCTTTACTAAAGAACGCACGTCACATATTTCACAATCAAAGGATTTGAGGGAGTGCTTGTTTTCTCTTCTGTTACATCGGCTTTATTAGCCGATGTAACAAATAAAAGAGTTTTATGGTGTATTACCTTTATTGTTATTCTAAATTGCTTATTCTAAAGTTAATCTAATTAGTCGTAGCAAAACACAATCTTTAGACCGTGACCGGGTTGATAACCGAACACTTCCTCCTGATCTATAGTTTGAGTAAACGAAGCTCGGTGCAGAAGACCCAAGCATATGGCAAGATAATGGTTTTCCTAGAGGGCACTAAATTGCTTGGAGATTGTACAAAGAACATTAAGCTCAAATTACCCGACAATTGGTGACCAAGTCAAACAGTAGGAACAAGCTGAAAATGATGCTCCAGTGATTAAGCACAAATGCAGCATATTTCAGATGAATGATGGTTAGGAGAACGGTATCTTCTCAAACTCCCCGCTAGTTGCTTGAAATATTTGAAATTCTCAAATCACACAACATTGTATTGTCTACACTAAAGGGAACTATGTAAGCGCAAAGTACCGCCATACACTTCCAACTTTATCTAATTGGAAAGCGCATGGAAGCACGTGCCGATTATATCCAGCGAACGCGCACAACAACAGATATATGTATATATGTATTGCACATGTACTTACTTTACATATCGTACGATATATACATACTACATTGTTTCCATGACCTCGATTTTATTGTTATGACGCAGCGGATTCCAGCGAAGTACGTACGAATACGAGGGAATTGCAGCAATACGTGCGTGTTCCGTTTCGAGCTTATGGCGTTCGTTGCAGAACTACGGCTTCCCGTAACACTTTTAAGTTAATTACGTTAAAAACCCGAGTAGCGTAATGGGGATCGTAAAGCCGGAGGCCCGGTCGGGATAAAGCTGTGCGCGCCCGAGCATTACACGCCTTCCGCGTAATATTACTTCCGGTATAATAACATAATTGAATTTGTCCTATTGCGAAACTTCTGTAAGTAAGTACCCACGGAAGGGATATAAGCACGCTGTAAGCTTCTTCCTACTATAGATACATACGAGGATATATGAAGAATTAAGTCCGGTGGAAGGATTTAGTTATACTGCTTTTTTTGTGTTTCGATTTCGATTACTTCCGGTTACGCAGACAAGAACACGTCTACAACGTCTAAGAGGGCTCGGCATAGTTTCAATGTAAAGTGAATTAAGGATGTTTGGTACAACACAAACAATTTTTTCGATAAAATAGGCGATCGAAAATTAAGGGAAACTGTATTCATTCCAACTTCGACGATATTGGAGAAAATCGATATCGTTGCTATCTAAATGACAGATATGTGCTTCTTGGGGATACCAAGAATCGTCAAGCTCGTCTTTCGAAATGCGGTAATAACTCCGAGTCAAAGTAAAGGTAAAATACTCTCGGAACCACGCTGATGGGGTCGGATAGGCAGAAACATGTCTGTTGATAATGTTGATGTTGGTTGTAGAGAGGTAATATTCGGAGTGTACATTTACAAATAATGTTGCTACGACTTTGTTAGTTGATACTTTAATATTTTTTAATTATTTTTGCAAATAAAACACTTAAAAAGTTACTACTGGTGATATATTTTTTCAAGATTTGTAAAAAAATTAAATTGTTGTTATTTTGAACAAAATATTAAGCGACACACATTTCAAGATGCTCATCCCCTTTTAGTGCTCCGAACCAATCGTAGAAATTTCACAGGGTTAACCGGAAAGAAGTTTATCGGAGAATACGAATGCGCAAAACTTTCCGATATCCCTACAACTTCAATCGAAACAGCTGCAATAATACCTTAACATAGGAAGATTTTTTTAATTTTTTCGCAGCTGTTTGGGTGCTCGGAAAATGTCGGTTAAAAAGGTTAAAAAGCACTGAAACAGTGCCGAATCGAAACGTAAAAGTTTTTGACAATAACTATTTCAGCCTTACTAAATGAAACGACTTAAAAATTTGAACCTGGGACCTCCTGTACAAATACAGAAAACACGAACTAATTTCTTCCGGACCTCCAGGTTGCCATTTAAGGAAGTCACATTTTACTGCTAAAAGACAAACTCTGAGCAATCAATTTTATTAAAACCAAAAGATTCAGATGCCAACCACTTCGGAATTTCCCAGAAAGCTCTGGAAGAATTTGTAAGAGAAGGCTAACGTCTCAAAACGGCCGTTAATTGAATTGGTGGTTGTTGCAGAAGGTTGATCTCGATCACGGGAGGATTCTGAAAGAGATTATGTAAGTTTCCGATAAGGCTTAGAAGCAAGAACATGAACAATATCGAGTCGAACATGGAGTCTAAAAGTTTACTGCCCTAGCAAGTGATTATTATCAGAGACGATACTAATTTAGCTTTAAGCTTTGAAAAGTCTAAAATGCTCCATTCTATTGAGCAAGGCTGTATATCTGCATACGTAATACGTGTGATGCGGTCTAAGTCGTATGTATAAATTATGTAGATGTGCGAGCATTTTCGAATTTTCGTCTGTTTTTATATGTTAATGGGATGACATTAGTCGAGGACGTTCCGGGTGAACGAACCATTTGAAACGCAGAAACACATTTCAAATGCCAAAACGGTAATAGGGATGGGTCTGCTGTATAAAATATAAATGTCAATCCGAAATTATAATAGAAAGAGCTAGCGATACGGATTCTGATAGCTAACATCGCCCGCTTTTGAATCTAATTTCGACGTGTTTTGCTCCTACAAATGAGTTGGCGATGTATCGAATTTAATAGTAACGTGGTACGTCATTTTGTAACGATTTATGTACTGTACATCTTCCGGACTTTCTCGAGAATCTTGGCATTCTCAGGTAGGGTTATCGTGATATGTCACGAGATCCAGGTTACCATCAAAGTGGAAAATTCCCGCAAGCGCTTTAGTCGCGGCTATTTCTTTAATTTCGGTGTATCCTAATATAAATATACCCGGCGGCCAAATAAACACGATGAAAACTTTAATTCCATATTTAGTGGTGACTGTTATGTCATCTGTTGGTCTTCTTTTTAATATTTTCCTTTTAAAGAATGTGGTCTTTAAAAAGTACTTTATTCGAGAAGTCTTTGATTAAGCTTAGACTAATTTTTGAAATGATCTCCGATGGGAACTTGCAACTCTTCTAATTCGAACAACCAGTTTGACTCCAGTATCTGGACTTTTTCGGGTAGCATAAAGCAAAAGCAAGAGACTGCATATTTCTGAACAAAGCTTCTTAACAAATTGAAGGAATTTGAACTATTTCTCCGTTACATTCTGATATTGTGCAAACTATAAAAAATGACGATTTGATGGGTCTCTAGGTTTGCTTCCTTTTCGTTTCTATCTTGGTACGTACTTTCAATATTATTAGAAATTTAATTTTCCAAACGGTTAGCTACTAAAGATTTAGTATTTTCTCTTGATGATGACGGTGCTTCCTTGAAAAAGTTCATCATTGCATTGCTCATTTTTTGGTGATTTCAGTGTAAAAATTTTAGTCGCTTAAAATAAAGCACAATATATTTTATACAAGATCGGTATTTTTCTAATGTTACGGTATCGATTGGCTCTTGGTCAGCAGAATCAATTAAATGTTGGTCCACAATCGGGAAATGACAATCAAACTACGCTTGGCAGCAAACACTTGAGTAACATGAGTAAGTTGATGTTGAACCAGTTCAGTTGGTGCGAGTTCGGTTGAAATTCAGTTGCCCAGCGTTGTAAACATGTGACGTCGTGGTCGATAGACCACAGTGAGCTGATTTTCAGGGAATGTTTGTTAAAGGGCGGCGCACGACAAAAGTAGATAGTTTGCCTGAACATCAGGTAAATATGCGAGAACATTGCGAGGTAATTGACGCCAACATCGAGCCAAGCGATCCATGGTCGGAAGCCAACATTCCCCCAACTATCTGTGTTACCAGTTATGAATGTTATAAAACGTAAAGGATTCATTTCCATTCAAATTTGATGTATTTACAATCTGTTCATTGATCGTCATGCCACATTTGCAATACCAATGTTGAATAATAGATTACATCTCTTTGATTTATCTGTATTCTCTAGAAAACCTCTGCAGATATACAGCTTAGTCTCGAAGAAAGGGAGAAGTACAACTAAGCCTCGCCGCATTTGGTGAACACAAACATTATATACGAAATTGCCGTTAAACATACTAAGAGCCCCGGACAAAAACAGTTATTATACCTCTGGATATGCACACATATCAAAAACGACCTCCGCAAAACGTGCTCGGCGAAGTTGGGTAATATCGTAGGCAGAAAACATCTACAAATATGCGCATGCATACATGTACAATGTCCGTTGTGTTTACGGCGCGCATATTTCATATCTTTGCGTTTGTTTGTATGTATATACGTACCCCTACTCGGTCGCAGTTTACCGACACGAAATTTATTACGCTTTGTTAACCTCGCTAGGTAATATACCTACTTGATACGTGATACATATAGTTAGACAATAGGCAAAAACGACAGTTTCCATTTTTATACGAAGCCGGATTACCGACAACAACGTTTCGTTTCGGATTGTTTATGCTTGCACAACCTCTACATCTATGTACGCGCATACATAAGAACTACGCAAGACAAACATTAATAGAAAACATGTCATTTGAATAAAGAAAAAATGCTCAGGTACGCCGCATCGCTTATTGTTTTTAATATACAAGGATATTCGATGCGTTGTAAACAAATATTTTCCGCTGCTGATTTATAGCTTTTGCGATATACATAATGGGAAGATATTTAATACAACCGATTCTTCACGTGACAATTAGTATTTTAGCAAATGGTGAATGTGCTAAGCAATTTCTTAGTGCCGGCAACCGTTTTGATTTTTTTTTATTTTTAATACAAATAAGCTTTCTTAGCTCTAAAGCTGACTGAACACATAGCTTAAATCTGTTTTAAAAAGCTTAATAGAAATAAAAATAGATAACATATTAAAACACATTCGAATATTTTAAAAAGACGTGTTCTCTCCTCTTGCTCTTTGCTACCACTCTTTGCATTTTTCTATTCATCCCTCTTATGCTCTACAAGTTTAAGTTCTCAGACGTTGGATAGTGGACAATTTCGTGCTAGAACTTATTGCTTAAGATCGTCCGAAATGTGTCGATCGGATTCATATGGGAACTATGAGAAGGCACGCAATCTTTGCTACCTTCACCTTTTAGGGCTAATATTTTATGTATTAAAATAAATTCATATGAACACCAACCAACACCATATGAACTTCAAAAGAAATACCAGCCCAAACCATTACTTTACCTATGCGCAATGATCTCCTGGTCCTCTCATACTCAGCACCGACCATCAGCACCATATAAACAGATCAGAACCATATAACTCGCCTGTAAATAGAATACTTTGTTGCTGTAAAGATTTTGTTTCGATTCGATGAATTTGAGCAAACTTAGGTTGACGTGCTAGATGATGATGGAAAAGCTCAAGGCCAATCGCTGATCAGTAGAGATAACCAAAAAGGGTGGAATTATTCCTTTTTTGTGGCGACGAGATAGACTCGTGTTGCTTAGTGGTGTCCCCGAGAGTCGACAAAACACGAGTCTGTCTAGTCTCTGGAGAACAGTAATAATTTCATTCGTTTTTGTCCTCTTTACTTTCAGTATTGACTTCCTCCAACTTTCTTTTTTCTACCAAGTCAATTTACACTGGTTCCACGTACTTCATGGGTGCAGTCACAGCTTTTTACCGCATTAATATGCTTACTTTGTAACGCAGTAACTACAAAGTTTTTTTGGAAAGTGTCTTGATCGGAGTATTTGTTTAAATGAGCTTGATAACGTTTATACACCCGTTGAACTTTGAACGACTAAGCCCAAATCTTGGCTATCGTTAGCTTTGTCGTCTTCAATTAAAGCAACAATTTTCGATTTGGTTGGGTTTCATTTAAAATTAGAAATAGAGCTTTTCTACCTCGAAAATTAAAAAGAAAATAACAAAGAAGGTCACTCTAACGGGTTGAAATGTTGAACTCATTTGGAGAAGGAAATACATTACGCACGCCCTAACATCAAATAACACTTTACGCAAATGATAATTGAGCTAATCTTCAATTGTTTTAAACACTATTAAGCCTGCTACGTTGTTATCAAACAATTACAAATAATTTGTCACGTTTTTCAGAGAATGTTTAAAAAGTATTAGGTGGCTCGAATTTTGTTGCTTATCTGCGTATTTTGTGCTCTCTTTGTAACTAAAAATGGGAAATTTACTATTCGTAAACTGAGTATCGAACAATATCCATGTGAAAACTCCTTCGATGTACTGCTACAGCAGAAAGCTGCGAACTTTCTTGTATTTTGTATTGGGCACATTTACTAATATCATTGATCGAAGATCTTGAACATTCCCATTCTTATTTCTTATCTCTTTCTTTCTCCGGACGGTCGTTTGCAGTTACAACATAGTTGCAAAGGTGCAAAGAAAAATATTGAATCATTTGGTTTCAGCCGCCAAGATTACGAAATCCCGTGAATATGAATATATCAAGTGATGATTCCTGAAATATATCGAATTTGATTGAATTGAACGAAAAAAAATATCGAACTACGTACTTATCGCAACATATTACGTCACTTTCGCTCACCGCCATCCGATTACGAGAGGACAAACGATATTTGTGCCCGTATGCGTGTGATAGATGGCGACATTCTCGTGCTGGTAACGTCATAAGCCGATCAAGCTCGTGCAGCTTTATCGGGCGCATACACTTTGTTCCACTCGCTGAATGTGCCTCGTAATAAACGAACAATATAATGAAACGATCGTCCATTGATCATTAATCAATCAACAATAGCCTTTACGTTGCATTACGATAATACCTACCTTCCTACCTATCTACCTACCTATACCAGGCTACGTATACATGCATGGAGCGTGTAGCAAGATATAAAATAACTCTGAGGCCGGCTCGCCTCTTTTTTCTACTACTTTTATTCGCTTGACAGGCCATTCGAGACCTTCGAAAAGCAAATAATTCAGTTGATCGGCACAGCGACGATCCGGAAGATTGACAAAGAGGAAGATGGAAAAAAAAGAAGGAAATAATGGAATCGAGGAACCGGCAAGGATGTATGGAATTTTATTGGAAATCGATCGTTCCAAATGGTCAATACGTACATTAATGTGTTGGGGGAGAATAGTAATATACACTACGTGGCAGAATTATAGAATACACTTCTTAGATTTGTTTTTCGAAGAAATGCTAAGACAGCTCAATCTTTTCTTTTTAAATAAATTTTAAGCTTCTTTCACTTCCGATTTTCAAGTAGTTACGTCGTTGAGGAATTTTGTTTATATCTGATAGATGTAAGTAAGGCAACAGACAGGTAATTACGCCATAAAACCAGTATTGTTCATTTTCAAGTAATGCGGGAACCAGTCTTGTTTACTACTGGCTTTAATTAAAGGATTAGCGTCATGTTTAATTATTGCAGCTCTTTGAATTATTCATTTTCATGATAGCCTATACGTATACATATATCAGTATCTACTATGGGTCTTGATATAATTAATACGTATGTAATTGTTTCTAATAATGATCAAACAATTGCACATACGGAAGAAACATGATAGCGCAAAATATGAAAACTAAAGATGAAATTCATTGATTCAGGAATTCCCCATTCTTTTGCATTTGTCCATAAGGAAACTGATTCAATTCTATACAAAAGTAATACTTAAAGGCGATCGCATTTTTTATATGATCACTCCAGATGATAATTAGACCCAATAAGACTTAGAGTAGAACCTCATCATCAACCGACACTAGCATAAGAGATTTCAAATAACCCAAGTTGACGAGATCTTTAAAAATACATCTATAAACAAAAACAATCGCTACTAACAAGGAAAATAATTGTAAATTTGAAGTACAAGAAAGCATAGCTTCACGTTCAACGGAATTAATTCTGTTTGTACATCTTTCCGAAGTGGTACCAGCTTTTATTGCACCGAATATACAAGGTTAGCGTAACTAATTCAAAAAATAAACAATAATAACTTTGTTTCTTGCTCGAACCGGCCCGATTTCGTTATCGTATAGGAATACGCGTATGTACGTTGCATCCAACGACCTACCTACCCAAACAGCGGACCTTTCATTAACGTAACGTCGGCATAACGGTGCCATAAAATCTAGAAATTCATAGCTTTTACGCGCCACAGTTCCTATTTTATTTATTTTTTCTACGTCGGGTCGTCTGTAAAAGCCCGGGGTACCGTGTGTAAACAACCGAAGCTATAAAAGTAATTTTATTAACACCACCAGAGTCGCCGACATGTGAATTACGCTTAATTGGCTACCATTTTTATTAGGCGGGTATTAGAAGGATGCGGTAGCTCGTATATAGTTCGAATATTTAGAGTTTGTATAGTATAACGTTGGTATTTAATACCGGTAGTTAAAGGGGAATGGAATGCGATGCATTATTTTTTTTTTGTTTCCGCATTATTTATGGCATTGACAATGTAACAAGGTATTTACTATCGATAAATGCTGGCTGGTGATAATAGTAATAACATTTTGCTTGTTTCTTTTTTCTTTTTTAATTAGTTTTACATTTCGTTTCATAGTCTCCGCCGCATCCGCGACTCCGCAAAAGTAGAAATCGCGGTTACAATAAGCACTACAAGCTACAAAAATGTATCACCCGGCAGTTACTACCATCATTATCACAACTAAATAATGTAAATATACAAAATTATGCCAATTTTATTTAGTTAATGAACAAGAGTTTTGGGCACGACTAATTGTAAATTGTGGTTTGATAGGAAAGAGACCCACCAGCGCCAATGCTATTTGAAACGCCAAAGTAAAAGAAAACTATAGATAAAGGCAACAACCATTAAACATATACCTTTACCATCAATTTAGCCTCTTCTCCTATACCTTAGTCTCAATTTTCACCCAACCCTTAGTATTAAACTCATAAATTTCTCTCACTTATGGCTAGAGATGACAAAGGTAGATGAAATTATTCATTTCTTTGAACGATTAGGTAGACTCGTGTCTATTCGTCTCATGAAGAATGGATTCGTGTTGTCTATTGGTGTTCCCGAGAGTCGATAAAATACGAGTTTATCTAATCCTTGCAAAGAAGTAATAATTTCATCCGCCTTTGTCCTCTCTACTTATGACTATTAACTCTACTAATTATTTAAAAACCACAAGTTTTTTGAACTTCGTTTTAGAGGTTTGTACAATTTCGAGACAGTGATGTTTCTCGTTCTACCATCGTGTTTATCTGTACTTCTCGCCGCAATTATATTCACAGCTTGTTTTGCTCCATATCATCCATATATCCATAACGCCACTTTCCAGCTTCGCCGCTCTATCAATTAATGCCACAATTCTGTTCTGCAAGTTCTGATTTTTCTTCATATAAGATTCAAAAGTTTGACCATAATTCAAAGCTAATTGTGCCAAACCTTCACTGGTATCAAGGTTCCCAACTGCTAATAACACGAAATGTCTCAACTCTATGCAGATTGCACTTGTTTGTTCATTCTCTATCCATTTCCACTCTTATACACTTAAATCTTCAGCGAAAGTTGGCTGTCTTTGCTAACTAAAAGGTATAATTTCATTCGTTTCCAACGAGCGCGAGTGTATCGATGAGCGTTCTATAATTCGACGCGATAGTGGGACAATTGTGAACGCTATCAGGCGAAGTTTGTGCGAAACGTCAAAATCGTCTCCAGAAGTACGACTTCCTTCGCTTTCTTGCGACAAAGGATCCTACTTGGATCCTACGATGCGAACATCGCTTTATTCGACGAGTTTTTGTTTTTGGAATTGAACGAGACCAACCAACAGACAAAGAAACATTTTCTGTAGATTCTTACGGCCTCCCTCCATCGATAGATCTATGAATTTGAGAACATAGCCACATTATATCAATTCATCACAGCAACAACATCTAAAAGAGCGCAATGCTTTCGCGAATTGTGACGGAGACAGTAAGTTATACATGAATCAGCGATAGACGTCTGAATTTTAAAGTGCTTCTTAATCGACCAGACCTTTTATCGAACATAAAATATCATTTTAATTAACTCGAGAAAAATAGAGCTGCCTTTTAAAAAAAAAGTATTTGCAATATAATCTCCACGAACGTAGTCTTTTGTTAGTTTTGAGGATCTTCCGCGCACTACGGCATAACGAAATTAGCAAAATCCGTGTTTGAGTCATATATGCGTGCCTGGTGAGAATGAGCTTTACCTTTACAGCTGTCATAAAGCATATACCCGTACGTACGCTCAGCCCCACCGTCTTTTGTAACTGTTCCACGTTACTACACGATATTCCATTAATATAAGACCGCGTTTTACGGAGGTAAAGTACCTATCTTTGTATGATACGGGCGCACACTAGCGCAGCATTTTATAACTACATAAATAATAACCATCATAACGGTTTGGTTAAAGTAATTTACGCCTTTCATGTTAACTGGCACTCACATTAGACGGGCTGTAAAGGAGAGAACGGCCAGCGTACGCATATATGGTGTACACTAATTTGAATAGGTATCCGGACAATTTCGACAAAGAGAGAAAATGCTGTACTTCTTAATTGAAGTCGTACAAGGTGAGTTCTTTCTTAGATCTTTCCTACTCCCATAATGTCATGCATTCTATGAGAAAGTCACCTTAAATGGATAAAAATAGAAATACAACGATTGCCACGATTTAATACCAATGGCGACTTGGAAACAAGGATAATAACGCGCCAAGCCGTTATGCCGATTGTAAATGTCATATGCCGGAGAGAAATGAGAGACTCGTTGGTTCTTTTCTCAGATCTTCAAAGCACCTTAATCGGGATTTATTATTAGACACTATTGAATTCCATTCATTTCTCTAACGTTGCCGTTCCGAGCGTAATTTAGGGGTAGCGCATTTTTAATTGCAGCCAGTGTAGCACCATATCAGAAATTGCACTATCACTCAAAAGTTTGATTTTTTTAAATAAAAAATAAGTTGTTTTGTCGGCATAATTATATTAAAAGGATGTCTACAATATAAATATTTCAGGTGCACGAACAATGCAAGCATACATTAGAAGATACGGACGGAAGATACCAAAAAAGTGTTTGGATATTTAAGTACGTTAATGCACATAATTACGCTGTACGTAGATATATATTCAGAAAATAGTTTTAACTTCGAAAATCGTGAGGTAGAGGTTTTTTCCTACCTTCCGCGTTTTCGAAATGCGTCGCCGTAATGCGACCTGATGGTTTCGCTGACGTGGCAATTTTCGTTAATTAGACCATCTATACTTCATTATCCGGTAAAAGGATTTTGAAGGTAGAAAAAAGAAACAAGCAAAAAAATCTCGTATAGAAGGATATTGCGTAAAGTAAAGCTTAGATATTTAGTAGCTGGGAGCTATTCAAGTGAAAAAAACGAATTAGTGGAGACAGAAAACGTTCATTATTCTTTTTCCTTTTTTTCCTCCTTTTCTAATAAACGATCAAGCTGGATATGAATATTTTAATAATAATAAATCAGCTTGATTGAGCGCGTTGGAGGGACTTTTTAATTAGAAAAGATCGTGTACGTTCCAAGGGCTTTACGTCGAATTAGAGTTGATTTGCTGCGCGGCGTTGTTAATTATGATATTACGAGATTACGCATGGATAAGCCTTGTGCGTGAAGAATTCCTGCAACGCCCACAAATTTAGTTTGTTTGAGAGTTTATCTTCAAAATGTTGTTTTTCTGTTCGGGTTTCAAGGTTTGAAGAAAAAATGACAATCCTTTTTTTGAGTTTGTTTAATATGTTAGGTTTCGTCGTTTCATTGTTTGGGCCAATGATAATTGATAGTTTTACATTTCAAATTTTAACATGTGTGTTAAGCTTTTAATTTATTTGATTTTTTTATTAAATTTTTCTCCCTTAATTTGTAAATAACCCACTCCCCTCAATTACTTTTTCATTAGATTTTCTTTTATCTCCTTTTAAGCTATATTTTTCTCTCAGTTTGTCTTCCTTCATTGATGGCAATAAGTACGCTTATTGCCATCAATAAAATATAAAATAAAAGAATATATCTACGCTTTATTTATAATTCAATAATCTTAGGTTTACCACAAATTTATTGTTTTGTCTTTTAAATTTAAATGGTTAATAATTGACAACCGAGTTACGTAAGCTTATCTACTTAAGAAAAGGAAGAAAGATGTAATAAAAGAAAATAAAATAAATTAAGAAGCTAATACACAAAAGATTATTCTTTTCTCCAGACCTTGAAACCCAAATAATAATAAAAAAATTGAAGATAAAGTGCGAAGGTTAAGAATAACATTGGAACATTTGAGAATTTGTAATCAAAGAGCAACTATGGAAAGCTCCGCTGGACTTGAATTTAAAATAATTCATCTTTTAGAGAAGAAGAGAACGACTGCAATTGTTAAAAAAATACTTCATTTCCTTGATTGAATGACATCTAATGCTTCGTCAAAATACAGATTATTGCGATGGCCATACCATCAATACCCACGTCATTTCAGCTTATGTAGGCCTTCGGGGGTTGTCTGAAAAGTTTCCAGTCTAGCACAGAAGCAATTATCTTTTTCTGTCAAAGTCGATATCATTCCTCAATTTAGTCTCCTGTTTAATCCGCCTGAAAAGTAGTTGGTATCTTGTTCTACAAAATGGGCGTCTTACAAATCTGGTGGCTTCACTTGATGAAAATTTCTGTCTTCCGAACAAAACTTTGAGTTTAGAAAACAGAAAAAAGGTACCTGGGATCCTTAGATCTCCTTAGAATAGACGACAAAATTGGTCTTCAGGTTTTTTTTTCTTTGGTTTGCATAACTTTCAAAGGCCGCATCACCTCATAACATATCCCCCATTTTATAATTTCTAGTTTTAGATGGGACTCCAAATTGCCTTAAATCATGTACAACTTCGTGTATTAGATCGTTCCATATGTAGATGCCTTGAGAGCATTTTGTGCTATTTAATCTCTGTGAAACTCTTTATAGTTACCATCATATTAATTTCGGGGGCGCATAAAGTTAAAGTAAAAATCTTCTTTAGATTGATGCTCTATTGGGTTGAACAACTGAAAATTTGGACGCATCAATTCTGCTTCTCATCGTGTTCTTTAACTTAGTAATTCGCTCAAATGTTTGTAAAACTTTGTTGCTTGTTTGGTGGTACATATAAAATGAAATTTTTGCGCCAAATCAAAATACATAAGTAGAAATAAATATAAAAGTTAGTGATTAGCAAGTAGAAATAAAATTGAATCAAAAATATCATTTCTTGACCAATCTCACCCTTATACATGAAGAATAATGTTTTTAACCCAAGCACTAACAACAGGCAGAAAAGAGCTTAAAAACTCATACATCTTGTAAAAATTCCTCGCATTTTCATAAGTCAATTTAGGTAATTTCTCGCCAGAATATAGAAAACAAAGGCTACGTAGGTTTTTAGCAGCTAAATTTAATTATACCTCGCAATTTCTTGGATTCCCGTCGAAAACAAACGAACAGTCCGACAAACGACAAATTACTATGATTACATCCTTTATTAGCATTTTATGCATATTCTTGCAATGAAAGAAACACAGACCATATCTCCTTGACGTTTCTCTCATCCCTGCGCGGAGAAAAATCACGGCCCTTGCCCTTTCTTTTTCCTGCAATTCATTACGCCGTGTGAAAACGGTGATTTAATTATCGCCATCCACGGCGATTATCGACGGAAAAACGTTTCGTCGTTCGTTCAATCCACCTTGCCTCTCGAACAGCTGGAAAAATAATACGCGGACACACCTCAGCTTATGTACACGGCACTCGAATGTTCGACGTTAAATTAGTAAATACTTCGAGAGAGGTTTGTCCCCATTCAACGTTGAAGTGCCAGAGACGAAATTAATTATGTTTATCTATTATATGCAATGTGTGTGTTTTTTTGCGACGGACGTTCGTATAGCCATAATTAATGGTAATCTTGTTTGCTAGTCGGTGCATTTTGATTAATTGTTTATAGAGAGAATATTGCGTGGATATAATTGATGTTAATAATTACGTACAAATAGCATTTGCAATAATTAATTATGTAGGTATATTGTTGTAAGTTTATACCGACTGTATAGGTTTCATATACAATGCGTGACATTGCAAGGAAAGGATTTTTTTTAAGCGTGCCCTGAGGCGTTATGCTATCAAAGGATAATTTTATAATGTAATTGAATTACATTTGATTTGATGCAAAAAGATTGGAGTTTATTGACTGCGAACAAACTGATTAAGTTGTTCACGTAAGAAATAAATGGCAATAAACAAAACAGCTTAGCTACAGTAACTGTACAATTCCCTCGTTGAATTTTAAATGATACCATCTAATTAAATTTAAATTCGACATCCTTCTTTGAGCGCAGAGCTAAAACTACAGACGATAAGTTATATTGGCAAAACTAACTTTGTGGAATTAAATAGCACATCCACTTATTACGTTAACGAACGGTAATTTTAATCGTGGGCAATTTAGAAGACAACGCACGATACAAGTTTCAAATAGAGCACCCTATATATCATTTCAACTATAAATAGATGCCCTTCTTCAATTCATTGCAACTTTCATCAATTATTATCAATATCAATAATAACGTACTTTGAGATATTTGCACTGTTTCTTTAACGGTCGATATCCGTTCACGCCCAAGGTTCAATTTACTCAGTTGAGAATTTCTTCATTCATAGAATGTTAAAACGAAACACTACAAAATTGATTGGTTGACGGTTGGCCTTTAGTTGGCACAAACGTCGTACGGTCGGCGCAATATTCGTGACGATTAGCCTCGGTCAATAAGGTATGGTACTTTTCTCACGCTAGGTATAGACTGGCTTTAGGTCGGTAAAATCAGTTAAACGTTGCTCGACAATTTGGAAATCATTGGCAGTAAATACTTGAGTGATATAAGCAAGTCGTCGTTGAACCAAGCAGCGTCAGAAGATCGGTTATCAAGTGTTGTAAACATATGACGTCACGTTCGACAAACAACAGTTAACCAATTTTCAAAGAATGTTCCTTAAAGATTGGTGCACGGGAAAAGTAGATAGTTCCTTTAAAAGTCAGGTAAGCATGTAAGAATGTTGCGACCCAATGTTCGGTCGAAAAAGCAAAACGTTCACAATTTCATGTGATGCCGACATCGTTGCTAACGTCGAGCCGATCGATAGCCAACATTGCACCAACCGTTTACACTGCTCAAAAACTACTATTTTGTTCCAATACGATTCCCTGCATTTTATTAAACATTTATTAAAATATCTGTATTATTTATGTTATGCATTGCCTTAAGAAATTCATCTGGAAAGTTTGTTCATTAATATCTCTGTTTAGCTAATTCGTCCATATTTATCTTCGATAAGTATTGCTCACACATACTCATTACTTCGAGTAAATGGTGAAATTGTATCGGAGATAACATCTACACATTCGCTTTAATAATTATAATTAGTAGAAGCGCACGCTTATGGTATTTCGTTACCGTAAGCTTGTCTTACGTTACGTTACGCATTTCATATATAGCGAAACAGATTGTAGAAGAGCATTACGTAAAAATACGTCTTGCCAAAAGCTTCACGAAATACTCGATCGAATAAATTTGAATTTAAATGACCACCGTAGCGTGCAAGGCGTTTGAGATATTTCATATTATATCAATTATCTCATAAATTAAGATAGGTATAGAAAATATTGAAGGAAGTTGCATCAAATTGAAGGGGCGCCGCGAAAACCGGACATTCTGTATACTTGAGTATAATTTTATATTGTCTTTTCTTCAGGTACTAGCCGGACATGCTGAATATCTTCTTCGATTTAAGTTATTCAAAGTGATCCCATTTATTCCGTAAAATACCATTTAATCTCGTTTATTTATGGAATTGCGTGGTTTTGTTTATCGATGTATGTCTTCTTTATTTGAGATGTGAACTAAATAAAGATTATTATTAATATTATTATTATTATGAAGAAAGGAGCAATGAGATAGAAATCCTTTGAGTTAACTCTGTAAAACATGTTTTGGAATGTAGCAGTGTATCTTTACTGTAATTTAACGAAAGCATGAATAAACCAATGCATGTTAATAACGCATTTTATCTCACTAATTCTTTAACAAATTAACGAATTTCATAAATGTTGTGCTGAAGCTAGATCGAACAACGCCTTCGCTTTAATTGATTGAAGCTAATAACCGATATTTGAAAGCGCTATAAACTTTCAACGATCACTAGCTTATATGCGAAATTCCATCAACAAGCGAACAATTTTTTCCTTTAAAAAGCACCACAGCATATGTTAATTAGCCATTTTACACGTACCGATTGTTTACATTCTATTTCCTAACGTTTCAAGCAATTGTCAGGCACACCTATACTGCAATCGTCCCATCCTAGGACACCCGCCCTCGTGAACGCGTTACGCAGACAATACAACAATAAACGGTGCGTATTGTACGGAATTTTAACACGCTTAGCACCTACTAAAATACGGACGACTTTCCATTTGTATTTGGCGTGAATTATTTTGACAAATAATGCAGGGCACACACATCACACGTTCTACGGTGTTGTATACAGATACGGATATTGACGCGTAACGCATACACTTCGGGTCGCTTGATTATGAGCAATGCGGTAGCGGAACACGCTGGTAGTGTAGAAAATCCTGGCCGAATCAACGGTTTGATAGAGTCAATTTATTTCCAAGACAAAGATTAAAAGTAATTGAAATATATAAGTTGTCAGTCACGTAGTAAGCGGTAGATATTTTAGCAAGGAGTAGCGCCTCCTTAAGTGGTGGGGATACCTTTAAAAAAGGTAGTTCGAATTCAAATGAATTTTTATTTGAATTAGGTGAATAGTTAATTAATTAATTATTAATAAAATTATTAATTTCCGGATTAACTTCTGTATATAAAGTAGATTTACTGAATTTTATTTTACATTTAATACGGTCAAATCGACCGCAGAGAGGCTAACGTTCACAACGGATGAGTTGTCCGGGAGTGTACACGGACAACAAGTATGCTAGCTATGTCGAGTATTGTGCTTACTAAGGTATTATTTATATTTACTGTAGTTAAAAGCGTTATCGTACTAATATGCGACTATTTGCTAATGTCATTCGTACTCGTTTAGCTGTCGCAGTTGCTACGCTTACGGTCGTTATTTTCGTAAATGCTCTGGCAACGGTTTGACGTAAAAAGGCATGTGGGAGAAAACTCTAAAATGTTTCGATGGAAAGTTTACGTCAGTCGCCTCCTAAATTGAATTAATCATCCTCTAGCGAGTCGTCCGTGCATAGCCAGCGCTTGATTAAATGGAAACTTGTAAAATGCAAATGATAGAAAATAAATTCGTTACGGTTTGCATAAATGTGTGTGACTAGCGAAAGACGAAATGTAATTTTTCCATTCGCTAAACTTATTCGTTTAAGAAAAACGGTTACTTTTAAAATATACCGAATATGGTGCGTTCATATTAGCCAATCCAAAAACCGATTAACACAATCCGATACTGTCTTCCAAACCATAAGGCACCTATCTGAAGGATGTTAAAAAAAATTTTTCTTCAAGAATCATTATCCCACTTCAGTCCAATTCAATTTCACAACATCACTTCCTAGGACCAATGGCATCGAACAGTTAAGCGTACGCCTACAGCCGCACGTTAATCGTTTAAAGACGAAATTAATTAGTACCCACGGCACTGAAAGGCGTTCTGTAAACGATTTCTATATCACGATAACTCAATTAACGGGAGCGCTGGCACCGCTACAACCACTTTTCCCCGTTTTCCGTTTAAAATGTAAGCGCAAATTGCTTTTTAAATATTTTCTAGGCGGCCAACGCGTTACAGTTAGATCGGTATTTGTTTCGATAATGGATTTGTGACTAGCGCGCTTTAGTACCATTATGACGAATGATTATTGGCAAATATTGAGGATGCATACGAAGTGATGTTATTGTGGAGAACGTGCAAATATGCGCTATGTTATACATATATATTGGAAATAGAATTTTAGTGCAATTTTGTTTTTCCCGCTAGGTTGAATTGTTAAATTGCCTTGGGCTATAACTTTTCGTTCATAAGAGATGCGAGTTTGAAGATCTAGAACGGTCTCTAGAATAGCTAAATCTTTGAATCTACCGTGTATTTAGAGTATCATGTGATTCCAACATAGATTTGGTAAAGTAGTATATAAATGTGAATTATGTAAGTAAATGTGAATTATTAAAGTAAAACTACCGACCTTTTACTTTGTGTAAAACCTAATCACTCCTTTAGTTTCAGAAATACGTTTATTGCAATAATATTACATGTTATAAAAGATGCTCAAAATAAAGTAATTCAGAATTGTGAGATTTGAAGACCTCCGAGTAAGATCTGTTAGTGTATTATCGAACGACTCTTCTAAACCAGCAAGTGTTTGCCCAGCGGTATGTGCTAAGGCGTTGTCTTGTTGGAATAGAACTTCTGTATTTCGTCGCTAATTTCGGTATTTTCCAATATTGGTTTTTCCATTAGAAAATATAGGCTCAACGATTCGCTTCTTTGACACTGTTAGCCAAATATCAATTCTTTCGGTGTCTCCACAAAATTATGAAGAATTTCTGCCGACTATATTCTCATATTTCGTTTATCAGAAAAGAATGATTTACCAAGAATGTCCTTATTATTCAAGTTATTCGAAGATCATTGGCAATAGTCAGTTCCTCTATCATAACCAACTGGAATGAGTTCATTGATAATATAATAGTGCGACACGTTCCAACTGATAACTTGATTTATAAGTGAAATAGGGGATTTTTCTGCATTTCACGTGGTCTGTTAGCAAAAGCAAGAATTTGACTAGTCGGCGGTCCATACATGATCGCAAGATTATGGAATTGTTGACGAAAATTCTGTTACATTGATTAATTGTATTAACAAGATAATAAATATTCTACTTGATAATGCAGGCTTTAATACAAAAGAAAGTCAACAAATAGGCCACAAAAAGCACATTTTTTACTTTTCAATAAAGTCTCCATACCCATTGATACGCTTATCTCATCGCATTATCAATGCCCCAATGCCTGCTGCATAAAAGTGATTGGGGTGCCGTCTGAACCATGGACCTACTTCTTGTTCAACATCGTTACCACTTCGAAAGGTTCGCCGCCAAGCTGTTTTTTGAGTTGATCAAATAGATAATAGTCGCTTGCGGCTAAGTCAGGCCGAATGTTTAAGAAGTTCCTATCCAAATTCTCTTCAATTCTCGCCTACGTCAAATGGGAAGAATGCGGCTTGGCATTATCGTGAGGCGGCAATATTTATCTCGTCAGTAGGCTTGGGCGTTTTCGTCGAGTCGTGTCCCGAAGCAACAATACAACTTGCGGTATATAGTTACCGCAAGTTGTATTGTTGCTTGTTCCTTACTGAGCTTAGCTGAGAGCGCAACCTTGAATATCGTTGTTGACGGTGAAGAAGGGATGTTTCCATTGCATTGAAGCACGCTTTGTTCGGGTTGGTAGTGGTGCACGCATGACTCATTACCAGCAACGATCCAGTTAAGCATATCCTTTCCTTCCTTTGGGTACTAGTTCGAATCATCTCTTCCACCCGTCGAAGCGTTGCATTTGTTTCAATCTCAACGTGGCGACCACTTCGTTGATCCACAACATCTTTTGGAGAGAGAATTTCTCGACCCAGTTATACATGACTTAACGCGGCAAATACTTTTCACTGTAAACGGGAGATATTTCCTTAAGGATATCTTCTCCAGGAAGTCCTTTTGTCCAAAAAAAAAAACGGACAACAGCTCATTACTCTTCCACAGTACACTTTTCGACCTAATGACAAGAGAGGACAATTTTGCAGAGACTAGACAGACTCGTGTCTAGTCTCTGCACTCGTGACTCGTCAGGCAACACGAATCCATTTCCATGAGGCGAATAGACACGAGTCTATCTAGTCGCTGCAAAAAAGGAATAATTCCACCTGCCTTTGTCCTCTCTCCTAATGACACGATAGGGAAATAGTTCACTGCTATTGCCAGATCAGCCTGTGACTTACTTAATGACTTTTCCTCGTATATCGACTTTGTTATTTATCAGCATTTTACATAAAAAAGACCCGCTTTCTTCAATTTACATCGTAACGGTATAAGACAAATCTAGACGTATTTGGAAGAACCGCCGGGGCCTTCTTTGCTCCTATTTACTATAACAACTATTCTTGTTTACTTAAAAGATTAACTTCAAACGAAATTATTACAACTTGACCGCTGCATTACCTATACGCTTACTAATTAGAGCAAACACATTTCTCCGACAAAAATACTCTTTGTTTATATGGAACTTATATGAATACGAGCGATAAATTTTCACGATTACGACCGCAATAAAGTTTTTATATGCGCGCGCTAACATAAAGCAATCTAATAATAATGCCACTCTAACGGAAAAGGGAAAGGTTATTAAAGATATTAAATATCTCTACGATCCTTGAGCGGGCGATGATCTCTTTACTCGCCCGACTCCCTGCCGCAAGCGATCGATAATCTCTCATTTATCAACGGTATTTATGGATTAAATGCTTCGAGCAGAAACCAAGCCCAACAACGACCATTATCATAATTTCTGCTCGATATGTACGGGGTACAAAATAAATTAAGCTGAAATAGAACAGTAAAAATATTAACCGGCTCCTGTTATTTTATTCTACACATCATTTGAATTTATTTAAGTTAACAAGATCTCTTCCTGGCACAATTAAATTAAATCTTCAAAGTTATTTGTTTTAAACAATACCAGATTTGTTTGGCTCTATTTAAACGTAGAGTCACTATCTCAACCGATAAAAATTTAATTCAAAGTTGAGCACAAACTTGGCAGCCGCAACATAAAAGTTGCTCAAGCACTTCAGCTTCATCGGTAAAGCACGTTATGGGAGACCAAAGATCTTGTTGTGAACAGGTTGCGCAGGCAAATTCAATACAATGGGTTTAGAGACTGCAGAAAGGTTCGATGTGAGTGACGAAACCCACCTTCACCGACTAGGAAAGACTTGTTGAATGGTCTTACATAGGACCACTTGTTCGAGAAATATTTTCATCAGGGATAATTAACCCTTTCTTGATCTGTTGTTAGTTTGCGACGAAATGTGAGTATCGTACTCAAAATCTAAGCGATCCTATCATCGGTTATCGCCAATTGATTCAGTGCTGTACACTCCCAAGGTTTTCTTACGCCAAAAAAATAGCAGCCGGAACTGTTCATTATGAATTTTTGGAAATGGATCAAACCAGCACTGCTAAAGTGTATTGTGAATGGCTAAATCGGGTCAGAAACAGTCTTTTTCGATCAATGCAAAAGAAAGTTCTGGTTCAACCAGTGACTTAGGAAAAAACTTTTGAACTTGACCGAGAAACGTGACCACATCTTCTTTATTCTTTTGACATTTGCTCAAATGATTCTCGCATTCTTTTATTTCTTGACAACTGTATGAAGCAGAGATAATTCCAAACTCGAGCTGATGTAATTAATGAAGTCAATTCCTTTATTCAAAAACCATAAAACTGTACAATACATAAAATTGGCGTTACGTTTCCCCTTATCATGCTGACCGTCTTATTTTTTGGCAACCTCCGTATACGCTTTTCGAAATACATGCATATATGTACATCAATACATAAGCAGCGTCGGACAGCGAAAAGCGGAATCGTGTTTACAAAATTCCGCTTGGTCGACGGCTTCGGGTAGAGTCGTGCCTTTGACCTTATTAAATTTTAAATGAACCGATTTGCATATCCTCGAAATGTAAAAGATGCCAATTTGAGACGAAAGCCATTTCACGTCCATCTTTTCCGCTCTTTCCTGCTGTTTCACCTTCTCCTTGGCGTATTATTGATGGATTTTGTACCGATAGACATTGTGCGACGGCCGAAACGGCTCTCGACTTGCCGTCTATTTTTGGCGTAATAATAGGAATTAGACGGTCATAAAATGAATTTATTGTCGTTGGGAAACGCCGCTCGACTTATTATGGCAGTCTGAAGGATGCCTTATAGTTAATTATATCGGGTATCGGTCACGGCGAAAAAATGTTCGCTGAAATAGGATGTTGCGAGCGGTAAATGGTAATTACTTGATTATAGGGCTCTTTCGAATGTCAATAAATGCTGTAGAGTAAGCAAGGGGAAGTGCAGACTTTTGCAGCGTGTTTCTAATTGATTTCCTACCTCCGGACTTTGTTCTAGAAATTATATGTATCGCTCTTGCGACTGTGTTCGGAGAAGCTTTAGTTGTTTCTCGAGTAAGAGAAGGAATACTAGATTTTAATGGTTTATTAACGTAGCAGAAAGGTTTCGTTGAATTTGTTTTACAAATTGCGGGAAGTTGAGATTAAATTATCTAAAATGAAGTTGGAATTACGTATATCTGCGTGTTCTGAATAAAAGAGATTAACTTCCTGTATCTATCTAGTAGGTCCGCTGCAAATTTATGTCCCTGATCAGTAAGAGATTCGTTTTTCAACACCGCTGAAACTACTTTCCTCTCCACTGTTTAATTTACTTTAATTACCGCGTTTACCATGCTTACCGAAGGACGGATGAATTCAAATGTTCACTATTAGCTCTTTTCAAATGGGTTCAAGTTATATCCGACACTGCAAGTGCTTTACTTAATATATTATAAGATGGGAAACAAACTTTTAATGCAGAACGTGACTGACTTTCTGTTTTGCATGGGTTGGCCACGCAAAGATATTCTTATTTTTTTATTATTAGCTTGAAAACAATAGAAAATTTGAACCATTTGTAAGAATACAGTTTACATTTTTTGAATTGCGCAATAACTGGTTCGTTTCTACTGATTCGCCCTGTACAGAGGACAATAATTTCTATCCACAGATACAAGATTTAGGTTAGAAAGCAGTGTCCCTTCTATTATTTCTTATTTCGCTTCTTATGAGCACTATAGAAAGTAATATTATTAGACATCTTCTTGTGAAGCTGTTAAGAAGACAGAAAATCTGGAATTACATATATTAATAGGAAGAATTCAATAATTCTTCGTTCTGAGAAGATAATCAAATATTGAAGGTATTCTTTTCGACGAAATTTCTCTCGGATTTAGCTGCTATTAGCATTATGTTTAGTTACTAATTCTATATTAGCATTAGAAAAGGTAATGCCTTTTCAGTTTAATTTCTAAGTACTAAAGTATAGAGTTGCCATAGATAAATCATGGGCTTTTCAAAAACTTATCAAGGTTAATTAAACTTATGTGGTGTAGAGTGCGCCGATCCTTTCGTGTTGTTTGCCATACAACTCCACAGCCTTGCTCATCGTTATTAAGCATCAAAGTGATCTAGCAGTTTAACATTGAGTTTCCATAACATAAAAGATTTCTTATAACTTCGTCTTTGGACGCAATTGAGCATCAATTCTGCATGAGAAAAGAAAAATGTGTCACCATCTGCTTTCCTCGACCTTAATCTCTTCACCTTTGTTTTTATCGCTGTTGCGATAAAAGTAATCATAAAAGACTTATCTTTCAGCGATTTAGATCATTAAAATAAATTAAATATGCCTCTTTTTTTAGCAAGTAATAGATCCCCTTTGTGACTATAAAACTTTGCATTCGGTACCTATACGTATTATATTATATTCTTTACAGTAACATTTTAAAAAGCGTCAAGCGCTATTCTGGTACTTTTCTAATGAGACACGATAAACGAAGACCTCGTTTGTTCATTCTAAAAGACATGTCATTCATTGTTTAAAAGTGACGTGCACTGCCTGAATATAACAGATTCGAACACGGGTATCACATTACCATGGCATACGATTTCTTTACGCTACGAACGAGCCAACAAGCAGCGTGTCCTCATCAACATACAATGGTTAAAAACGACCGAAATGTTTCTGGTCTGCCAGAGCATTATTCAAAATCTAATTAAATTTAGGCTCCTTTCTGCCTCGAATCGAATGAAGTATAATGACGTATGAACATTGAAGAACGGACGGCAATGCTGTATTATTTAAGATGTTATCGTTTTAAGCAGGTTTGTTAGTTGATTCTTCGCCACACTTAATTTTCATGTTTTCGTAATGTCGTTGTTGATGTTACAACGTAATATTAAAAGTAAACGCAAGTTGTGATTAAATAATGAATGCTTACAGGTTTTGTAATCTAATCTTACAAGCTTTACCAAGAATAGCTTAATCTTCTTGGAAATCCACACACCAAAGAGCTTCTTGAATAGTTTACATAGTTAAGCTTTTGTCAAATATCTGTTTCAAAAAGAACATTTTACCAGTTCGGATAAAGCTGATGGTAAAAATACCGTCTGACACGGTGCGGACCTTCATTGGATCACTTTGACAATGGATGGTCTCATTTGGTGTACAACGTAATCAAAGGTGATGAAACGAAGGTGATCTGCTAGGATTCCGAAAGAAAGCAACGATCGGCAGTTTGAGTCTTTGAGAACGAATCGGCTGCAACAAAAAAAAAAAACTCAAACGACAATATGGTCGCCATATCGCATCGTTAAAGCTGAATGGTCATTACAGTTTATTTATCTCAAATTTTCACAAACACGGAGATAACCCTCGCGTGCACACTGCTGCTTGAACGACTGGATATTTGAACGCTTAGCATTCAAGAAGGGTTAACACATTCAAAAGTAAACTAATAAGCTAGAGAGCCGTATTCGCAGATGCAAGTATGCATCGACCTTGAAACAAAAGTTATTTCAAAACGCGTAAATCCGATATTATCATTCTATTTGAAATTTTGGGTTAGAGGATAATCGGGATCTTCAATCGACCTTCTAAAAATCTCATTAATGCATGAAGTAACGAAAAACAAGACGTACAATCTCGATTGACATCATTTACAAACAATAAACATTAATGAGGTTAATTTATATTCTACTCTGGCGTTGCTGTGGCTCATTACATCAATAACAGACTGAAAAAATAGTTTTATGATAAAGGCAATAAGAATCCTGAATAATTATTAATGCAAATCTGTTTTTAAATTGCATAAACGATCAAGAGATTTATCATTGTTAAGTATTTCTTTTATTTAATAATGATGGAAATAATGCTGCAGCGCTTACCAGAAACGTTCATTGAGGACTTACATACCACAACGAACGATTACGTAAGAAACGCGTGACAATATCAAAAAACTTGGACGACGCAAGTAATCTTAGGATCACTAAGGTCCTCAAAAATCGTTTTTATTTAGATGCAGATAAGGCAAAATTTCACGACCTTGATCCTTACAGATAATAAATTTGCACCTTCCAAAGCATAAGCGGAACATATTCAAAATCTTTCTAAGGCCCTGTTGTCAATTTCTCCGTAGGACGTATAGAGATACTTGTAAATAAATATTTCTTTTTGGAGAGCAGAAACAGAAAGAGAATTTTAGAATTAGAGTTTTCTTCTCACATCATTGGGTGAATGGGGATCTGCAAATCCTCGAAACCGCTGTTCCTGTCCGATTAACTAAGCTTGTGTGGTGCAAAGTGCGCCGACACTGTTTTTTTTTAATATTATTTAGTTACTATTTACTTAATTATTTATGGGAAAATAAGATTCTTTACAGAGAAAAGTAAGTGAAGTAACCACACCTTATCTTCTCGGAATGTAGGACCTTAAACGTTCCCCTTTAATATTCAATCCTTTTCATATAACATTCTGACTCATTATATTCCATCAACTCCACAAGACTGAGCCTAGAAAAACGACGTAAGTAATAAAGGAGCTAACATAATGGGAGAAAAAACAAGTTAGTTGGATCGCCTTACAGCCCTGCGGTGATTCAACGCTACGTTCCGCGAAAAAAATCTAGAGGGAACCCCACGTTACATAAACTAAGCAATAGGCGTGGCGTGTAAACGCGGCACTAAACATGCATAAATGTATCCGAACGTAACGCACGACAAAGGACCCTCTTCCTTTCGATTCTTTAGCAAATCGCACGTATCTAGGGTCCCTCCTGTATGTTAGACGTATATCGTACATTCTCGGTCCTTCCACTTTAATAAACTCACACAGGCGGAAGGTTGGGCCGGCGTACACCTACCTACCCGGCTAAGTATTCTTCTCGAAAGGAAAGAGACCGTAGCGCGCAGAGATTGGAGATACTCGAATATTTACAAAGCTGTCGTAAAGGTCTGTCTACTCGAGATCTGGAGACAGGGGAGAACGTTCCTTTACCGGGAAAAAATATAATTATGTTTGCTTCAATGTGACGCGTATGTGCTTCGTATACAGTACGGTGTACGTTCATACATGTTATCGATCATTAGGTGTAGCAGTCATTTCTGATGAAACATTTCTTGATACGTTTCTTTGGTTTAATAATAATAATAATAGTAACAGTGAAACGTATGAAACGACGTATGTAACGTCTGAAACAAGTTCATTTAGGGGGAAGCCTAAATTGTAGCCTACAAAAAAAAATATTTAAATCCTTTCTTGTGTATATTTCTTTAACATACCAGAACTTACCACAAACTAAACAGTTTGCTTCGCTATAGCTCAAAAAATAACTTTTATTAAAAGAAATAGTAAGAGTAAGAGTAAGCGTGGAAAACTAAAGAAATGCCGACAAACAGTGTAAAACAAATAAGTGAATATTAAAGCAACGTGCCATGCATTTAAGAAGAAATCCTTAACATCGAGTTAAATCGAGTCTTCTTTTAAAAATTGACCAGAAGAACTGGGACTAGAAATATTAACCAAAGTTTGTGGAAGACCTTGACTATCAGCATTCCGACATATTTAATGATTACTTACTTCTAACTTATCAATTCGCTTTTGCGCATATTTCATCATATTGCGGAATTCCAACGTGTCCTCGATAGGTTTAGTAAAATAATCGCATTCCTTTATAGTGTTGTTGCTTATTAAAGCAATTTATAGAAATTGCAGAATACTTGCACGTTCAACAACAAAATTTCTAACTTGTCCTCGCTTCTATTTCGTTTACGTTGCAAATGCTCGGGTTTTTATGAACAGAAGAAATTCAATTGTACCTTTGCGATAATTTTTTCTGACTAAATCGCGAACGAACGAGGAGAGTTCGATAAATACCTGGGCTCGGCAAGAAAAAAGGACATGTTTATGTCTAGAATAATTTTATTTTTTTTCCATTGTTGTTAAATTATATAAATTGTTTACTTTAAATGCCTGTCATTTACAAAATAACTTACGTATCGGTTTTATCTCTATCTTTACGAAAAATAGAGTTTCTTCATTTCTAGTAGCGCCATCTCTTGTCGAGGCCAGTTAATTATTAAACTTCCCTTATAACCGTTGATGTTTAGTTGCCGGTTGATGATGAGAACCATTCCTGTTCTCGAAGCGGCTGTCCCGAACTAATTAATTAAACACATACAGTACTTGCTATCATTACTAAACATTACTCGGTAAGAAGTGGTCAACTCTTGTGGAAAGGTTGATTATTGAAGATCAAGCGATATTTCACTGCGTGACGCGTTAGAGGTTGGCTTTTCTTCTATTAATTTAATATTCGTATAATTATTTGTTAGTTACTTCCATTTAAACAACCGAGAGGCTGTTTAGGGGATACTCCCCCACTTATCGATCTTGATCTAATTAAAACTAATTTTTCCCAATCTTATAAGATTAAAATATACATGCTCAGCACTGTATATTCATATAGTGAGTAGGTAAATACATTAGCATCCACTTGCATGTTATTTTTCCTTTCCTTGTTGCCTCTCTCGTTGATACCATCCTTTTTCCCTGAATTCGTCATGTTATACGCGCTGCTTTCCTTCGTTTGTTTGTTCTTCGTGTTGAAACGCCAGGCGGTCACCAAAATAATGAGGAGGTCCCCGACGTACACGTTAATTAGTTTTGAAAAAACATCGTTACATCCGTCGTTAAGTGCGACTAGTGTGTATCTTCGTGAACCGGTAAATTTCGGCCGTTGTTGGTATAATGACGTTTGAAAAACTCAAAGTTGAATTAGGCTCTTGCTCGCGGACGGTAATTTTATGGTTTGTTCCCTAATTCGATGGATGCTTTTCGTTAGTTTTTTTTTTTTTCGTTTCGTTAAGCGACGTCGAATGTGAAGCGTTCATTTAAATTTAGCGTGGAGGTAATCTGTGGAAACACAGAAATGCGTCCGGGCGGATACTTGTTCGAGCGCGAGGTTGTTGGTAATGTAAACATATTTTTTCGTCCGAAATAATAAAGTTTAATTTAAAGAACTACGTTGGTTGAAACTTCCGCGGGTGTACGTTGAAATTTAAAATTTTAATAGAACCTACGATCGGGACTTTCAAGCAAACTTTCTCCGTACAGTACACACTCGGTTCGGTGTGGGGTCCACTGCAATATTCTTATCACTCTAGAGACCATCATATACTCTGACTGCATTTCACAATCGCTGCATACACAAACAGGGAACTATTCCGTATATGTATGCAAGATAGCATCCCATTGCGATACCATCATAGGAATAGCGGTACCTATACCTGCATATATTTTACGTACAGTACAATGGTGGACAATTCAAAATGAACGGTGTTAATGTACATACAATATTTTCTATAAAGGAGCCCTGTACACAGTAGAACCACTTTTCCCATTTTTTTTTCCTTTGTATTTTTTGTTTTATTTTGTTGGGTAAATTAAATAATACTTCCGCAAATCTACGTAAACGATGCATTAGGTTGTTGTTTTCTCGGCTCATCTCTCGGTGCATCTCACACGTATACTCGAAGATATGACACTTTGAAAATGTCTACATGTTTCACCATTTCAGTTTTAAAATGCTTCTTAGGCTTTTGGGGATAGCTTCTGAAGCACGGAAATCCTATTTGCTCCAACAGAAGTACCTCAAAAATTATTCCATAAGATCCAAGCCTAAATTACGCACTAGTACAAATACTGCCCCAAGAGCATCAGAGTTTTTCAAAAAAAAGAATTAAAAGTAGCAAGTCGTCTTTCCCTTCAACTATTCCAATATGTAACAACGTTGGACTTAATCTCTAAAATTTCTCCTTCTTCCCGAGACTCTTTTCCTCAGCTTCTATTGCTTCTAATACTTCTTTCCGTATAGGCGTATATACCTCATCTACAAAGTTGCAAAAATTCAAGGGTTGCGTCGGTTTCGAATGAAAGCAAGCCTTATCTCATTCACTTAATCTTTTTTACAAAAACATGTTTACTGTTTAATATATGTAAAAATGTTGATATATTTAATATTCTTTTACTTGGCTGCTCAAGAAAATTCATTCGAACAATGTTTGTCTTAAAACCTACTCTTTGACTCTTAACTGTGCGCATTGGCAGAATGGAAAATTTTCAAAGATTTACTTCGCTTCTTCAGGGTGCTTTTCAGTAGGCAAAGAATGCGTAGCGCATACCTATATGTGACCTACATGTTTTCAAAGTTCCGTAATTAATTTTTTGAACTTCCGGTGTGGGAATCCTAGAAAAAGTTAATCTTGACTGACGCTGTAGCTAGGTACAGAACGGGCCTTCCGCCTCAAATCTCCCGCTCCGTACAGGCACTTTTGCGATAACTGATTTTAAATAAGAAATCGAAGGAAGGTCGATTAATTTTATTTTTGATAGGTCCAAGATTTCAGTTCCCTTTTTTTCAAAGCCTAAGATTCTAATGTTTGAGTACATTGGAAGCTTCTAACAACTTCACATTTCTTCAAACATCGAGCACTTAGTGTTCATGTGTTTAATATAAAAGAACTAAACTGCGACAGCGAGAAATTCTAAAAAATGTGAAACAATTCTACTTTCATTAAAAATGAAGTTCGTATAATCAATACTAGGAGCTTTACATTTTATCTAAACGGTATGTGCAATACTTCTGTTACATCATTCCATCTTCACTAGTCCCAAGAGAGAACGAGCAATCTCCAGCATACATTAGCGACATTACGTTCAAAAAAAAAACGAAATTAAAAGGCACACAACGGCACAGAAAGCGTTTACAAGCGTCAGCATCCAGAATGGAGAAGATGAAAAGGTATTTAGTACGATCCCGTACGTGTACGATGAATATATACGAGCGAAAGAAGCCGGTAGCCAAAGTAATAACGACAGCACGCCTTACCATATAGACATGTTCGTACCTATGGATGTTATATGTATATGTACAGACATTATATTGTCTGTATGTATGTACCTAGGTACATTTTACGAAGGTAATTGTGCTTTAGCGGAGCGTATCGCGACCAGGTGTGATGAACACATAAATACGTCGCTTCCTGTCTGTTGTGTGTGTACGTATACACGGGGGATCGTTAATGCTGATATAACGTTGTCGACACGTCCAGGACACCGAAGTTACGACATCAACTAGGCGACGTATAGCCCAGCAAGACGCAGTAAGTGCGGTAACAACGACAACAATAACAACAAGGCAACGGTAGCTTCAAGTTATGATCGCTGCTGTGATGAACAACTGAAAGTTAACGGTCTGCATTAATATGGACTCTAACAACGTCGATTATCAACAATTATTATTGAGAAACGCAAATGTTTAATCATTTATTTTTATTTTGGAATAGGTAGTGGTAGTTCGTAACCACTTCCGCTTCAAACGGAAGCGTTTCGTAGGCGAAACTATTTTAAATTAATGGTTACGATGCTATAACTATTTATTCAAATATTTTGGAGTTCCATTCATAGTATCATTAAAATTTCCTATTAATGAGCTTCGTGAAACACCCTGTACACAGCATCCATTTCGTGATGTCTTATTATGACCTTTCTTCACAGTCAACTCGAAGTGTCACCGATGAAAATATATTGCTTTTACGGGTAAGTTAAGGAAACTTCAAGTTATTCATGAAACCCAAAAATAAGCGTATCGAAGATCTGATAACGTCTTTTTTGATCAGCAATTGTGTCGGTACCATCAATCATGTCAAACCATGTTGCGTCGTTGGATTTGATAACCTCTTCAAAAACGACAAAATGTACAGGGCGCTTTATTTAAAGCAAAAAGAATTGACGTCACTGCCAGCGTTACTGGAAATATGATTCAACGTTAGATGTCCACGAAAAGGAAATAGAAATCGATCTATTCTCTAAAATCTTTTCAAAGTTCTAAATTTTATCTTCTAAAAACGTAAATTTTTATTATCACCATTATCATCAGACGATCCCCCAAATAAAATCAGAAAGACCCTAAAACTTCACAATAAAAACAAAAAAAAAATGCCAACCACCTTTTTTAAAGCTTTTAAATGAGGTTTTTTAACATTCGCATATCTACGTTCGCCGTATATAAATGCGATATATGTTCTCCCCTCATTGTTGACTTTTATCCTGCTCATCGCCACGGAATTTAAAAATCCATCAGAACTAAAATCCAGTTTGCGTTTTCCCCGAATACATTAAAATAATGAATGTATTCACGGAGAGCAATTTAGATTTTCACAATATACGAGGCGAGTTCAATAAATACTTTAACTTGACTTTTTATCTGACGGGATCGGTAACGTTGTTCTATCTCTCGCTTTCCATAAAAAAAATACGATTGCGCCAACCCTGCAAAATAGCTAAGAAATAATCGCTAGGATCTAAACCGGGGCGAAAGTTAAAAGTTAAAGCTAAATAGGAAGCTTCCCTATTTTTGCGGGAAGCTTCCTTACGTTCAAATGAGTAGTTAAAATATCATGCAATCGATCAATTTAGATGTCTACAGCCTCAGTAATCTTACGCACTTTCAATTTTCCACCATTCATTACAGTATCGTTCGGACAATCTGGATGTTCTTCATCGCAAATACTCGTATGGCCGCGTTCAAATTCAGCTGTCTAATATTTTATGATTGACAACGAAGGTGCAGGATAATTTTCCACTTTTATCTAATCATTCGTTTTCCTTCTCAGAAACAAATATTTAATCATCGCTTTACATCCCATTTTTTTCCATTGTTGTTCTCTTGAGATGGCTGCCATTCTTAAAGTAACTGATGTGCCTTCTTGAAAATTGGACAGAATGTAGGCTAAGGATTACTTTTGCGAAAAATAGGGTTATTTCAATCCTAGCGGTGCCGCCTCCTATCGAAGCCAGGTAATTATCGAGCTTCCCTCGTTTAATGATAGATACATCTGCTGAAATGTGTGAATAGGGAGTAATTCCTTTACAAAGGAAGAAACCGGTTGAAAGTTTTTTCTTAAAAGTTTCTTGTACGTATGACCCTTGTATGATCAAACAACTATATAACTTTAACGTATCAAAATCTAGTAATAGAGCTATTAAGCTCTTGCTCTTGCCCTAAACTTCCGCTCTGTTGATTCTTGACTTACTTCGTTTCTATTTTGTATCTTCAAATTATTTCCGGGTTATAGCTTTCAACCAAATTACCAACAGGCAGAGATTTATTTCGTTTTTATTAAATTCATCGTTTCCTTATCCGGCTTTATCTACTTTTTACAGCCGTATTATGTAAAATTGGTTTCATCAATTATCCGCGTGCATTATGAAAGTTTTTGCCTGTTAGAAAAGCAATTTCGCCCATGTCATATCGCAAGCTTAAGCTATGAATAATACATCTCGACTAGAAATTGGGTAATTTCGTCATCCATTTGTTACCGCTTGTTAGAGACCAAAGGTCTCACGTCTTCGACACGTCAATAAGATTTATGTTTTACATAACACGTCGAAGCTTAACGTAACAATTAATTTATCCAACGTGTAAAGATGGAGTATGCAGATAATGGAGGCCATTATTAGAGAGACTAATCCTGTGCTTATACGCCTAAGCATTTGCATCGTTCGGCGATTGCGTACGAGCTAGCAGCTGTCGTATTATCGAACAAATGAGGTGATCAACGTAAAAATCGGACGAACACACGTTAGACGCTAGCCGTTCCTTTTCTGCATGAAATTAAATTTTGTTTCGGTGATGTCGAATAAGAAGATAAATTGTAAAACAGATGGCGTTAGTAAGTTTACCGGCATCTATTTGCATACGTGATTGATTGAGCCTTTAAAAGGACTTGACAGTGAAAATTAATTTAATGTATTAGTGTACCAACTCTTTTTGGGAAAAATTAACCGTAAACTTAAAGGTATAATATATCATTGAAATCATGATGAACTTAAACATTATATCGAATGTATTCTAAAAAAACACCTGTTTTTTCTTGACAAGTTAGGTTTCATTCTGCAAGACAATTTAATAGGTGTACCTCTGCCAGCAACGATATATTTCTTATTTGGCGTCTTGCTTTGCGAGATTTGTTTGCTTCGGTGTAAATAGAATCCTCCAGAGGCAGACCGTTGTGAAGATTGGAGGTCGAAGCAAATTCGCCAATGCTGCTCATGGCGATTACCGAAAATAAGAGATACGCGCAGAAAAAATACGATTTTTTAGGTGAATTATCTTCAGTGGCAATATTACTCCATTATACTCAAGTTCTTTCCAATTCTATACCACCAACGATTTCAAGGAAATGAAAAGGTTGGTGAGTTCACAAAGGAACTAACAAAATTAGAAAGGTAGAAAAATAAAAATCTTTTTCTCGTTGGAAAATCTCAAAGAAAAATTGCATTAATTAGCAGTCGACTTTACGTTCTTTAGAACCGGTTTATCTCTTGCAAATCACAGTTAAAACCGTTTCTTCGTCTCGCAAGAATCATGGTGGATCCAGCAATTTTTGGGCGCAGATGCATTGGCAAGAATGTTATTAAGCAAATTATGAAAATGACTTTGAGTGTATTTATGCATTTAAGCAACAATTGGTAAATAATACGTTTTAAGTTTTTACCCAAATAATTAAAGAAAAGAAACAAAAGAATGTTGACGCAAATCGGTTTATTTCTTTTCAAAATATCCGCCATTGGGATTGTTCACTTTGCGTGCGTTCGAACTAATTCTTCAAACACTTTTTTCACTCTGAAGGTATCTTCAAAACATTGAAGGCTGAAATTGCTGTCGGCATATTTTCTGTTTGAAAGCGAATGCTGACCAATAGTCTTTAAATAATCAATTATCTGATGTTCTATGCGAGAACTAGCATTGCTATGATGGAGATTCACGAAACATTATCTATTGCTTCACCTGATTCCAATCCTTCAATGCTGGCTTGGCCAGTTCAATAAAAGAAACAAGCGCCAGTTTCTTGGAAATGTTTCGTGAATAAACAACTTTTTTGAATTAGGTTCATCTGTGAACACCCAAATAGTCTTTCATAGGAATATATTTACCCTTCGTAATAGGAACAAACCTTTCTTCACCACAAGAATGTTCATACAAAATTGATCTCCTGGTAAATCAGGTCCTTTTCAATAATTTTGCTCACAGTATCGATGTTTCTTAGAACAATAATCGATTTCAGTCGATATGGACGAAATTTATCATCGACGGAGTATGGTGGAATTTTGTGAAGCGGTTCTAAAACGGCCTTAACTAGTGACAGGCATTGTTGTTGTATTATGCCTCTACTAAAATCGACGAGATCCAACGAAAACCTTCACTTGAAATATCAATGTTTTCATAAAATTCCTTTTTTCTTAATCCAACGTAACCCGGCCGATTTCTATGCTATCACTGCTTCAGCAATGATAAATGATAAATTTTACGAAAAATCTTAATAGCGTCCTTTGTAAAAAATTAAGACGATGGCTCCGTAGATCCTGCATAAAAGTTTTTGTGCAAATCATTGCTTACGATGAAGACATTGAAATGTTTACATTCAACAGAACATGACAAAAATAACAATGCTAAAATAATGTTAACATGGAGAGAAAAAATACACTATCCATCAGTCATCAGTGTGGTGCAGTTTCTCAAAACGCTCCTTGCGCGACCATTCCGTAGCTAAGCAGTTTATGCAATAACAGCGAAGCAACATCGGTACAAGGCAGAGTTAAAATACTCGCGGAACCATGCCAATGACGACGGGTAGGCAGAAACGTGTGCGTGGGTGGTGTACTTTTTCTCTCCTTGTGCTGCGTTTGACGTGAACGATTCCATCAATATCTTGAGGAAACTTAGCATTATTTTTGTAGTTAATGTTTACGCCCTATATACGAAGCCAATAAAATTTCATACAGCCGTCTTATTCAACGTTATACCAATTTTAGTGTTACATTCCTTTTACATCGATTGTACCCAAGCGACACACAATAATTTTTATTTTTATGGACATAGTTCCATGACGCAGCGTTTCACAAACGCCTAACGCCCATTTCCGGGAACGAGTTACGTAACAAACCATTACAAAACTAACAATAACCGACTCGACTCGATCAATTCCAAATCCTATAATTTCAATCCATAAATCACAATAACCGATTAAATATTCTATAGATGGGATATTAAATCGCGCATTCGTAATGGTATAAATTCCCAACAATAACATCCATACAAACAATTAATTTTTTTCTCCCGTCGTTTTATACCTCATCGTAGATGGCCGTTGTTGTATTCATATTTATAAACACGTATAACGTCATGGCCAACCTGATGTAACGACGAAGATAGCTGAATTCGATATCGCATTATATTAATTATTTCTCAACGCGGATTAACTACAAAATACATATACCGAACGCTAGGCGGTTTATCTCTTCATCGGGAAAATGCCGGCTTGATTAATTGTAACTAATAATAATGGGAAACTAAATAATTAACGTTGAGTCGGGCTACACGAGATCGCAAGCAAGCGGCTGTAATTTTCGTTCGGTTATAATATTCGTGGTTGGGGGAGAATCGCTACCCGGAGTTATATGGATTAATATGAAAAAAAAATTATGGTGGATTTAATATAATCCTATCGATTTTCTAAGCAAGTATATATACGCGTATACTCAGTCGTAGCAAGTTTAGTTTGTGTTGTATCATCCGTAAATCGGAACAAGAGTGATCCCAACACCTATCACTGTGGAACATCGAAGATTTTGCTTCGGCAATACTTGGACATTAAAATCTCGTAGATCAGTGAGTTCGTTTACTTCCTGAAAAATTTTTCCTGATGTCTCTGTAATGAAATTTTGCAGCTATACAAAATATTCTTTGAGAAGGGAGTGAAAACATATGACAATAAATAAATGGTAAATGTGTTAATAAAGACAACGCAATTGGTTCGCATTTAATAAATTTATTTCTCAACGTAGCTCTATATGTTTGGTTTAGTGATGCTCTAACTTGTTTAAGCCATCCATATAATAAGATTTGTCGAACTTCTTCGTTTAATGTAAATCCCTTTCCACCAAGCGATTCTCTCAACCTTAGAAAAAGAAAGAAATTAGAAGGCCAATGGGCCAAACTTGTCGAATATGGTGGCAGCATTTCGAACCGTAACCAGTATTACTGTCGTAATTGTCGATGAGTAAGCCTGGACGTTACCGTAACAGTAGAGAATTTTCCTTAAGTTAGGTGGGGTCTTCTTCTCCTTAGCTCAACGTCGAATCGATCCAATAAATCCGCATAATAATGTTTCGTGATTGCCCTTCCCTCCCCCAAATACTCGATTAAAATTATACCATGTGAATCATACAGAGTCGTCGCCTTCCTTGGTGTATCTTCGTTGGGAAAAACCTATTTTGCTGACTCGCCAATTGATTTCTAGCTTGTAGTGATGTATCCATGTCTCACTTGCAGTCACAGACATCATTCTTTATCAATCGTCCCGGTACTCATCTCGCCGATAGTTTTCTCACCCTTAATTTTTCGTAGACGATGTTTTGTACACGTTCAATTGAAATGAGACCATATTGGCAATTTCTCTAGTCTCGATCCGGCCGTCTAGCAATGGCGGTCTGGCAATAAAGATTGTAACTGAAGAAGCGAAGAAGCTAGATCACAAACTATATTAATTATAGGTCTAGCGTTCCAAAAAGAAAACTATTTCGATTTATTATTGAGGAAAGTAAAGTAAGTAGTCTTGTTTTCATCTTTTGATTTGTTAAATTAATTGTATAGTTGTTTCATTTGTACCTAGTACCCTCTCCAAAAAGTTCTGCTTTCCAAAATTTAGAAAAATCCAAAATTGACCTAAGAGAGAAGTATTGTTACTTTTTATTTCAGAGCAAAATAGAAAATCAAAAAGGGTTACTTAGAACTAAAAAATGCGTTTGAATTTAATTTCGTTGCCTCTTGCTGCTTACACTTTGAAAGAGATCATTTTTGTAACCAAAAAGATCAAATTATCTCTAAAAAAGATCTAAACCCAAATGGGTTGTTACTTTTTACTCCATCCAGGCTTTCATCACATTTCTAACTGTAATTATTCTCTATAAATGGCTTATCTTTTGACATGGGCTTTGCAAATATATGTTCTCTTTCAAATAGGCCAACAAGAAACAATCAGGTAAACTGGTCCGGAGATCCAGCGGGGCAAAAAGTGTCAGAAAAGGGTGCAATTGAAAAGGATATTTATGCAAATGTTGTCTGATATATCTTGTGTTATGGCGCGATACACCAGTTGATGCCATGTGTGTAGGTTCTCGTGTTAACGTTGAATATTATTGTCGAGAAAATGCTAGTATATTATTCGATCCTTAAAAATTGCACATCAGGCGTATTGCGAAATGTTTCGTGAAGGATGCCAGCTCGCCCCCGACAATTTGGTGTGCTTACGATACCATTGGAAGTAAACGGTGCTTTGTTGAAGAAAATCCATGAAAGGATTATCTTCCATCTGTCAGGTCAAGTAGTACAATATGCTGATGACATCACCTTTTTGTGTAGAGGCTTAAATGATTAACAGCTAGAAGTAAAGAGTCGTGTGATGTTAACTATCTCATGGTTTGCGTCAAACAAACTTCTTCTTAATGAGGAAAAAACCGTTTAATTGGCTTTAACATCTAAGCCAAATAGGGCAGTGATTTTTTACCATCTTCTACGATAGAGATCAATACTTGCTCAACATTAACATAATAATAATGTCTACGAGCCCGCCCCTGTCATCCAAACATGTGTTCGATTCGATAGTTCTTCAACAACAAAAAATTGGAAATGCAGTTTAGATGTATTTTGAGACAGCAGAACCTGTTCGTGAAGAGTAATCCTTCTCTATAAAATTGATTAATAAAGAAATTTCCCAAATACAAGGAACTTAAGCGAACGCACAGTATACGTAGACTCTGTAACATATGAAAATTCCGAATTTAAAAAGAAGAAATAAGGGAATGGACGGTTGTCTCCCTTAGCAAATATCTATTACAGGGAATATAGTTAAGAGCACGTAAAACAGCTTAAATATTAACCTTTTTTGATATCTTTTATAGTTTTTGTATAGTCATTGGATCCGCGGCACGTAATGTTGCGTTAGGATGTCCTACATTGCGAAAACGAGCGAATAGGCATCTAAAAAATTACCACTGTTCTTACGCTGATTTGATCTAGAGACTAACAAAGCTTTATTCAAATCAGTGATATACGCTTCCTCAAGTTACCTGCCGGTGCATCCTCGAAAGCAGCCACCGTTATATAACATCGAAGCATGTAATAGCGACAATATAAAGTGTTAGCGATTACATGTTTTATGTTGTCACAAGCATTTATCTATCAAATTTAAAATAAGCAAGTAGTACTTTTAAATACATTTTTACGTGTGCACCTTCTTCAATTTCTACCGAAATATAATTTTCTTACTTAATTAGATAAAATTTATAAGACATCGCCATCAAAAAGAAATAAAGACGGACACATGAACGGTTTACCGAATAATACAATACTTAATTGGTACGCTAACGATTAAAACTTTCTACATTGTCGTCCGTATTTGGTATACGCGTTTACAACCGGGCATAATAGCGCTTACTTGCCTCTTAATACCCATTCTTCGGCGGGTATTTGCATATAAATGAGGATTTTATTTTAACGCATATCGCATTACGGTACATACAAAACGTACGAGCGATGTACTTTACCGTAGCGTAAATAGTCGACCTAGAATCTAAATATCTCGTTCCTGCGCTTACCTATGTAAGCTAAGATGCGCTTAGCATGACTCGCCCGCTTCGTATACAACCTAAATACCGTATTGAAAGCGATCTTAAGTCCATGCTACGCGACGATAAAGTGCTTAAATTTCTTATTCCGTTCGGTATTTACACGATACGCGACGTAATTTTATACGCATAATGTACGTACTTAACGTGTACACAATCGTATGGACACATTGTAGCCTGCACGTTACAATGTTACGTAAATATATCTTAGATATTGTATCGTGTTAATGGATTAAAAGTATTACATTACTGAGGTGTGTTGGGTTACATTGCATTCCATGGTGAAATACAGTGACGTAAGGAAGTTCCAATTCTCTCAGATGAACACGTAGTATATCTAATTGTATTTATTTAAACTATGTAGAAGGGGAGCTCACACGGAGAGAAGCACATCTTCAGAACAACGAAAATATACGTTGACGTAAGACTGCGGTAGAAGTCTTAAGTGACGTAAGAAAATATGTGCATGTCTTATAGGAATTGCTTTAATTCAAGGAATATTTTTTTCGCAGATATGGAAAAGGAAGGGGGTTTAAATGTGCGTATAAGCATAGGTACAATCCGCATCGCGTCGTTCTTATTTCGCGGACAAAAAACAAACTGATACAGTTTAATGCATCCAATCTATAAGCGAATAATAGATAATTTGCTATACTTAAAGATAAAAACATAGGACCGAGGATGAGAAATGGAAGCCTTTGCAAAATAAAAAATATCAGAGAGGGAGTGGCCGACTTTAGACATTTTTTAACTTTTTGGTCCTTGATTGTTTTTTAATTGGTTCAGATACAATTACGGAAAATTGTTTTCGCGCATCCTGGAGATCATCCACGTGCTTTGATCAGCTACATTTATAATATCTTTTCTGGCAAGATGTATGGGTAGCATAATCCCCGACGAGTCAACGTTACGACAAAACTATCTCCTAAAAAAAAAAAAAACATCCAAAAGTCTGCTAATTAAGCGCAGACAAACTATGCATGCGTTAGGAAGAAGCATAGTTCACGTCATTATAGGTGCTTTGTGTAGATCTTGTCCAACAAAGCCGTATTCAAAAGCCAGCATGCGGATACAATAACAGCAGTCAGAAATATGAACAAAATTTTCGAAGATGTGAGAAAACGGGAGAATGCCTAGCTTTATGTGAGTGACGAAGCAGCTTAAATGCTTAAAGCTTGAAAAGGACATCTTCAAAAATTTGCCGTAAAGTTGCGAAATTTATTAGAAAGCAATTGCCGAATGTTAATAAATTAATTAATCGCACCAAGAAGATTTTTTTGAAAGCGCCTATAAGATTTGCTTCATACAAAGGCAAATGGCTAGCATTTTCCTTATTTTCGCCTCCAGTAGACGTGCTTAGAGGCCTCTTCGTTTTGTGTAGACAATTTGGAGAAAGTTACTAATGTAACAAACAATTTTAATGAGGATGCACAGATTATAAACAAATGTAAAATTCTGTTACAGGGTCCACCTTTATAAACTAATTCCACATATTAACGAACATAAAAGAAAGAATAAAATACGTTTAATCGCAAACAACAGATACAACTAATAATTGGCATTGAAGCATTAAATGTTATAATAAACAAATTAAAGAATATTTTTGGCGATTTTGGTGCTTCGATATGTAAAAAAAGTCGACGCAGAATTTTGGCTGTTAAGAAACTATTTGAACTCGGTGTATATCGACGCAGCTTGCACACATACCAATTTCTTTCTAACAGTAAGTTTATTACTATAAGTAATCTAAATTCCTTGTATACATTAAGTAAACTCGTCCCGTATCTGTTCTTATTTCAAAAGCGGCTTAAAGCGATTGTCACTTGAAAGGCGCATACCACTTCCCGAACGTACAACACGCACAGACAATCCCCCAAAAGTTTAATATTAGCTATAAACAGGCAGTATACGCGTACGAACGCATTATATGTGAAAGGAAATGTTGCGCGTTATGTCAGTAGAAACGGTTTTAAAGATAGACAGAAATGGGAAACGTACGTGAACCTTATCATATCATACAAGACGTGTACCTCGGACAGGATGTCATATTCACGGCACAAAAGATAGAAACCGTTGTCCGCGTAGTTCGCGATATTATCGTCGATGGAACACGTTACTGACGGTTTGCTTTTTGTTTTATCACGTGTTGTGGTGACTAGAAAATGTTAGAATAAAGGAATTAACTTAAATTATAGTAAACTAAATGAAGTATTAAATAGAAGGAATAAATAGGACATTAACATAAATAGGAGGAATAAAGTATTCATGCTTAACATTTCTGGCGCTACAGTTATAATTAAGGTTAATAGTTTAAGCAAACTGAGATCTATCTCCTCGCAGTCGATTTTCGCCACTGGCATGGTTCACAGGCTGAATTACCGTTATCAATTGCTTCCTATTCAGCTAGTTTCGGTTCTGGCATGGTTTAGACGCTGAGTTATCGTGCTAATTGTTGCTTACCATCTTCCTTGTCTTGAAGATGCCCAATACGAATTATGGCCTAATTATGGACGAAACGTCGAGTTTTCAATTAATTATCATGACACGGTCCGCACTCGGAACACGCTTACTTTTAAGAAATTTATCTCTGTGAATAGGGATAACAGAGGCAATAACGGTATCGTAATCTTTCTTTTAATTCTGATGTCATTTCTTGATAAACAGTAAACTTTATTCAAATTTAAACAAAACAAAATATATGTTCTGTAAAAGAGAAACAACCGCCTCGTTGAATTTAAACGTATTTTTAAATGCGTTTAGATTTACACATACGTTTGGGTTGTTTTAGATTTTCTACGACCCTTATGAGCCCAGTGCCCATATAAAACAAAATATTTTGGCCTTAGCCAAAATTTTCAGATTTATCGGACACCCACACGCTAAACATGTGAAATGTTTATTTCGTTTCGTATCGTTATCTTCCTCTCTGTCATTCAAACTTATTTTCCTGCACCGCGCATACACCTTTCATTTTGAAGAGAATCGGATCTTCTACTTTTACAAGTTTTCGGAAATGTCGCAAGTACTGCACGAAAAGTTCTTCGGCGATCCGTAACGGTGTTATTCGATTCAGGCTTACAAAGAGCTGTTAGTTTTTTTTTCCTTTACTAAAAACACTGTTCATCCGCCTAAAGAAGGACGATTGTCAACTGTTTTAATTAAATCTATCTCGCAGGGTTGTTCGTAGAATGTTAAGCGTCTTAAATAACTTCCCCGATACTCCTTTCATTCCTAACTGGACTGAAACCCTGCTTCAGGTGATCGCCCTTCCAGCATATTCTTTCAATCTGCCTGAAACAGGTCCTTAGCATGTGAAAATGCTTTTATGAAGGTGTAATTGTGGCCGGTTTCCATCATCCCGCAGTGACAAGCTATCATTACCCCAAAAAGCCATCAAGCGATATTACATAAAATGCTACTTCCGATATGTGTTACCTAAAGTCTTTTGGTTACATCAGAAACGATCGATTTCAGGAAAACTTAAGCTTTAAACTGCGTTCCGCATTTATGAAGGTAAACGTTCCTCACTAACTGCATTCCCACACATAGCACGTTTTGTATTTAACTTCAATTCTCGAAGTTACCCACCATTTTCTCGGTCGTTCCTATAAACCAATATTTTCGCTTTTATATTACAAAAATAGTTACCAAATTTTGCACGTCGTTCGTTACGAGATTCCTACCATTATCCAAAGCTATTTTCTTCAGTTGTACAGAGATACCAGGCGTTGTAAAGCTACAATCTCAGAAAAAAATTCCACATCTCTCACGTACCGTTGCAATTAATACATCTAGAATCGGTGGTGGGCGCGTTAGATTCGAAGCAATAATTACCCAAAATTTATTTGATGGAAACGCTATATATGGGCAGAAACTTGTCTTTTCTTGAATTTTTTCAACATTCTTCATTGCACGGGTTATTGTAGCTCCTTGATTTCGCCAAGTTATTGGCGGTGGTGTACTTTTGACGCCGATGCAACGCTTATGAGAAAGTAATCGATCTCGCAACCGGCGAAGAAATACAAACCGCCAACGGGAGCCTCAAAGTTAGAAAGGGTCCCGGTCCACATGGCATATCCATTCAAATTTTGTAAAATCTTCCTCCCGCCATAACTACGTCTCATCTTGTAGTTTGTTCTCTTTGCTATTAGAGGTCGTCCTCATTCTAGAAGAACAGATTGGCTTTAGGTCAGGTCTATCTGTAGAGCAATAGCTGTTTTGCCTAACAAAAGTGATTGGGGACGCCTCCATGGCAATCATGTCGGGGGACACTTATATATGAAATAATTCAAAGTGATCAAACATTTGCAACATATGAGGAACAATTCCCAAATACAAAATTTCAAATGGAAGATGTATAGCATTATGTAGATAAATAGTACAGGAGAGGTAGCAGAGATATTGGAAGTATCTACTTTAATGTTCCTCATGCGTATATTGAAAAAATGATTACTTCCATTATAGCACACACAATATGTACTTAATGACTTATCTGAAAAAATATCCTGGACAAATACCCATTCACATGTAATATTAAATTGGCAGGAACTGTTCCCCTACTTGAGCATATTAGTTCGTGCGTAACGCGTACTTTGGTAAGTATGAGATATATTAAGACCCCTATGTTATTAAAGCACGTATTCGCAAAATATACGTTTCTGCACGCAGAAAATGAGTCAGCGTTATGTGTGGTGTGTACTAACACAGGCGCGTCGGCTCTTTCGTAAGCGAAGTATTTCGTTTCAATAGTCGAGACTTTCTTTGTTACACACAATTTGTTTGCGGAACCATTGCGTGCAGACATACTACATTTGCGGGAAAATATAACGTGCTGACGTAAAAGATGTAAACAAGCAAGGAATAAATTGGTTCGATCAATTTTGAGATGGCGACAGGAATTTTTGGTATTATTGGTAACGGCGTCTTAGCCGTTTTGATAAGAGAAAAAAATGTTCACGTCTATTAGCATCTTTTCGTTCCATCAGTTTCCAAAAGTCATTGAAAATACCTTGTGTTATATCTTCACTAAATACCGCTGACTTTTTGTAGTAAATCATCGATTTTCATGCCCTTCTCTGGCTCCTTTCTTCTTAAGTTCTGTTACGTATTGAATTTGTTCTTCCTGCTCAATTTCTTTTAATTTCATTTTCATTTATGTCGGCAAACGATATTTCTATCTTATTATGCATGGCGCTCGATAATATGTCGTCTGTTCTATTGCTTTTACATTTATAAACTACTCACATTGAGCTACCATTTAATATCGTACATACGCAAAGAAGATTCTAACAAATTACCCACGATGTTAGCAATAGTGACGGAATAAAAATGCCTACGTCCACTTCTTTTCGAGATAAAACGTTCAGAAAAGGAGGTAGTAAGTGTAATTTGATACATACGTACATCCACATGGAGTGCAGAAGCGTGTAAGCGTGCGTGAAACTTACATCCATCAAATCGAATTGTTATTCGTCTAGAAACGTTATGTGCTTTATGTGGTTCTATGTATATATATTTAAAGGTGTCACAAGTACATAGAGACACAGAGAGCACCTTTGTAGATGCTTGAAAAAGTTTACAAGAGCTGAAAGCTAAGAATGCTACGAGTTTTACAAACTTTTAAATACAACGGACCGATAATTAATTAAACTTCGAAGCTCTTCTCGGGATTATACCCGTTGACGTCTTCATTTAAACATCTTGCAACAAAACGACGATAGAAAATGTGTTTTTTTTTCTTTGTAACCAGAACGCATATATCCACTATATGCAGATGTATTTTGTCGAAATCGCCTTTTAAACAAACACAGCCTTAGAACAAGTGCTTTTCAAAGAAACATCCGCGCGACATTATAAGTCATACTGTTTCTTAAACGCTAACGTGCGTAAGTATCGTTTATTGACCGAATGAACTTGATGCCTGATGGGGCCACCCATGTGGAATCTCCAGTATACTTGAGAGGTGGCTAATGTAATTATGTGTATACAACGTCTCAAAATGATGGGTACGCCATTAGGAAATATCGAATAAAATTCCATTGTGGATGTATTTGGTAATTTAGATTACGAAGCGATAGATTTATCGTAGTTTCCTTAATAATTACGACCTACGACATCGCGGTATAGTATATGAGTGCTCCTAAATGTTAGGATTATAATATTCAGGCAACAAGATTAATAACGTTGGCCATACACAGCGACGTTTTAAAAATTCATGAAAATGTGCAACGGGGTTCCAAAATTGTAAATATTCATCTCAAAATCATTAAAAACGGATTCGCATCATTAAAACATTTGATTAGCTAAAGAACCAACATGTAGTTACTGTAAATAAACTAAAGTACACTAGAAGCACTTCAATTTTCAGAAAAACATAAAAAATCTAGGTAACACCTACATAGATTGAATTAATTAATGCCATCTCTTGCAACTTCATTACCTTCTAGACGTTGTTCACAAGAACCCTGTATTTATAGTCTTTATATTAATTTTAATCAAACTACAACTTCTTCAAAGTGTGTTTTATAATTTTTTCCTTGTTCTTTTAATATCCTCTATCTTTTAATATATAATAAAATTGAGTAGAATTATGTTCTTAAAACAAGCAAAAACAATTCCTTCTATTATTTGGTTTTCGTTCCTCGTTTGGGAGCATTAAAATTCAACTGAAATCTGACGCGGATTTATTTTTATTTCATTCATCTGAACTCTAGTTAACATAAAAGTGAAAATGATATTGCACAGAGATATACATATAACTTGAATGAATGTAAACGAGGTAAATCAAATAAAACTAAGAATCGTAACATCTGGGAAGCAAAAATCATCATCAAAGGATCGAAGAAAAATGAAAAGGCGGACAAGCTAGTTAGAGAAGCAGCGAATATCCCCTTCATCGGTCTTAACCCCTTCCGTGGCCTCCGACAAATCCACGTAAAACAGGTGATTAAAACAAGAGTATAAATGGTTCAAATCTTTAGTGTTTCTCGTTTGTATCACACTAGTACAGTAACATAGTAGGTCACATAAAAGGTAGATGTATCAGTTCTTTGGGTATACTCCTTCCTTCTTTTGGATTTTGCTTCAATTACGTCTCCTTTAAGTATCCAACTGGTCCACAGACATGTCTGGGTTCCACCTTCCTTGATATCTATTGAAATATCTTGATGAAAGCCACTAAGCTATTAGCAGGGCTTAGCATATTCATCACTCACTGCTTTAAGATTTTCTGGGGAAAAATCCAAGTGAGGATGCAAAAAATTGATTTTCAAAGGCACATGCACCACATGAGACTCCACCACTTTAAGTGTTCGTCTAATAGATCTTTGTAACTTCTTGCTTTCTGTTTTCCTAAGTAATTTTTGCAGATACCTTTGAATGATGTCCATACAGCAACTTTAAGTCAAATTAATTGACTGTCAAAGTTATTGTCTTTCGTATATTTTCTTATCAAGGAATTAATAAATTAGCTGCAAGATTTTGTAGTCCAATCCATTCTGCGATATTCGGGAGCAGGCTTACTTACCGTCAGGTCACCGACCTAGCATATCGTTTAAACACGATAACTAGCTGACCAAACTAATTTCTTGTCGAAAGAATCAATCCTCCTCTTTCAACTTTTAGGTTTTAGTTAAAGTTTTAGTATTACAGCCGTGTTTTATAAGAAAAGGAATAAATAACCTATATTTATTTCCAATACCATGTAAGGTATAAATAAACTACGAGGTTTTTACTTTCCTATCTCCAGTTTTCATCGCATCGATTCAGAGCCAGAGGTTCAAAGAGACATCCATCTATAGCGCATTATATAAGTTTTACGGTCGATTCCCGCACTAACTCCACCGAGAATGCATGTAACCGGAGAACTAGAGAAGAAGCAGGATGGAAAACGTGCCTTTATACCCCAGAGAAGGATGGAACCACCCCCGACGATCTTGATTAAAGATAGTTTATATTATATATGTGAAGTTGAGTCGCATCATGAACTGGGTTTCTTCGGCACGATGGCGAACCGCCGATACGAAGGATAGATGTTGAAATTTCTTCTCTTCTATATCGTAGATCCGGAGTCTAGATTACGGCTTCGACGTCGGCGTTTTAAAGAGAGAAAGGGAATGCTTTCCGATGCCCCGCTTCGCCCTGATAAGGATATGAATAAGGATAAGCGAGCTATTCAAAAAATCCCTTCAATGCACGAGTATATACGGATACGGTGTTTAATACTTACATATAGTGAACATACTGATATATGGTAGCTGGGAAAATTGATAAGGGAATATATTCGAGGCTGTATACATTTTGTTCCTACAATATAGTAGCGTATCCGACGTAGAAAGTTAGGAAAAATAATTTTGGTTGCTTGAATGGGCTTTACAGCAGATATATTATGCATATTTAGCGTTGTATTATATGTATATGGCTCATTTCGCGCTCAATGAATTTGTGGTAAACAGATGCAGAATGATTTGTCGCGAATAGATTCTTTAACCTTGCTCGCACTTGTATCAGCAAGCACGTCATCCAGAATCCCCAGTTTATGTCTTTGTCATAATTTTGTAACTTTAACAATCGTTTAATCAAAAGAGATGATAAGTAACCTCTGTAGATATAGATCAATTTCAATATTTCGTCACTTGTGGATACGTGAGAGACTTCACCCATATTTTTGTCACCTTTAAAAACGTTATGTTTATTTTATTACGTTACAAAGGATGTAAGGTCAAGATCAATGATCCAGTCATTAGATTTTTTTTTTAATTTTATTCAGGCGATCGATGAAGGTCGAACTTAGCACCAGGAATTTTTTTTTGCGTTTAGGTTGAAAATCGAGCTCTTTTATACTTAAATTTTAGATTGAGTATTATTACAGCCGCTGTATGTTAAAAGTTCAACTTGTTAATCACAACCAACCTGTATATTAGGTTATAAACATAGGAGGCACTATTTTGTATTTGAATTAATTAATCTTAACGGACGCCAAGTTCGAGAGTGTCCCCTAGATACTCTTTCGGCAGGCTAAATTAAATTAATTAGCCAATAATGACGTTTTATGAGAATTAACTTGAATTAATTTCAAGGTTTGATATTACGTGAGCAATAGTTTTTTAGCGTATTATGTCCCTTTTGATCCATTCTTATACTCGTGAACATCCTCTTCCGTGCCTCATTGTAAACTGCAATGTCTTCTTTCACTTGATGGTTTTTAAGACTCCCCCTATGTTAATTTTTAAGCTTGTGTCGTTTTGTAGACAGATATCTTTTCCGTTTTCACAGGAGTGTTAATTCAATAACTTCTGTGTTTGAACTTTTCACCTTACCGATGTTTGTCTTCTTAGAGATGACGTTATGATTATGTATTTGGATGACTTGGATTCCAATATACTAGCCATATTAAATGTTTTTGTATCGCGTTACTTAAATTCTGTAAATAAATAAATAAATAAATAAATAAATAAATAAATAAATAAATAAATAAATAAATAAATAAATAAATAAATAAATAAATAAATAAATAAATAAATAAATAAATAAATAAATAAATAAATAAATAAATAACGAAATTACATTTGTAAATATTTTTTTTTCAATTTTTTTGCGGTAATAATAGCGGTTCTTAAAGGACGTTTGTATTCCATGTTTTCTAAAGCTCAGGCTACCGTTTTTTTTTTCACGAACGTTTAGGCTTATACGGTTGAAAAAATATATTTTCAATCCAACTTGTTGGTAAATAGAAACTAGTGAGGAGAGGATTTGTTCTTTTTGTCTCGGACATAAAACTCTCGTTAGAGGCCAATCGATGCCTATAACGTGTGTCCCAGATGACTCAATTAAGTCGTACGCACAAGCAGGATAAAAGACATACATATATCATTTACATATCGATTATTAAAGTTCACACGTCAGATTTCTTTATTACACTGCATTTATAATGGCGCTCTAATTGACAAGACATGAATTTATTATTAGCCGGACATTTAGACGCAGGTAATTACCTATTACCTGTACGATCGGTGGTACTAAGTGTCGGATAATGCGGTAATTGCGCTATGGTGCCGCGTACTTAACGGAAACAAGGTCAGCGCGCGTACCGAATGCCATCGCGATCGGCGCGTATATGTAATGCGGCCTCTCCGCCGAGCGCTAAAATGGAATTGATTAATCGTAAACTAGTTGCATGTTCTTAAGCGTCGACCTTGTCCAGGCACGGCCGCTCCAGAAAGTCGTTTACGATGAATAATAGATTGCTTAAGTGCGTATACGTTTCATTCGTCGATTAGGCGTAATTGGAATATTCTTGGTTTCTTAAGACGGATATATGCACTTAGCTACGTATTTATTCTACATAACCGTATAATTCTGGTATACGGAGAGTTTGTTAATAGGGACTATTTAGTTAAGTATACGCGACCATCTATTAAGATTACATGAGCCGAAACTCCGAATGCTATTAAGGTTATACTTTCCCGATATAGTAAGCTCCCTTTAACCCAAACGTGGATCTCATTAATTCAAACTAAAAGTATAGTAACGCTATACTTTACTTCAGATAAGACGAATTCTCCGAGTTTCTTCGTACGTTCGTGAGACGGATAGTCGGCCGTCGCACATTGGAACTAAACGGTGTTCTCCTGGCCAAAATTCAATAACATTTAAATTTGTACCAATAGCCCTGTAAAACTATATTTTAAAATTACATAATGCAGCTTGAAATTTCAAATTGCCAAAAATTTTTTCAAAAATTTCAATTGTCGATCGATATCGGAGCACTCGGTATTTATAGTCGTACCCAAAACAGTAATTGTATCGTAAAAAGATGAAATTAAGCCTCCTTTCTGATTAAAGTTACATTATTGCTGGTTTAATCACTTTATTTTATAGATAAGAACATTCTTTCGCGTTTTTATCAACTCCCTTCTCCCGAATAATGAAAGCAAGTTTTATCAGAATGACAAGAAGAAATGCCACCTTTCTACCGTGAAAATAAATTTTTCGCGGAGACTTTCTTCTTACATTTGTGGTAGATACTAAACAAGGTATGCGTACTTCATAAAGTTCACTTCATCACTAGACGGCAGGTAAACGAAAAGTTTAAATTTGGCGCATCTATGCTGTCAAGAGATCATTTGAGAGATTATTATACTCACCCTGTAAATAGGAACTATATATGCAGGTGTAAGAAACTGGGACTACACTCTCTACTCAAAAATTTTCTCGAGGAACTATCAAAAAAAATGTACCGAACTTCTAACATCCAGCATCCAAGAAAAAGGCTGTCTTGAACCGGACCGTTTCTGAATAGTTCCGATGGGAGCCTGAAACGTGTTTAACTACACAATGAAAATGATTTTGCGTCGATTCCAATCGCTATTCAATAGCCCCTTAAATCAGAGTATTGTAATATTAAATTAATCTGAAATTTCTTCTACTGGGCATTAACCGTTTGTTTGCGTCAATTTAAAATTGATTAACTATTCCTTAGACTTCCTTGCTCTAGCTATTTATGGGATAGGCGTGCAAAACAGAAGCAAACAGCAAGCTGTACGACCTCTAAGAGAAGACATAACTGTAGGAAATCTTTAACATCTTTAACGAAGGCATTAACAGACAGAAAGAAAACTATGCTTTGGCCTATCCACATCAAATTGAGGCTATTCAAGCCTGACGCCTCGGGTAAGTTAGGTAATGGATTCAAGTGCGAACATTCCTAGCACTTTGCATGGAAAAAATGAAAGCAAGAATTTTAGATGATCTAAAGTTTAGCAGATTGGTTAAGAATAAAGAATTTATCACGTACATCACTCATACATAAGGCGTACGCATCTCGAAAATTGGAACCAAGGAAGGAACAATAATATTCACATTCACCGGTTAGGAGCGCCAAGTTACCCAAAAACAATTCTTGCATTCCTAGCAACCGTTTGAGTATTTCCCCGTGAAAGGATAATAGTTTATCCACGTATCAGAGAAAATGTAATATCGAAGACTACATATTGTTTGAAGACCTTCCTTGCTTTTAATATACATAAATGCACGTGGAGATACATATTGCGACCAGACTTCGGCAACGTACAGCATACATGCGTACGCCTTGTACATATATGAATGCCTGGAGCCGGAGAGATGTAGCTATATAAATATGTCAATATTAGTCGGGCAACATCCATCAATCTTGTGGAAGTATAAATATTTTGATTTCTGTATTAGGTATACATATGCAAGTAGATGCAATATATGCACATGGTCTGGTATTCTCTTTCTCCTTCTTTCTTACGAAAAGAATGTCTCGCAAACGGGCGATGTTTGCAATTGCAATAAAAATTTCAGACAGTGTTCGATGTATTCGAAGTATATTATTAGAAAGTAGCACCCATTAACAACAAAGGAATTAACATATTTTCTTCCGTAATTAACAACAAATATCCTTGCTAGGCTTTTTATATACAGCAGCAATTCTTCACACCGCGAACACCAGGAAAAAAAAACAACTCTTCCCGTAATTACGGACATATTATAAATTCTATTATCTCCGACGGAGAAGAATGAAACGTCACTCGCAATTTACCGTAGACACCGGGCTAGGGTCTATTTTAACGTTGCAGTCCGAGGAAAAAATGACAAGCAATTTTTTCCCCTTAATTTAAATAATGATAACCTCTGCCTTCCGAACACTAAACCTTCCTCTCTCTCTATCTCGTTCGTTTTTTCGCGAGCTCAGCTTCTGAACAACCTCCTTTTTTCTTTATTTTCTTTTTTTCTTTCTTTTTCTTTTTTTTGCTGATTGTTATTCCTATCGCTAGTCGTTTTCGCCGAGAGCTTAAGCCCGGTTCGAATATATAAAATAATAAATTGGCGGCATAAAACGAAAGGACGGAAACTAATCTTTAAAACTCTGTGCCTTTTTGAAGGTATTTGCATGAAATATCAGAGGATTGTTTTGACTTCTTTTTTTTTCTACCTTTAATAAAGGACAAATTGATAATTTTTCAAGTTGAACATGTTGAGGAAGAATCTTGGAGTGGAACACTTTATTGATTTTACCAACGCGTATCCGTTCCTTCACTAAGCACCTTCCTTCTTGCCTTACGTGCAAGTTTGGTTTCTTAAATGGAACACCTGTATAAAATTATATCATTTCTCCCTCTTCAATTCATATTAACCCTCTTAAACGTCTCTCAGTTCAAAATTCTCAGTTTCTTAAACGGCCGATTTTTTTTTCTTATAGTTTCTCTGCTTTCTAAACTTTAGTTTGCTGCCAATCGTTGCTAACAATGTTGCCATCGCTGTTACATGTAATTTTTACCTAATCTCTTTTTGCTCCCTGTTTATAGTTACCTCTATTATCATGTCAGGCAGGCATTCACCAAATTATAAAATTTAATCTTTCGCTAGCGCTAGAGCAAAAATATCCATCACTACTAGCATTAAACCTAGAAAACTAAGTTTAATTATGAATCTACCAACTTTAATTATCTCCGCCTTCGCAAACTCTAAGTCCAGCTCAACTACTTACAAATGAAATTCGTTTATTCGTATAATTTACGAGCAGTTTGCGGTCGGCGAGACGATGGAACTGCCTCCGCTATACGGCTAAGGCCGCATATTTTCTAATAACTTCCTAAGAGGATCATCGCGGAACAAACGAAGTTACGCCAAATTAAATTTCAGACCCGTTCGCCGTAATAATTTTCTTTTGTCATCGTCGCTAAACAAGTTCAACTCGTACAATATCCAACGCGATATCTACATTCGAGCCGAAGACGACCGCCAGCGCCACCGCAACGCGTACGGCAATAACTCCTCCGAAAAGAAACTCGTATTTATCAGATGTACACTTTTGAACTTTGTTCAGAAACAAACTTTAGACATTATACTGTATATTCCGTACGTGTTATGCCACCAAGTATGGTATATATGCGTCCGAGAGAGACGGCGAAGAAGAGAAATAGACGGAGCAAGAGGAATTTATGTGAATTTTTAAACACCCCGCTTGTTGTTTCATTTGCGACCGTCTTGAGCTAGGCGATGTCGAGTCCTGAAAGTTTTTATATGTAGAACGCCCTCGAAAGATAAATAACAAGTTTTATGGCGGATAATTTTTAACATAGTTGCCTTACCGGCTATGAATTTTCAGTTCTTCGGCTGGCGAAGATGGGGTTTTAATATTTCAAGAATGCCTGTCTTGAAACGCAGCGTTTGGAAACTGTTCGCTTGCTTATGTAAGGAGAATATTTAATGGGGAATTTTGTTGAAATATGTGAGTGTATAGATGCTAAGTACAAGTCATTCTCCCCTTATTTCCTCCTTCTAGGGGATTTTGTGAAAGGGGATGGTATCGCCATGTGTCAAGATTAAATCTCTTGATTATTGAATTTATTTTTCGTGTTCCCAGTTTCTTTACGTTCCCCTCTGACTTGGTCCTCCCATCTTGTTTTCAATCTACCTCTTGGTTATTATCTTCTGTCGGTTTTCCAGTCCTTTCCATTGTAACCATCTAAGTCTCTGTCTGCACTATACCTTTCACCACGAGTTCCTTTAATTCATGGTTCCGGAGCATATGATATTCTTCCTCGTTAACCCTTTCGTGGACTAAGTTCTTTTTTTTTTATATAATTTCCTTTCGAAGATTTCGAAGATCTTCAGTTTTTAAGGGCGGGCACATGGTTTCAGGGACGTACGTAACGATCGGTGCAACTGTCCATTTGTACATCAGTTCTGCTAATCCTTTTACCCTTAAGCATTCTGTAATATCTCCACTATGCTTGATTTCGGGGATTGTTCTTTTGCTGTTTTTCATATATTTTGCTTTGCTTCTGTTCATTTCTAATCCTTTCCTTTTTGTTTCCTCTAATAGTAGTGTGAGCTGGAGCGAGAATTGATAGCTCGTTTCAGAGCGATGTTAAAAATTATAAAGTACTGTTGATACGACATCTTCTTGTACCTGTATGTGTTCAAAGCGTAACTTTCTTTACCACGTATCGTTCTAAATTACATAATCACTCCACATTACTTAAGCAACGCATTAACATTAACAAAGATCAAATTAACGTCACGAGATCGTTGCCTCGTTTTAGTGTAAACGTTTCCTAGCCATAAATGAGCATTAAAATCGTATCGTCTATTTAACGACGAGCAGGAGAAAAAGCTATTCCTCCGTTAACGTCAGAGTCACCTGAAGCGAACGATTAACGTCTACGCCGAACTTGTTTACTACGCTAATAACACTAATTTAGATATTGTTAGGCTCATGTCCACTTAACGACGTTTACGATAATTGCCTTTAAGAACTGGAACAAATTAACCTAGTATTTGATTACGAGTCATACATATAGGTTGTCCGTCGAGGCCTCGATGGAATATGAAGAACGAGAATACGATAACACGTGTAACGTGTACGTACTGGATGATTCGTAATTACAGGATTTTTCGATACTTTAACAATAAAATAAAAATTACAAAAGTCACAACTAACAAGGAAGTCTTCCATCGCTCTTCTAAAATAGGTTACTTTTCACTTTTCTCTAATTTACAATATCATCATAAGCTCATCATGCAATATCCTGTATACAGGATTATACAGCTATATATTGTGCGGATTGCGATTTCAATTGTTACATATTGCTTTAGCAGTGCATTTACCACCTGCATTTAATTGTAGACGTTAAGCTATGCTGACGAAACGCTACCACACACAGGATGCAATTTATTTTTCATGTGGTCCGCGTTCGTTATAATCAAACTCCAACCGTCAAACCATCAACAACGTTCGCATATAAATATTACGCCGCCGTATTTCATAATGCTAACGCTAACCATTTCAGGAATGCGACTTATTCTGATTTGATTGAATTTATGTCACACGTATGTGTATTGGTGTACCTACATCGGCTGCTCTAACTAATTTTTAAGATTCCATCAACGTCCTCTTTATTCGTTTGAATAAAAAATGATATATTTTACTCGAGACAACTAAATTAGTTTGACATTTCTGCAATGTTCGGTGAATATGTTGTTACACGTTATCCATCGAGTACTCGATCGAGTTTCGATACAAGCCTCAAATTTTTTCGAGAGAATTGATGATATCGGTGCTAGTTTAAATTTACCTTTATTCGAGAAGCATAGCTAAGGCTACAGTTCTGTTTGCTCAGCTGTTCTCATGTGAAAAGCTGAATGTTTTATTGGAAGATATAGGACTTCTCAAAGATTTCATTGAAATACTACGATCTAGAGTAACACAGAAACCCAGAAACCTTGTTTGCTCTAGGAACCGTTGGTATCGTAATCGCGGGATTAAATTTGTGAAATATCTTAAACGACTTAAGATAGTCCATACCTTATATTGTAGAAATGTCCCTGGTCTAGTTGTTTCGCTTAAAAACTGAAGAAAATATCAGCCGCAAGGCTGTCCTTGAAGAAAAATTACAAATATCTTCGTAAGTGCATTTAACGCTTAATACTTCGTAAAAGTCTAGTCTACAAGGCCTTTAATTAACCTGGGCATGGTTGCAGCTGTTTTCGCTCCAATCTTACACTACAACGACTCGAACTTGGCCCTATTACCTCATTTGATGCTACGTACATATATTTAAAAGTTAAGACGGAAGGGAATGCGTTAGGACGGGTAAATTCGGCAATAAATTATCCTATCTTAAGCTCGACATGCGCGAATTTATGTAGGTTAGGATGTTGCGAAGTAAGCGCTTCGGAAGTTGTCAAGAACTCGCGAATTATGCATGCCGAATATACTCGACGGGCAGCGCTAAAACTTTCTAACTTCATATCAAATGAATAACGAAATTTAACGTCGTCGTCCCGGCATAAAATATCAAGTCGCAAATCACTCCTCGCCGAAGTTTTTCCTTCCTATTCTTCCGTGTACGTTGCATACTATGCGCTGCTTTTATCAGGTTACATATCGCGAAGAACAAAGCGGGATGGGTTCGCCCTACTCGAGTTAGAGAAGTTGGTAATTCTTCGGGACAGGTTGGAAATATAGATCGGGAAAATTTTTCTTTGCATATTTTACGAGGAAACCTTCTTATTGCCCGCTGACATTGCGTCATTCGGAAAACGTAGAAGAAAAGTATTTTGTGAACAACGATGAACGGAAGCCATAAATATTTTTGAGATAGAAACAAGATTATGCTTATTTGGATTAATGGCAAGTATTCATGAAATCCGCCTGGAACGCGGATTTAAATTTAAAAGGTAACCTTCTTGCATATGAAGATAGTCGCTATATTACAAGAGCTATATAATGTGTGTTTACTTATGTTTCTTTTATTTAATTTGATGTCAGCAACTGTCAGCAACCGCTTGAAACTAACCACGTATTCAGACCATTTGATATTGCAGAAAACATAGATTTTGCTGCTATTATCATTTATATTTACACCCATCAGCGTACTACATCCATGAAACATGTTAGTTTTGGCAAATCATTTAATTTCTTAACGTAGTCATAAAAAAACGCACCAGTTTCGTATTTTTCTGACCGCCGATAATGCGTTAAAAGGAAACGAGAACGCCATCAATCGCGTATGACCTACTTCTTTAGAAAAGAGCGTTCAAGATAGCTTCTGATGGAACGATACGCCATACGAATTACGCCGAAGAAGCCAATATGCTCATATACGCGATAGCACCGACGATTTTTCTTCCCATGTAATTATCGTAATTAAGCAATTGATGTAATACGAGTTTGGAATCGTTAAATTGCCGTGTTTGTACTTCCCAGGCAATTACGAATAAAGTTCTCTGTTTTTTTCTTTTGTCTCTTGCTGCTTCCCTTCTTTTCTTTCTGGCTTGCTGACTATATGCATGGATAATAATATAATTCATGCTGGCTGCTAATTTATAACGTGTCGGTATAATTTATTACTGTTCAATGGAGTAATTAAATGTTTTTTTTTCTCTGCCTAATTACTAGTTACAAGGAACGCGTAATTTCCTTCTTTTTTGTAAATGAGAAAAAGAAAATGTTATAATAACTGCGGTGTATTATGTAGCTCATTAGATAGATTATTGGTGTCGAATGTGGTTCTAATTGATTGTATTGTGATGTTGTCTTTAAGATTTCAGGAAGTGAAGTCGGTGAATTTAGATTGAATAGGCAAGATAAAAGACAAGTACAAGGATTCTGCCTTTAAGATAGTTAATTAGTATAACTCCAGGATTATTCAAAAAAACAGTCGCCATCACCTTCCTGGCTGATGCAACAATCTTCGTCTCTTTGGATTCGATTCACCTTTTGCAGGTCATTGCTTCAAATGCCTCTTAAGTTCATCCAAGCTTCATGAACAGTTACTAATCCACGCAGTAACTCTGCTTTATTAAGCTTAAACTGCTTCAAAATGACTTTCGTTGTTGATTAACCAAGTGCAGCATTCAATGCCCCCAATTCTGCGACAATTACGTTTGTTGAAAATCCCTACAGCCTTTGCTGTCTCAATAACGTTCATTTAGCAACATTTCATCATCTTCTTCGATGTTATCGGTAGTGGTTACAGTTTTTGGTACTGTTGAACATTCATCGTCAATATGAATGAACAACTAAAGTTAAGTTCATGGATATGAAGCTTTCTTACTTTATTTTTAATAGGCTGTTTAAATACCCTCTCTCCTTGACATTATATCAGAATGAAGGACCTCACTTAAGTACGTAAATTTTATCTCTCTAATTTAAGGAAGCTTGTCTTAACGGAACGAAATCTAAAAAGAATAAGCCAGAAACTTCTTGCCCTCTACAACTTGAGGTTAGCCGTACAATCGCTTTTGGTAAATAATGGATAAATCCGGAATTAATAATTATTAGTATTAACATCTAACATTCAACATAAATCGTCTGTTCCAGTTCTTGATTTACAAACAAAAATTACGAACCATTTAATTTAATGCGGTAATTACGCATACAAAACGTTACGTACTCCGTATCGAAGACCACATATACATACAATTAAGATTCGTTTTCACTTTCGATACCATGCGAGTGTAATCTCGGTTTCCGAGCGGTGCTACGTTAAAATTTATAGCCTTCTTGCGCCGCACGCTAACCTAGGCTTGCACGCGGAGGAATCGCAACGGTCGACTTACGTTCTGGAAAAAAATCGCCGCTCAATCCGGTCGGCCGGACAGCTGATCTAAAGCGAAGTAAAAATAATCCTTTCCAGAGAATCTACTTAGATATGGTTAGTTCTATGTACTTTAAATGTGTTATATAAGTTTTGAAATTCCACGGTATACTGCCGATACCGTTAGAATAATAGTGAAGCAGAGATAGAACGTTATTTGAAGTCGTATTGCTTTTTGGACTAAACTCTTCGTTTGTAGTAATTGTACTAACGGCATATTTGCAACAAGATACCCCAGTTACATAAAACATCATCTATTTTCGTCGGTATTTAGTTTGAAACAAGTGAAAGCAAAAGCTGTGGAGGCGATGTTGTCTATAAAATAGTATCAATCTCTTCAGTTAAAGAAGAAACATGTAATTCGCTTAGAAAAGTTATACGCAATGGAAACCTCATAAGAATCATTTCTTTGCTTTTTGCTCTGATACAGTTAGTTATACTCTAACGGTCAGACTGTAGCTCAATATGCGCTTGTCCTTTGACGGTCTAATAGGACTACTTCGCCAAACGAGAAGCACGTACCTAAATTAATGTGAAAAATGTTAATTGCAAAGTAGCTACAGCTTAAAAATTTAAGAAAGACGGATGATTCTGTTCATTCAGACGAAGCATCGCATCGAGTAACGGTTCATGATATATGCATGATGCGGAAACATTATTTCATGCCAATTAAATGGTTGTCTTTTTTATAAATGTTGTTCGAACAATTTTGAAATAATTGGCAGAAGGAATAAGATGCATTCAATAAGCCTGTAAGCATCGCTATTCCTTTTCTGGGTAGGTTTTCCGACACTTGGATCAAATAAAACTCAATACGTTCTTTGGATTCAAGATGATTTCTGATTTGTGATCTATTGTGTTGCGTTTTTTGATTCTTCTTGTAGCTTTTCATAACGAGTATTCTACTGTTAAGTTTTCTCAATAAGATTTTGTTGAATCTTCCTCGACTTTCAGTATTTTTCTTTTTAGAGTTTGTGTTTTGTTATTAAAAATAATTCACTTGTTTGTTGCCATTTTAGCCAGGCTTTCCTTGTCTTTTATACCTTGTAACTATTTCATTGAATTTACCTAAAGAAACTGTTTGATTTTTAGTCCCAACGCTCTTATTCACATCATTGCATTTCTTTATTACAATGACGAAACCGTCTAGTTGCTTTGTTAGATTTGCTTTTTACGAATATATATATAAATCATGTTAATTTGATTTATGTCTGCGCATAAATATTAGCATTGGCCTGGTATTTTAGTGTAATATTGCACAATATCCTTTTTGGCAAAACGTTAACCATTTAATCATACAATTTGCTAAGCAATTTGGCCGGGCCATAATGCCATTCTAAACAAACAGCCAAGTTACCCAGGCGAGGCCGTAAAAAATGCAATCAGCGAATCTTAACGCGTAGGATTTTCTATTTGCGTATTCGCCACGTTCGCGCACTAAAGCCTATTGTACATATGTACAGAAGGTTTAAAATTAAAACCGGTCTTCGCTTAAACAATCGATCGTCCGAATTATACGGGAACGCAGGTCGTTTATTGTTTGCCAAATAGAAATTATGATGATGGCATTTGTAAACAGTAGATCCTAAGTACCAAAGTCTCTTTCTCCTCGCCGGGCACCATAGTCCGTATTGTTTAACAAACAATAACCAATTTAATTGAAATCTTACGTCAAGAATGTATATGTATGTATATACGTACATACATTCATACGTATATACATGAACGTATTTGTGTATACAAGAAATGCTTGCCTTGCCTTTCGCTCGGTTAGGAAATTGACTACAATTTAGAGTTTTGTTATTGATTTAAGTGATGAAATTGACACAACCTCATTCTGAACGTACAGTTTCGATGTTTGCCCGGGATCTTCGAGATCTATTGTTTGCCGTTCGAAGAAGCACCGTTCGAAATTGATGAGAACTTTATTGAACGTTAACTTCATAATATTCGAATGTAAATAGCTTTCCACGGGATATTAAGGCAAGAAGACAAAGAAATGGCTTCCATCCTCCATTCAACCAATGCAAAAATCTACATTGAGAAAAATTTCAAGAGGAAGGTATTTCTTTCTTTTGAATAAAGTGTTAATTTAGAAAATATATAAATGTTATATATCGCAGAGTATGTAGGTTTAAACGAAAAGAGTTCTTGAGTACGGAGACGTGGACGTGCTGCCAATATTGCCCAGCAAAATATGAATCATTTGCTTCCAAGCCACTTCTTTCATATTCGGAAGTCGGAAATAACGGCTGAGGTTAGATATGTTGGTTACGGAAGCAATCCGCATCGTAACTTAGGGAACGTAGCTATGGAGATGCCTTTGACCTTTGAAGTAGTATTCTTACCTTCACCAAATGCAAACGTTTGTTAAAACGATCCAGTAAGTTGGTATAATAGTCGCCACTTGCTTGGTTCTCAAGGTAATCAACTTTGACTAGGCAGCGTACATCTCGAAACATTGTGGTCATGATGTTGTTGGCCGATGAAATGGCTTTAGCCTTCTTGTCGCCGGTTGGCCACAAAATACCAACTGCCTTAACTGCTCCTTAGGTTCTGATACAGTTACCAATGATTCGCCTATACCAAACATTGCCAAACATTTTATTTGAAATTAACAACACCTACGCAGGAATTGTCCTTCATAAAACAACCGCTTTCAATGATCTACACTAGGCCTGAACATTTCATCTAGATCTTCCAAACTATTCAAATCTTGCCTTTGCCAGTCTTCATTTGCACTTGTGACTAATCACTAATACCTATGCTACAAGAAAATTGAAAATACTTAGCACTCAAAAGACTAGATACTTCATATTAAGCATAGATTGAGGTATTCGGTATTCGGAGGTATTTAATTACATCTAAGATGGGGATCCTTCTTGTTAAAAATCAAAAGAATGGTTGATTGCTTGTTACCGAAACACAAAGATGCAGATAAACTTTGTAACATCTTATATCTGGAATAAGAACTAATCCGTTCTTACCTGGTCTATAAATGAACCTTTCATTCCAGTTCACAGAAGAGAGAAAAAAAAAGAACACATCCCATACGTATACAAATTTGATAGCAACTATTGAATTTGGTTAATGCTAATGTTACATGGGTCCCCTGTCAAGTTAGATTTACGATTGGCCGTCGTCCCGTTCCATCCTCTTACCGTGCTTTCCTGTCTTCGTCTCTTTCACAACTAGCGCAGTCGATTTCGATTTGACCTGCGTTCGCTTCGACGAAAATAACAACGGAGCCAGTTCCATTCGCGAAACTAAAAACTTTCTTTCCCATTTTTCTGGTGATTGAACGTGAAAAGTAACCGGATTCGGGCGAAATCCCTCCCGAGTTTACTTCAAAGTATAAAATCTCTATTGTGCGCACGTCTCTAGCACGTATACATGCCGGGGATCAGACTGTGCGAGTTTCTTTCGCGGAATTTCATAATTCATGGCCTTCTTTACGGGTCGCTTCTCCATCTTTGTCCTCTCCTATTCTAGGAGCGCATACGCGCGCATACATTGTTCGAAAACTATTCGTAATTTATTCTTCTTCCGCGCAAACCTTCGCGTTTCTCCACTTTTGCTTACCTATTTACCAGGCTGGATGTTTTCGCTGAATTCGAGCTTCTCCCTTCTTTCCAACGCTATTTTATATTTTGAACGTTCTCAAGCGAGCGCTTTCCCGAATGTTTTGCATATATAGGAAAGCAAGAAGAACTCCGACGACTTAGCATAACGAAATTCTTCATTAAAGTTCGAGAAAGGAACTTTTCGGACTACAGCTTATTTAAATCTTGCAGTTTCAGTAGTACTTTTAGATGAGGACTTATTTTGTGGAAAGGAGAGGAATTGTGAAGCTGAGTCTGTATTAGCGAAGGAATTGGCATAAGCCACTTAAATAGCTGACTTAGATTAAACTCTCTAAGAAAAAAGGAAAAAGTGGAATCTCTCCCTGAAATTTTTTAATCAAATGCGACTTGATATCTAATCTTAGTACAAAATTTGTCGGTTACGTATGCCATCATCCTCTTCGCCATTTAATCTTTGATTTTATCAATCCATTTTATTCTTGGTCTTCTTTTCTTACCCCTCCCCATCTCGTCCTTAGTCTCTTTTTTTTGTTTGAGTTTTTTAGTTTCTTTTAGTTTTTTTCTTTGATCGATTCTCTTTATAGGTTTTATCTACACTAGTCCTTTTTGATAGATTATAATAATGGCAGCTTAGCCATCAACTTATTTTGCGAAAAGCTTTTTTCAGTCTTTAACTGTTGTGCTATGATAGTTCGAATCTCAAATGGCTGCTGTCCAGTTAACATCACAAAACGAATTTATGTCAAGGAACTTTATTCTAAGATGTGGAAATATAAAAGATCCTTGTGCTATCGTAAGGAATTCTATCGTATACGTAAGGTGGTAAAACAAGAAATGCTGCCTGCAACGCCTACAATGTTCATAAATAGATTTTGAACCTTTGTTAACAACAAAACAACCGAGACAAGCAACTAGGCCAGAGTTTTCCTAATAGTAGATCCACATCTGTTCAATTCTTCCCTTACCATCCTTCCTTTGACGTGCATAATATTTCTGAGCGAAGCGTCTTGATAAGAGCTTTCAAATTGAAATCGCCCGGCTTTTTGATACAGGATTGTATTAAAGCTTTTGTCACAGCTGCATTTGTCGTCCTCGAGTCCTGTTCTCTATATTGTAAGGTCTGCCTCAGGGTTCAAACTTGGTCCTTTTGTTATTTCGAACATCTACGTAAATGGCCTCTTATCTATTAAAGAACGTGGGTTTCTGCGTTGAAACCGCGTCGTATAACAACATATAGACTGAATTATTTTACAAAATATTTTACGTGTTATAGAGGATAGATGTAGGCGCAACTGAATTTTCCTGAAGTCCAGTCCTCGAGTCGATTGCTAGAGATAAGGGATTCATGAATTTCGTTTGATTTTGAAGAGAATTTATGTGCTGAAGCTTCACTTTTCTTGTAGCAGATGTTAAAGCTGTGAATCTGACGTACAGTACTAAGTCGTATGTTATTTGCTTATGTTAAATAAAGATACTCTCACTGTTACATACATTTTACTTTATTGTATTTTGTGAAGAAACGCGTTAGTACAGCGCTTGACACTCTGCAAACGGAATCGCAGCGTTAGTTACACGCTTTACAAATTATTTTGGCTTAAAATCACATATAACACTTTTTTGCGGTAATCCGGGCCTAATTGTATTGTTTTATCTTAGGTGTCGAAAATGCTATTAAAATTTTATTTAGCGAGAGTTTTAATGAAAAAGCCTGTGTTAAAACAGGTAATTAAATTATTTCCTTAACAGGTTTCCAGCTTAATTTTCCTGAACTGTTTAGTCTATATCCTTATCTATATTTAAGAATCTTGGCTTTGTTATCAGATTTAAGAAGTATGTAAGAATTTCTATAATCCGCTTAGAATGGAAACTTTCTACTACTTGCTCTGGTAAGTAGTCGGCTGAAATATTTCTCTTTGTCTTAAGATATTTAACATATAAGGTGCTTATCTCGATCGTGCAACTTCTTTCCTCTCGTGCCACTTCTCTCCTAGATTCGAAATCTCTGCAAACAAAGAAATAGGCAAAGTGCAAAATTTTTCGTAAATTTGATTTTTAATAAGATCGATAGCCTTTTGCTTTTTGCTGTTTTCGATTTTATTCGTTCCATTTATTAATATTCATTATTAAGGTGTCTAATACCAACATTAATATGTTTAAAAGGCAGACATACTAATATTTACGTCCGCAATTTTTTTTTTATCCTACGTCCTGTATGACACTATAATTAACTTTTCGCAAACTCTTCGAGGAAACGTTTAAGTATTTTTACGCAACTTAGTGACATCCAAAAGGAATAACAACCGAGTTAACTGCTGCTTTTATTTAGCCGTAACTTGAATAATTACTTGAATAATGGGATCACGCTGCTTTTGTTTTGATAAGAAAGCGCAACGACTTTAATTACTAGTTAATTGCGTTTACAACCGAAGCCATTGTTAAAAAAAAATGAGGAGATTCATCGAAAGTACGTAAATATTAACTTTAACTTCTCAAGTGTAGTTTCATTTGTTGCAGGGTTTAAGAAGTCCAACTTCGTAAGACATCCTCAACATCCTCTTGAAATATTTAAACATTCTTTCGATATGATACATTCACAACTGCAGAGAGTGTTCTTTACATCCTGAAGCACGCTCGGAAGTTCCTCCCTTTTCCAAAGTATTAAGTAAAGTTAAAAATAAAGCTGATTTATTATTACCATCGGCAGTAATGTTCCGTTTATTACTCAAAATTAGGCAATTAGTGAGCGTAATTATGTAGATAATAAAGTTTTCATATCCAGCGTCGCAGAAGTGAATCACTTCGTGCAATGCCATTAGGGAAGTAATATAGGAAAGGCACTAGCCCAAGTACTTCACCGGATTTATAGGGGGCCGTTAAAAGCGCGGATGTACACGAATTATTCGTTTAAAACGTCGAGATTCGGAACGTGAAATGGATCGATAATAGATGTGAAAACTTTAGTTTGAAAGCGGTTTATTCCGTTTTACAAAATTTATCGAGGTATTTTCAACGATGGATCGCTACCTTGGGCGGGATAAATTTTCAATTGAAGTTGATTTGAGTGTATGCAGATGCAGATATTTTAAGTTTCGTACTTTCTCGCGCGCTTCGGGAATTTTGTCTATAATACGCCGAATATATAAAATCTTACAGCGAATTACGCTGAAAAATAAAAATTATTTCAAATACGCAATTTGTTTCCTTTTATTCCAGAGGCGATGATCGTTTCAACAAGAACTAGCAAGACTCCCTCCGACTATTACGATAGTTACCGTGACAGGAAACAGATGTCGCAGCTGCGAGACTGGAGGAAAACAGAGGAAAAGTTTTCCGGTACTAGAGTAGCCGTATAAATTCGGAATGGAATTTTCGAAAGAAAGAAGTTAACTTCGAGATGAATTTCTGGAAGATATATAGATAGATATAAAAATATAAATTCCTGAAAGAATGAAAAGTTTCTCTTCTGTATGTTCTGATACGTTCCTTGGATATAGGAGGAATGGGGAGATGTATAGGAACAATAAGGCATAATTTATATATCCGTTTACTATCTTTAATCTCTAAATGGGGCTATAAATTCTTACCAAAAATGTTATGGAGGAAATGTTGTAGTCGGTTTAAATCCTATAAGCGGCTTGAGAAGATACGAAAGTAAAAAAGTAAAAAAACATTTAAATCATTCTTTACACATTTAGTGCTTACCATGTTATCTGCAGATGACCAATTTTTTTTTATCATTAAATCTAACAAGAAATGAGCTAAGGAAACAAGCTACTTTGATCCTGGAAAACGCTGGGGTCCACGTTTGGTCAATAGCCCAGATCTGGTCTATCGACTTAATTTCAGAAACCGCGAGATCGTCAGAAGACTAACAGTCCCTTATACGCCCTAACAGAACAGAAGAACAGAACCACATTCGATATAGCCAGACGTCTATTAATTGAATCTGGGTTACCGCAATTCTTCCGAGCCGAAGCAGTAAACGCTGCAAACGACATGAGAAGCAAGAAGCATTGATTACCGTACGCCCTACGAATTGTGGACAAGTTGAACATCTAACGTTGATTACTTCATACATTTTGCCAGCAAGATGATTGTTCTAAATAAAGAGATTGAACGATGTAAATTCGACCCGCATGCCAAAGAGGAAATTTTCAAAGGTTACCTTAAACAATTAAAGAGGAAGCTACCGAACGAAAAGAAAATTGAAATTGCTTGCCTCGTCAGGTTTGTAGAAGACACGGAAATTCCGCGAGAAGGAACAAGAGGTTTGGTCTTCTGGATGAAGCCAAAAATCTACGCGACGACGAAGGAAAACATAAAATTGAAGGCGAATCACCCGTTCAGAGACTAATTGTGAGAACGGTATCGAAAGGTCGACCGAGAAGAGTTTACAATATTTGGTAAATACGGAAAACAAAGGTCGAAGAAGACGCGAAGTTAAGTCTGAAAGCATGGTTATAGAAGACAAAGAAACGGAACCAAAAAATTAAAGAAACTAATTACGTGGATATGGCTGAGTCTGCGTTCGTAATAGAGGTGCCTTTTAAAGAAACTAACTCTGAAACGCCATCCAAGGGTTTATTGTAATAGAGGAAGAAAAGACAAGAAGAGGAAGTCTACCTTAAAGAATGATAGTGCTAAGACCAGCTGATCGCCAAGTCATTGAAAGCAGTATTATTCTGAAAAATAAATACACAGTTGCGGGATGCAAAACAAGACGAACGTGCAAATATCTGAAAATTTCAGTACTTCGAACTGAACACATATTGAGGAGAAGTGTTAGGCCGATATTTGAATCACTTCGGTAGAAACAGTCGTAAGCACGTCGAAATTATAATTTTACGTTTTGTCGTTTTACACGCTAAAAAACTGTATTTCGTTGAATAGATTTTTGTCTTCGTCTAACAGTTCTTCTTTCCTGTATGCAGCAAATTTCGTAGAATGACCGAATCAAATTCTATTTCCGTCCCAAAAAACAAACAGGCCAGAAGTAATTATTTTTGCAGCTCTCTTAGACGATGTACCGTAATCAATCTTATTGTCGAGGCAAATAAGCGCGGAGCGCGGAAATCTTACGATTTCGCCCTTGTTTATGCAGATGGCGTCGGCTTGAAACTATCCGAGCGGAGGCATCGCAGCAGGCGGCGATGTTTGTTCTGCGTGCAATGCGGTAATCGAATAGAAGCCCTATCGATGACGATCTCTCGCCTTGTCCCGAACCCACGCTCTTCCCGCCGTGGATTATACGCGGGGGTGGCAGCCGGTCGTCAGACGGGCTACACCCGACTCGCGAGAACCTAACGTCTACGGAAAGAACGAATTTGATTTGAAAATCCTTTGATATCGTCATAAAAGTTTCCAATTTCCTGGAAGCCGTACGCAAACTTCGTCTGCATCTAACGCCTACGAATCCGCGTGCATAAGTAAATGGCACGCCGACATAAATAGCGCGGCTAGGGAGTTTCTATGCCAACAGAAAAGGAACTAAATTAACATTAGGAAGGTATTGAATCAGTTTTAGCGTGAAACACTGATAGAAAGGTTTGTTTCCTTCAAAGCAATACGCTTTACTTCGAAGAAATGTAGTTTTCAACAGATTCAAATATTTCTTAAACACAACAGAAGTATTTCTTTTATTATTACATTCAAAATATTTTTAAACAGGATAATCAATTCTGTTGCAAGGACCACTTTTCAATCAAAACTTAGTACTGTATGCGAAGCTATCATTATCTGCTCATTTTAGGAAGACCAGATTACTGCATTCTTAGCATTTACATATACAACACTAAAATTGCAATAATCTAGACTAATCGTAAAATGAACAGATGTGTAGAAGTAACCTTTCTAGCGTACCATACAGCAGTAGCAGCAAGTTACCCTTCGGATGGAATAAACTTTATGCTATAAAAGTGTTATCTTATCGTTGCAATTCGACAATCAAAGGTTCACATATATCATTATCATCACATGCCCATCACCGGGCACTGCGCTTCACCGTTTACGGCGAGGAAATGACAGTAACATGCCACAGAATACCTTGCACACACAAAGTCCTTACCAAAAAGTCTCCTGAGGTTACGATGAGCGTTAAGAGCTCACGCACCTCGTTGGATTGTCGCCACAGTAAAAAAAAGCAAAGTATTATTTTAAATATCGGGTAGCATTTAGTGACTCTAGCAACTGAATCGACGATAAGCCTCAAATAATCCAGCATTAAACTTTATTTCAACATACGACTACAAAATAACGACAACAGTTCTGTAGCCTGAATGAATTGCATTATCTCCATTTGCAGCCGGTTTCTTCTTTGCACCGGAATCGTCACATTCGTCGCTACCTATTAATTCTGATAAAATAATATATGTGACTATGCGGTAATTGTACTTATTACTAGAGAGGACAAAGGCGCGTCGAATTGTTACTCTTTTGCGGCGACTAGACAGACTCGTGTCTGTTCGTCTCATCAGAAAGGATTCGTGTGCCTAATGGTTTCCCCGCGAGTCGACAAGACACGAGTCCTTTGAGACCTACCTTTGTCCTCTCTACTTATTACTGAAGTCAGGTAGATGCGTTTTAATCGAAAGCGTTACTTTTCTAGATATTCGCTGAATTCTTTCCTAAGATATTTCTTTAACTATTAGATAGATTAAATTGTTTTTTCTTTCTCTGCGAAAGTCATCCTATTACTTCCTTCAAAACGTTCGTAGAGTTCGCAAGACTGGTACTGATTATCACTTAAGGCTGAAACTATTGATGAGCTACTCTAAAATGCAATTTGAGTTACCTTTCCTCACATAAGAAGCGGTATGTAACACATATATATATATACAGAATGACGCAACATTTGGCAACGTCGATTTATTGTCTCAAAAGAAGATAAAATTAAAATTTGGCGTATGCAAACGTATATACAGTAGACTTTTTTCGTTCTTTGGACGGCAGCAGAAGCCTCGAGAAATCATGTTCGGGAGAAACCACCTTCTAAAGTGAAAAAAGTGAAGAAACGATTTAAAAACATTTGTTTGCTAGGCTTCCGCGGTCGTCAATAACATTGTACTCTTGGTATCCGGATTGAAATCGTATCGTCGTCGTAACTTCTACCTTCGTTTCGTTCACACTCTTATGGGACATCTTCAGGACTGCTACCTCACACTGATCGGGAACTATGCGTTTCGAAGGGGGTGATCAATGGATTGGATCAATGAACGGCTTAGGATTTTGGGATTTAATGATTTCTCTAGATTCTGGAACTTTTCCGTAGTGATAGTAAGGGTCCCCAGACAGGATGCGAGTAGAGTTCGATTTGTTGGAAAACGCAACAGGTTAAACCTCCTAGCAACCGCCACGGTCCATTGATACACGCGCTGCATTCACCCGTAACAAGCCCTATATAAATTCTCACGAATGAGTAGTTCTCAGCTAATGTGCAATAACAGCCCCGATGATGTCCTAGAATGTCATAGAAGGATGATGACACGTCAACAGAAGAATCTACCACGATTAAAAAGAAAGAGTTTCCTTCATTGCTTTTGCAAAAAATTGATCGAAAAAAAGATGATTGATGGGCCAACAATATTGTAGCTTGGTTTCTTGCATAACCACTGTTTATCTATAGATTTGTAAGAAACCATCTTCCTCGAAGAGCAATCTCCAAACTTACTATCCATATATACTATCCCTATATACTATCGTACATGGTAGAAGCGCGAACTAACGAATTATCTCAGATAAAGCCATATACGAACGAACAATATCCTCTTCCTTTCATCTTATTTGCAACCGACAAACGCGAAAAATTTCATCTTTTCATTATTACGCGCCCCGCAAATGTGATACACGTGTAACTTTTACTACAGAACCGACGCGACGTATTAAATTTAATCCGCCGAGAAAAGGTATATCGTATACGCCATCGGGCGCACTAATAACGTTTTCACTGTAAAATTATCTACGGAAACCGTATCGCGTCAACCGCAATTGCTCTGGGAGTACAAAAACCTTCCACACAGGCACGCATACGACCGCATAGAACGGATACCCGCATTGAAACTTATAAACTGTAACCGTAACACAATGTAAGGTGTGTTCGCCGTACACATACAGACAAGTACACGCTGCGGCTGTTGTAAGAATACACACAGCGTACTTGCGCATGCTAATGTGACCGTAGGTTTTTTTTTCTGTGTGCGCGAATAATATGTATAACATTATCTTCGCTCCAAACGGTTCTCGTATGCAGCATTCGGTGCGCTATTTTATTACATAACGAGTATTATAACAACGATAATACGATCTCTGGCGTATTCGTACAGCTTGGTGTTGTGCAGGCATGCAGAATTAACGCGGAAAAATGCTGTTGTATCTTGTTACGAGCGGTACAATGATGAGATCGAGTTGCCCTGGCGTGTACAACGTGGGGCAGTTTAAATGAGAAAAGTTTGACTTCTGCTTCTTCTCCTTCCTTAAGACACTGGTACCTTAATCCGCTCTGCTATCTTCCAGACATTCCTTCCATTCTTTCCTATCTCTCGCCGGCTTTTGTACTGTTTTTCTTCTTCAGATCTATAACTTCTATCTTCCTCATCCATGTCTTCCTTGATGTTCTTCTTTCTTTATTTCTCTTTATTGCTGCATTATTAACCTTTTGTCCTCACTCTGAGGCCTCAAAGATCTCATGAGTTTTTTGATGTGAAACATTTTTAAATTTAGTTTGATGTATCACTCTCTCATATAAATTTTTGTTTACAAAGTGGTTGTTCATTTACTTGAGTCACAAGTTAAGAGTGAGTTGTACCTTGGCAAACATCTACCTTATTTCTAGGCCAACCATTACTAATGATTAGAGATGAATAATACAGGTGAAATTATTATCTCTTTGCATCGATCAGATAGACTTGTGCTATTCGTCTCATAAGAAAGTGTTCGTGTTGCCTACTGATATTCATAAAAACAAAATATATACTTTTCTCTTTATTTATTGGGTCACTAATAATTTCTTTTAAAATGAATGTGATTCTGAGTACGTCTACCACTTCGAAAACCTCACGGTTCGCCTGCTAAGGTTGGCTCAATCCCACATCTCAATTGTTTTTATTGTCTTTCTTCTTAAAAGTAGGTGCTCCTTGACCTATTTTCCAGATTCGCCGAATCCTTTCTGCCCTCCAGCTTTGATCATCAATAGCCTCTTTTATTTTCTCGTCGGTTATTCCTGCTTCTTCAATTTCTACGGTGTTATACTTGCATCCTTCCTCCCTGTTTTTAGACGTTCATTTATATTTTTTGAATTCAGGAGCGTTGCAAAATATCCCAACGATCCATAATTTCTTTCTTTCTTCTTTCTGTGAATATTTGGCTGCTAATGTTCTTGATTAACATTTTATAACATTTTAAACTAACACTTTACTTGTTGGTATTTTTAAGTACTTTATTAGAGGGCTTTTGATTTGCTTTCCTCTCTTCTTCCAATTTTTCCCCAAACTCCTATTTTGCCTCCAAGTAATTTTTTTTTCTTTATTCCATTGTTCTTTGAACTTTTCATAGGTCGCTGGATTTCTTTGACATGCTTTCCAGATACGTTTTCTTCTTTTACTTTGCTTCCTGTTGGTTTCAAAATATTTTAAAGGATCTTTCGAATATCTTCCGTTCGTAAAATTTTTATTTTCTATTCTACTTACTTTTTCAAAGATCCAAACGAAATAGACAAGCGATCACGTGATTTACACCTGGGAAAATATTTTAATTACAAATCGCTTTTACCCGACTGTTAATGCATAGGTGTTTATAGACATATCCAAGTATGTAAATTGCAAACCCTTCCGGATTGACCACTGACAGTACTATATTAGACTGTCAATCAAGCAGGAACTGACTTGAAACACGTACTAGACGTAAATTATACTTCTATATGTACTTACAAAAGGAGAGAGTGTACAACTATAATTGCGTACATTGCAGTCTTACTAGCGCTCGAAGATATTTCACCTCTATTTACGATAGATTCATTAAACTCTTAGACGCGTTTACTTCAAAATTATCATCAATTTAAAGAGAGAGAAACTATAATTTATGAAATTACAACTTCGTATTCGTTCCTCTGCCAAAATGTAACACGTAAGTACATACCAACCATTAGATGTTGAAGAACCTAAAGAGATACGAGTATCCACCAGCGCGATAAATCCAATTATTGCCCAACAAACTCGGGATATAACGCGTCCGTTTCGATGGATGCGGTGTCCTTTTTTCTACGGCCGACTGCGTGAAAAACTTCACGAAAAATTCAATCAAATCTCTTCTGTCTGGTACGATCGTCCCGTCGTCGGATGCCACGTCGGCCAGAACTGATTCCCTTAAATCAAGCCGGGCATGAACTTTTTTGATGATTAATTGTTTTTCGCCTTCCGTGAAACCGTATCCATGGCGTGAAATATGATTTTGAGGATTTATCGTACGTAAGCGTGAATTAAAAGTTTGGACTGGAGGCGGACAAGAGGATGGTTTATGTGTTATTTTAGGTTTTACGTATGATCTTGATGAACCTAGAATGAATAATCGAATAAAGATGCAGATAAAAGCGGAATTTTAAAAAAATGTTAATACAATAATCAATATTACAAAGACTCTAATCGTTGTACACCAAATTTATTTATTAAAGCATTAAGTTCACATCAAAAAGGATAGATATACAAAATAATCATCGTACGTAATCTTGCAAATTGGTAAAACTAATATTAACAACAGTCCAGTTTCAAAAATTACAAAATAACAAGAAAACGGTTGATGTTGCCAAAAATTATGCCATCTTGTTAGCAATGAGGTTCTCGAGCGTCGACAAAACACGAGTCTGTCTAGCCCTGGATGAATCAATTGGAAGAAGCTACTACCATGTCTTACGGCTTTCTGGTCGTCATTCTGAGCTTCCACAAAATACGTGGATGAATTCTATGTTGACGTTAGCTGATGGTTTGATTCTTTACCAGATTGCCTCGGTATTCGAAAATGGTTAAATGCTTGACGCTGGGCATACCAAGATTCTTGATTCTGAACATGAGGTTCTCAATTTTCGTTCAACTTTTTTTTAGGCGTGTATAAAGGACCGCTTTCGGCATGTATCTAAAGCTAGACTATTACCTGCGAAGAATTAGCAATTATATAGCATCGATGGTTCTCTGGATCTTAATCTGGCTCGTCTTCTATATCTAGTGCTCCAAAAATACTTTTCCTCGATAGCCGTTGGGGTAATTTTGCTTTTTTGGTTGGGGTAAGCCGTATAATAAGAGTTCCAGCCACTACCGTTCTTTCCAAAAAAGTTAACCTCCAGTATCTCGTATGTCGCGACCATGGGACGTTGATGTTATCGAGTTCCAGACTACCCAGAAGTGGGTGCCTCCTTTTAGTAAAATGCAGAATAAAGGCATTTGGTGGTTAGGAGGCTCCCTCAACATGCTATGAGTACCGCTCTGAATATTCAAAGTTCATTACATCTCATTTTGTTGGTAAAATGAAAGCTGTAGTGACCCTTAGGACTGCTCGGACGATACCTCGTCAGCCATCGTGACCGCAAAAGTACGATCCGAGAGATATGAACTGATGGTTTTTCAGGTCAATTACAGCACGATAAATGGATTTTAGACGAGTGCTGACAATTTATAGCCTGATGTGGCGATATTCCAACATATGAAACATAAACAGAAACTATTATTTTTTTAGTAACATAGTGCGAGCGATTCGGTATTCATCTCCAAATCTGTAGCAACAATCACTTGAAGAATAAATGTCCGAAAAGGCAGACAATAGCGCGTATTTAATTCAGTGTAACAACGCATAGGGAACAAGCGGCAGAGTCATTGACTTGGAAATTGCAGCGAGACGAATACTAACATCCAGCATATGTTTTAGAGATGATATCGTCCTCGTGTGCGCGCGTGTACTTGATGGCTAGTCAGACAGTTCGGTTCGCGCCCTCTGCAGTTGGATATGGATGACAAAGATGAAGAGAATGTCAGAGGGTGACATCGAATTTTGTAATTAAATGTCGGGATTATGACACAAACCGATCCAAACCGAAATAGCTTTGTTTAGATGTTGCGGACTTGACTTTAAATTGACTTGGAAGTGTACGGCGAACAGATACAAGATCAATGTTTGTAGAAGTTATTCGAATAAGCACCCTATATTGCATGTTGAAATAAATGAATACGAGCGCATTTGTTACAACAGAAAGACAATTTGGAGAGATTAATGTCAGAGCGTTGCCTAATTCAGAGTCCAATCTTTTCAACTTTGCAGTGTTCGAGCGCGGCTATTTAAGACCACGCCTAAACTCGCCATGTTTTTAACTGAAGAGTACAACTGACTATCGGCAGTTGCGGAAACGCAATACGTAGCACATGAATGGCGGTCGCACCAATTCAGAGCGTTTGTGAGACCGAACGTTCAAATTGGGCTGGCGCTCAATGAATAATTAGTTCTTCGTTCAGCTATTACTCAAAGAAACGGTCGGTTTGAAAATAAGTATTCCAGAAGGCAGAAGAAATGATTGCAACCGAAGAACTTTCACTTAGACTTAAGCCACCAACTCTTCAATGGCCTTGATATTGCCAACATGGTCGTGTAAAGGATAACTGAGGAGTTGAGAATAGGGGTGGAGCTCAAAGTTACCAAAGAGAGCTCAACCAATATATTTGAGACTTTGCATCGTTCCAGAATTGTGGAATAAATTACATATTCTAAAAATTTTGTAAAGACGATCCTTTCTCGAATTAAAGCGTTCGTTACGGCTAAAGAAAATGTGCCTCCTTTCTACCCGTGATTATATGTAAATTGTCCCAATATTCCGTTTGTCAGTCGTTACGGGTTTTCTTCAATCTCCGTAGTGAAGGCAATGCTATCCATGCAGGTCAGACCACCCCGGAAAATTACATAACATGCAAACTCGAATGAGCAAACTTCAAATTCGTATTCTCATATTCAAATCGACATGATCGCAACTATACGTATACCTTCACACGCGTAAGTAATCGATACAGAGCGAATTTAAACTTAGATAGCTGGTCTTGTATATGTACGTGTGTTTCGTACGTGCCTTTTTGTATGTATGTAAGCTATCAGCTGTTGAAAATCCAATAAACGTGACCGGCGTCTGAAACTCTTACCTATGAATAAAACAATCAACGATACGAAGAAATAATAAATATAAATAGAATTTGAAACTTCTTTTGATGAATACAGAACTTTTTTTTTTCGTGAAAAAAGGTTACATGGCATGAATACACACGTCGTTCTTTCACGATATCGTAAAGCAAACGAAATAAATTGTTTCTGGACGTTGTTAATCAAAGAAATTGTTGTTATGGCAAACACATGAATATTAATAATTCGGGTTGCTAAGTTACGAGTGTTAGGTAGACTATGCATATGTTAAGACGAGAGCGAGGAGGTGATAATCACTTATATATACCGTTGGACGGTGAAGTTTAAGTGGTAATAAGTATATCACGCAATCAATTTTTAGATTTAAGATTGAAGTGACTAGTTAGCAAAATTAGAAGATAGAATAAATGCAATAATGGTGATGTTCCTTGAATAATCTTTCAGGCATTATCTTCCTATCCAACGTCAATGGAAGTTAAAACAATGCTAAAAAAATCTATATGGACCATAACGATAATAATTTAGATTAGACTAGCACACGGTGTGGTTTCTTTCTCGGATCTATTGCGGTTCCTCCATGATTAAATCACTAACATTAGCTTCGCCTTCTTAATTAGATCTAGCAACTTTATTGGTGGTTCCTCTACGTAGATTTCGGCTTATGCAGTCACACAACATGTGAACGCAAGGCAGAATCTACGTATTGTTTCTTCTGACAAGTCTAAGTTACTCATCTGTTTCTTAAGCATCCAGTAAGGCTGCTCTTGTTCTAACAGACTTCCTGTTTCTAGTAGGCTTTCACGCAAATTGCATGGTCTGCTTCTGAAATCGCCTCCAGCCTTGAGACTTCATCAAACTGCTTTATTTGGAACACATGTACGGTATAAAACAACATACGAGAGCACATGACTGAAATACGCAAAAAGAAAACATGAAAGTAGCAACTTCCGCTTAACAATAAGCCCAGGACTTCAAATTTAAATATTGAAGAAGATCAATAGAAGTGGTTTCATCTGGAAGTTCTACAGCCTAACGGTTGGCTTTTTTTTTGCAAAAGAGAAAAATCTTATTAATGACGTTTGGGTTTCTCCAATAAACATTTTTGCATTGAATCTGACCATTAAAATGTCTTTAAGACAAGAAGGTTGCAAAATTATTTAATGCATTTAAAGTTAAAGTTATCCTTTAAAGCATCTACTTTTAAAAATATCAAACAGCTGTGAAAATTTGCTGCATAATTATTGTTCTAATATTATTCTAGAATATTTTAAAATAAAATTCTCGGAGATTGGTCGCTTTCATGAAAAATTATTAAAGTTTTAAGGCCGGGCTTCGTCTATTTTCGACTTTATTGATGATGTCTTCGCTTTCATACTTAATTTTTATTACTTTTTAATTTCAGCTTGGAATACGTCGCGTCCAAAGAAAACGAAAGCCGTCGCTAGAATAAGATTTCGTTAACAAAAAGGAACGAAAAGAAAAAAAGAAACGCAAACAAAACAAGTGCGTGTGGTTAATAAGCGAAAGCGACGTATTGGTAAACAATAACGTTAAAGAGTTATCCGATAATTACGAACTGCGAGGAATACCCGTCAACGTTGCCAAAAGGAAATGCTTAAAAGAATCCAACAAGGAACGTGACTCTCTCCCATTTAAACGTTAGCTCTTTTATCGAAGGCAAGCTTCACGAATCTAGCAGTTACTAGCAGGCTTGCTACCGAGTACCAAATGATCAAATTGAAAGCTAAAGTGTAAAAACACGTCGTTATTGGATATATAGAAGCACTTAAAGATATACAAACACATTTAGATCAGTTCACCGTCATTCATGTTATCATATGCGACAAATGGCTAGATGCCACCACTAGCCATTATGAAATTAGCTCGTATATCTATGTCTTTTTGGAAGTAGGTTTAAGCTTGCTTCAACTTACGAAATGTCAAATGCGTTTGCGTTCCGGCGTGTATGGTCTGACTCGGGCGATCAAAACTCGAAGTATTCCTGGTCAAGTAGACAATTTGGGCCGATTGTTTTACAAAGCACCAACTCTAAAGGAAGTGATATTACTATACATTTGGGCTATAGACCCGGTTCGATATGTTTCGCTAATTCTACGTCTTAAGCTAGGTTTAGAAAAAATATTATTCAGGATCACAATACTTGACCGCATGAGCGCTTGATGTCTAAGCTTGGTGAGATCGTCCGACCTCATTGTACCGAATTTTCTTCTGTGCGGATTCCTTAAGTCTAAAGCGTATCTACCCATCTCCAAATACTTCTTGAACTCGAAGAAAAAATTCGCAGAGATAGATTCCGGAAACGAAGATTTATTCAGACGCGTTATGGTTAATTTCAGGAACAGATTGCAGCGATGCATACCAGAAGACGGTGGTGATCTTAGACATGTTATCTTTAAAAACTAAAATTGTTATTGCAAATTAGCAGAGCTCCTATCAATGCCTATTAAAAAGAGCATTCGATGTTATTGCTGAACTCTGTGTTATTTGACACCGGACATTTAATTCGTTACTTATCGTGAACAAGAAATGTGACCTGAAAAAATTTGTGCTTAAACCTAGTTTTTTAATTATTACAATCGTAATTGTTGAGTCGATTCGATTTAAACGAAATCGGAAGAATCTTTAATTTTCGTCATCTTCATTTCTTTCTGTTAAATGACACGTTGTACCAGAAATTTCATCAAAGCTCGAAATTCGACTTATTTCGTGCAGATACGTCTCTTCCATCCTCTATTTTAAATATACATTGTATTCTCTGCAACATCTAATTCCAAAATGCAGTTCTTCAATAGTCCAAGATCCTTTCCAAGAGAAAAGCGATAGTTAATATAATACGTACGCTACTGCAACCCATCCACATTATACATTCATCAAGAACGGAACACGTCGCGCCCGTAGGGAATAAAATGCGCAATTAGTTCCGCAAGAAGCGAACGCGACACAGTGAGCAAGAGACGCAGATGCGAACCGCAGTAAATAACTTCATATTGTAAATATGATGTATGCGGCCGTATAGCGGATGTCTCCCGATATGATATACAATGGTAGATTAAGCGAATCGGAGACGTTCCACGTAGCGGAGATGCTAGATGCGAATAGACACCGACGCCGCTTCTCGAAACTTAATCATATACCGCTAGAGAGCGCTAGCTTGGATAATTGATTGGGTTTATAGCGGTGGTACTGAACTTCGTGATCGCACACAAACCACTTACACTTCGCATTGCCGCTACGATTGTGCACGTTTTGCGAATGTGCATATGAAATATGTTTGCCGCAACTTTACTAAATGGATTATTGCACGAATTAGAGGAATGGATTTATAAGCGTAACATTAATTGGCTTTGGATTAAAAGCATTTGTCCAGAAGAGCAGTATTAAAGAATTTGGTGGTAGTTTCGGCAATAAGCAAGAAGCAGAGTCGGAAATGTGGTTAACGGAATACTTTGTTTAAATTAATTGTTTTAATGAATAAAGCATCACTTATACAACCCAGCAATAGTTGAAGATCGATTGTGAAGTCCATGTAAAAATTATCTGAAGACAAGAGAGCGCATACTCAATATGAAAGTTTTGGTTAGCCGAGAAGAGAGCAGGGACAAATTAAAAGGTAATTTGCAATTTAAAGCAACGTTAAATTAAATAGAATACTTAAGATGAATACTAGTTAAAAGAAAAAAATAGTATTTGTAACCATTTGTAGAATGCCTGAAGACGTGCGACGGAACAAATTGAAACCAAAGGCAAGAACGTCCGTGTTTTCTTTCTCCATATATACGACATTAAACATCCAACTAAACTCGTAAATTATTTTTATAATCGGCGAACAATCTACATTTGATCTGGAGAGTTTTATGCCAACCCTCGTAGGTTGATCAAAGTCCGCTTGACTCGATCGAAGACAACTCAACGACTCGTGTACAAAATATCCGTCATTCGGAACATCTGCAGACAATTAAATCTGGAAAAAAAGAGAATCACTTCGGATACTAATCGCCGAGAGAAAAGGACGGAGCGTCGTCACCGAGGCGTTTCGGTCAGTTCCATCGGCTCGAGACGAATCGATAAAAGCCCATTAGAGCGTATCGCCCATCCGGGAAACGCCGGGGCCAACTATTAAACATTTAATTTGTCATTCACGAATTTTTTCTGTCTTGCCCGCCGTAACCGCAGTTCTTTTCGAGCCGGAAATGGAAGCTACTCTGGTCACGAGCGGCTTTATGTCTATTTAATGTAATGTTTTCCTCGGAAGGAAACGTAGACAATTTCGTAATTTAAATTTAACATAAGCCTTAAGGTTTTATAGGACAATGTAGCGTAGGTGTAGTGTAGGTCAATGAATCTTGATTGTGAAGTTAAGCAAATTTTTCAGATTTTTCAGAAGGTCTTTTAGATATCTCGTATTGGAGAAGCATTTGCGTAATTATATCACAAATCTATTTTTGTATCAGATACTAATACTAAAAATCATAGACTTTGTCTATCCATTCTTTAAACAAGGGTGTGAACATACTACGGTCGTTGCTTACTTTTAAAAAATCTTGGTTTTCGAGTTGGAAGCGCATCGTAAACTCATGAACTTACCGACCTCTCACTCTCAGTTTCTTTAGGACTGCCGCATATTGTATAATGAGAAAAAGGTTTTTGAAACCTGAAAGCGATCTCTTGTTCTCCTCGTTATGCATCAGCTGGAAAATTTTGATTAGGGCATTGGAAAAATGAAATATGCCATAAATCGAACTGAGCTAAACAATGGAGAACGTATTACTTACGCAGTGGATCAAACAAGCGATCACATTTCGTTGGCTCACAAACACTTTCGGTAGCTATATAGTCTACTTTTCGTTCCACTCTGTTGACTCTTATCCGCTAAAATCAAGTCCGATGAATCATTTCCTTCATTGGTTGTTGTTTCCAAAATTTACAACTTATTTGCAAGAACCTTTACACCTATACACGAGGGTAAAATCACGACCGCTAGATGGTATTACCTTTAGCATCACTGTTTCCGTGAAATTTGAAATTTATTATTGTTGAAGCAGTGACAACTATAACTGTTTGCAGAACTGATTTGTGGAATCCCATCATGGTCGAGCTTGCGTCAGAGATGAATCCCGTGAAGATCGACCACAGTCTGTCGTTGTTCCAAAAAACATTGATGCTACGCACAATATGATTGGAAGGGATCGACATGTGAGTTACCGAGAGAAGCAACGTGAAGCATGCCTTGGATTGTAGCACATTCGATTTTGCATGAACATTTAAGAGCGCAAATGCTACGTTTCCGATGGATTCTGCATAATGCTCAAGAAATTCGACAACAGATGAACCGAATCCAACAAAAGCTGCTCATTCACGAAACTCTTCTAAGATAATTTTTGCATGTTTGTATCGTTGGACCTAACATGGCGCAAACATTGCTTTGGAGGATCGAAGAACAGTTAATGCTGATACTATACAACAACTTGTTTATTAGAATTCATCGATGAGATCGGGAAAACAATCGACAATGTCGCATCAGCAAACGCCAACCTTCACACAGCATGTCAAACAATTTGAGGAAGAAAAATATCGAGCCAATATTCTATCGCCTGAAGACTTCTTTTTGTCCTCAAATATCAAACATGCCTGTTCATTGATTTTTGTCGCCTTAAGAAGCCGTTTAAGCCTTCGAAAACGGTGTTTTGGAGATCTGCTCTACATTTAAAATAGCTACTGCGCACGAAAGATTGATATTGCCAATAAACGAGTATAGTGCAATTTCATTTGAGTTATTCTTTGAGTTATTTGAGTTATTAAACATTGAAGATTTCCAACAATAGATCGTTTGCTTTGTTTAACGCACCGAGAAAAATCTGTTTAATTAGTAATTAAAAAGAAATACGATGTCTATTACCCGTCTTGTAAATGGAGACCTACATACGTAGACCTACTTTTAGTACTTCTACCATTTTTCAGAATCTATTTATTTACTTAAAAAGAAACACTCGTTTCTTCATACGCGTACATAATAAGGAAAAAAAGAAGAACAAGTAAAAGACGAGGAGGAGGAAGAAATACAAGAAGAGTGATGGGAAGAAGAAGAGGATACAGCTGAGAATCGGCTCGTCGTGTGTGGCGAAGCGCGAGCACCGAGTAACTTGAGCACGATTGTCGAAGTCCTTTCGCTACGAGGTAATGCAAGCGCAACCAGCAACAGCAGCGAAAAGAGGAGACTCATATAGCCCGAGGGCAGCTGGCATTTGCCGATGCGGACCTCCCGCTTGGCTTATTATTGCCACGCCATGGTCCCCTTCCCCGCGATCGCTATCAGCTTCTTTTGATCTCCGTCAAGCTGTGACACTGCGTCTTGTACAGACAGGTTCAAAATTGTAGTTCGTTAGAAATTGTTCCATTCTTTTTTTAATCAATATATCGACATTAACGAAGACAATGTATTTGGGAAGAGATTAAAGAATTAGTTTTCCTTTCGGAGCAAGTAAAAATGTTAAGGTTAGCATGGTCAAAACATTTATTTAATGTGAACAACAGGAAGCAATACGTAAGTAAACACAAGGTTCTGGCGTGATGACAAAACATACTACCTTCTTTGTTCTTTGAGTGTTGATGGTTTGTTTTATGGGACGCAAGTCGACCATTAAAGGAGGGAAATTAGAACAGCTTTTTATGTTTCCCTTTTATTTCCTTTTTTGCGATGTTTAGTTGCACATATTGTTGCATACGCAGTAGTAAACTCCAGCTGTGAAAGCCTACGATTATTTATATTATATCTTTGCTAGCAAAGTTACATTTACGATCAGCATATGAACATTCGACTTGTGACACGTATTCACGTAGCGTGTTCCTTCTAGTTGATGTCAGCACAGGACACTTGCAGAGGAAATGTTCCACTATCTTCAGTTGACAGGTGCTTCTCTAATCGTCTAGTTAGAAGCAAAATATAATTATTAATTAATTGATGTAAACATCCCAGTCGCAACAATAAAGCAGCGGTTCAAAATGTTAAAAAATATATTATAAAGTGCTTTTTAGTTGCTTTCTTTTTTTCAAAAAGAAGAACACGAGTGCTAAATAGGAATATCCAATAATTAATCACAAGGTATGAATGTATGCATGGAGATTAATTTTTAGAACAAGCTGTCCTTAAAGAGCACCACGACGACGGCAGGATTCATGAGACTCTTATATCTTTAATTCCTTTCTTATTCTGAAAAATAAGCATTCAAGCATGGAATCGACGGAATGGTCTTCGCTTTTTTTGGGGCTCCATTGTTTTGATTGTGGTTTGACTTCCGGAGTGTACTGGTGTATCCACGTTTTATTTACGGTTATTAATTGACGCCCGAGGTTCCACTTATTTCGTGTGCTCCAAGCCAATTTTGCCATTCACAAATTTTTAGACAGTATATGACGAACCTGTTCCTTTCATCTTTGGAGATGCCTCCTATCTCCCCAATCTTAATTCGACATTCGCCCAGTATCATTTGGTGAATTTTTTCGCTGCTTTAATTTGTGCAGACGCATTGGCTTTCAAATGCAAGAATATGACGAATATGGTCGATAGTTTCAAAAAAATATCATTTAACGCACGCGCCACGAAGCTTGAGCTTTGAAGCTTCTAAGTTTTCGGGCTACCTTCGTAAAACATCCAATCTATAGTCAGGAGCTAACACCCAATGATTCTTATAGTTGAATGTAGGCTTCCACGACTGCAATCAATAGTAGAATGGTCTTTCGGATGTTGTTGATGTTTGACTTGTCGTTTCGCTGATCATGGTTGGTAAAGTGTCGATAAGGTATACAAACCCAATGGAACTGTTCTACCGTTAAGCATCGATTGGCTGTAGGTCAGTAAAATCAGTTGATTGATGTTCGACAAATTGGGAAATGATAATCAAACTAGGATTTGCAGCGTCGGCTGAAGATCAGTTAGTTGCCAAACGTTGTAAATATGTGACGTCACGGTCGGCAGGTAACAGTGAGCCAATTTTTGGAGGAATGTTCGTTGAAGTTCGGTGCACGACAAAAGTAAACAGTTCGCTCAAAGATTAACTAAGTATGCGAGAACGCTGGTGGTCGATATTCAGCCAAGGGTGTAAAATATTTTCGCGTAATGCCGACATCGGGCGCCAACGTTACACTAACTTATTAACAAATAAGTTAATATTAGCAAATCACATAGAAATCTCCCAATTATTTCTGCAACGACCGATATTATAACCTAATTCATCGAGATTATCGCGCGATTTCCAAAAACAGAACTGTATATGCATCGTTTCCTCCTCTATCCCTCCTATATTATACGTTTATCTCCGTGGACAGTTTCGGAGAGTTACATGTTGCGATGGTGAATCGTGGGTATCCGATAGCGTATTCTCGGTGCACGCTTGTCCCCGTATAACTATAGATTTGTGCGAGAGCTTCTATGGACGACTACACGTAAATACGACCTGCGTTGTATTTCTCCCACCCACGTTAGCCGCATGAATGAATACTATCTTTAATTGAATTACGGACAGATGTTGGGGAGAGAGTGTGGCTGCGCGTTGTACGTATGTACGCCGAGTCGAGTCGAGGTTTCTACTCTTTTTGCGCTGCGCTTACCGAACACACATATGACAGTCATTACCGCACGTGACGTTCATAATTAATTCGCCTCTTTTGTTTTCTCGCTTTAATCTTTTCGATTTCGTTTGCTATTTTCGTCTAAATAGATGGATTCTTTCTTTTTAATTTTTTGTTAATTTTGTAATCGGTAGATATTTCTGTAAAGAGGCTTATGCGACCTTAAGCAAAGTACTAATTGTTTCAATGATGAGAATCTTTCATTTTTTTTTCTCTCCTTTTTCTTAATTACATCTCAGATTGTTTGCTTTTTTATTTTGTAAACTATCTAACATTTTCCCTTTCTTTCATTTTATTTAATATAATTTTTATATCTTTTTGTACAATAGCGTTTACTTTGAACTTTTTCGTCTATAAAGTTCAAAATAAATAAACTCTATTAATTAAAAAGAAGTAAGAATTATATAAAAAAAGGGAAAAATGTTAGACTAATTAAATGTTTTTATTTTGTAGTTTATAACATAAAAAAAGCAAGCAATCTTCTGAGATGTAATTAGGAAAAGGAAGAAAGAAAGAAACTGAAAGAGGAATAAACAAGTTCCAAAACGTAAAAGAATTATTATTTATACGACGCAACTAGCAAAACCCAAAAGAAATAAGAATTTTCTCCGTGGGGCTTGCTCTAAAGAATATACATATATGTTGCTCATAAAAAGGTGACTACAGACTACAACTACAGCAGCGTATTCCTAAATTTGGAGCGAAGGAAAGCAAAATAGAGAGGTAATGTAGGACTAATGATTGCGAAGGACTTAGTAATAGGAACAATGAATCTTATCGTTCTCAGTGCTTAGCTGGCGCGTAGCTCTTCGAGTTAGAACAGATGATTGCCTAGGTAACCTATCGTTTGGTATCTACGATATACCAGCTAAATCTTAGGTGTGTTCGTTTAATTGATTTTCTAAGGAAATACAATCATTAATAGTACTAATAACGTTTTTCTGTTTTAGATCATCTGCCAAAGATAATTTGTGACAGTCAAGAAAGTTATATAGGTCGTTTATGTATATTGTCAACAAGAAAGGATCTAGATCTGTTGCTTAAGAAGCTTCAGAAATGGAAGAAATATTAAGATTTATGCCCGGAAATAACTTCCTAATAATAAAGGAGAGACCCGCTACTTTTGGGGCCTGGAGAACTCAAGCGCCAAATATGTCTGAAAGTTCTTTCATTGCAATATTATAAATACGACACACGCTTCCCTGAAGCGACGAATTGCAAGATTATGAGTGTTGCTTGATGCTGACTGAGCTACTGCTTGTATTCGTTAAGTTCCTCACGGGGATATCGTTGTTTTTCCCATGTTGTTTCCCAAATGATCGAGTAACAAACTCGATATTTTATTATTAGCTTCTGTTGAGGTTTTTAACATTCTACTTTTGTTTTTATATCTATCGAATTTATTAGTTTCGTTTATTGTATTTTATAAGATCGTAATTCGATTGTTTTGCTTCGTAAATTTAATATTTCATTCATTTAGTCTCACATATATTGTATTTATGTTCATCTAGAAGGTTGCACAAAACATTTAAATTCACTTAATATACGCATACAAAGCAGAAATCTTTGGATAAATTAAATAGCATTAAATTAAATTATTTGCCGAAGAAGCTGACAGCACGATCAATTCAAGCGTTAAGTATGCGACAACATTTCGGCTAGGATCATCAACCATCATCATCATCAATCGGTTTGATTGATTGATCGTCATCGTCTATTGATGATTAGGTTAGATTTTTTCCATGTTAACGAGATCACATCACTAAAATACGCTAGGATGGTAGAAAAATTATTTAGCCAACATTATCCATCTGGCAAGCGGAAGGTTTCAGATTCAATTCTTTACTGAGGACGAGATCTTTTCAAGTATTTAATTGCTTCGGAAATTCTAAATTTCAACTTTTCTTAATTCACCAACGGAAGCCAAAATATATTAACTATCGCGTATATTTTTATTCCATTTATATCCAGTATCTAAATGGGGTATGCATAATCGACGACTACGACCGCTGATTACACCGGAAATAACTAAAAATGGATCGCTGCTGACGCCGAACGTACTATCAGAAAAGAAATTCTCAGATAAGGTGATTATACACACACACACACACAACGCACCTGGTAAAATGTGCGAAATTTCGAGGAAACCAACCTGGGGATACGCCTATCTAAATTGCAGAGGGAATTTTTATTTCTCCCGGCACGAAAATAAACATTTGCCGGGTTACAAAAAATATATATATGCGCGTTATATAACGTAATATATGCGAATCGTGACGTGAAAAACGCGAAACGTAGATACGTACTTCTACATGCGTGTCGTACGTCTGTACGTCCGCAGGAAGCAAGGGTAGAATATGAAACTATAAATTACATCGCGGCGTCGCGGGCGCTATCTCCGCGCCGCAAATATTTCAGTTTTTGATATCAATTAAATATAAAAAAACGCCTCTGCGCGGATATACGGACGTATGAATGCAAGCCAGCGCGGCCGGGCAATATAAATAATGTTGGTACGCGCGCATTTGAGAGAGGGCCAAAATGGTTTGCGGTTCGAATATAAATGGGAGGAATATTTTGAATTTGTAACGGTCGCGAATACGTGCGCGGTCAAATTTATGCTGGATAATTTTTCGGCATATTGCAGAATATAATTTTCGTCGAAATTGTTGCGGCGGTTTTCACGCGGTTTCCATTGAAAACAAATTGATTTCTCTGCACAAAAATAAATAATAAATAGGATTCAATGTGTATCACGAGCATGCAGTTATTTAATGGAAATATGTAGATTTGTATTCGAAATTGGCGTAGTTTCGAGCTGAATATCGCTATTTTGTTATTTGTCCATGTAATTGTGTTTAACTATTTCACTGAAAGAAAATTGTACAAATAGCATTTGTGCAAAGAATTACGTAATCGTATAACAATATACGGTTGTCCCGGCAAAAGTTTAAGAATTCTTGAAAGATATCGTTGTGTTTCCTATCTCTTTCGCTGGCTTCGCAAGTCACATTATCCTGATAAAAAGACTCAATGGCGCAAAGCTGTATGTGTATAATTGTTGAATTGCACCGAGAAAAATGGTTGCGTTAATTCAACGCAAAAAAGATGTGCTACCTACTTTATAAGCCATAAATTACAAATTACACTTACTTAGCCTATTTTGCCCTTCCCTTTTTATTTAATACTAATGTCACTTTTATTTCCTTGATTATTGATTAAAAAGAAGTAAGAGTTATTTAAAAGAAAGGGAGAGAAAAGGATACATACGTTGCTTATAAAAGGCTGGTCAAATTACGGAAGCGTATTCCAATTTGGAACAAATAAAAGCAAAATAGAAAAGTAATACTCCTGAAGAACCTAGTAAAAACTATGAACCCCATCGTTCTCAGTGCCTAGCTGGTTATGGAAGAAATATGGTCGCCGAAGGATAACTTCAAGTTAATACTAACATCGAGATCTTCGACGAATGATGGCCTAGGTAACCTATCGTTCTCTATGATATACTAGCTGAATGACGCGTGTTTGTTTTTTTTTTGATTTTGCGAGTGAATATCATCATCATCAGTAGCACCGATAACGTTTTACTGTTTTAGATCAACTGCGAAAGATGATTTGTGAAAATCAAGAAAATTACATACGCCGTTTATGTATATTATAAACAAGAGGTCCTAGATTCGTACCTTAAGGAGCCTCAGAAACGCGGAAAAAATGCCGAGATTCGTGTCCGGAAATAGCTACATAATAATAAAGGAAGGAGCCCCGCTATTTTTGAAACCTGCAGAACTCGAGCGCCAGATATGTCTCGTGGTTCTTTCATTATAATATTACAAGTGTCTTTTTTGGATGCAAGTCAATATCTTCTTTCAGAATGTAATAGCTTGTCCGGCAAACGGTAGATACAAGATTCGATTGCTTATCGAGGCGAGATTTGGTTAACTTAGCTCAAGATTCGATAAAATCAACACTTCGTTGTTGATTCAATGCTACTTCTTGTGTTCGCATATGGAGTTGATCCAGCACTACTTTATCGTTAAGCATATACGTTTGTGATTGCAGAGGTCAGCGGAGAAGCAATCTTTTGTGTACACATTGACCCGGTTAGTCTCGAAATTTAATATCTACATATTTAAGGCATATTACTGTGTTACTTATTTGAACATTAGATTGGCTCTAAGTCTAGCGTTGCTCCAGCATAAAACAATGTTGGAACACTAAAAACGTGTTGACCCAAAGCCTTTCGCGTTCATTTATCTCTTTTGGCTGAATGGTAAATGATAATTGGGCGGCAGGGGACACGGAGTATTCAAGGAAAGCAACGGTAAATGCAAGAAGAATACTAAATAATCGGAAAATAAACTAAATCCTAAGAATGGCCAAATAGAAATGTAAAAATTGGAAGGTTTTTTTTAATGCATTAGAATACTACAGCAAAACAATCTACAGGGTTTCTATAAAATGGATGCTCTGAAATCGACACCGGAGTACCAAGAATGATAAATTTATAGGTTGAGAATGTTGACTTCAAATCACTTCAAACTTGGTGGGAGGAAAGACAGTAAGCTGACATGCAGTGAATACTAAACTGATGTTTAATCGAAGTGGTTCCCTAATAAAAAAAATTATTAAAACGTATTTTGTTTTACAAAGAAAAAAGAGTGAAATATAACAAATTATCTATTTAAGTAATAAGTATAATAACTAATAAATTGTTGAAAAAATAACATTAAGTGTTAACTACAAAAAGATAAATATATCTAAGCTACCTTTTTACTTAAACATAATTAACAAATTTAAATGCGACACTTTGCGCAGCCTCCTCGTGCACGTGATACAACTAAGCATCTTCTTGATTCAGCGTATTGCTAGATCCTTGCGGAATTCTTTTTTATTCTAGTCGCACCGTTCCTACAAGTTCTTCCAGCATTGTGGCAGGACGAGATCGCAGCTATCGAATAAATTTGCCCCGAGGACGCTCGATGCAACTGCAATCTGAAGAATTAAGGAGCTAACTCATTCTTTCAATATTGTTGGTAACAATTACGTCGTTCACGATATGGGCTCAATGAAAACAAGCATTATTGTTTACAAATACGAAATTTCTTCCAGAATTTCTGTAAAATACATAAGTACCTTTTCCATCCATTTAAAGATAGGCCATTCCAAACCATCCCCAAATCTTTCCAATGGTACATATAGAGCGGTATTTCTTTCATAATATTTTTCTACACACTAAGGCTCTCCTATCAGAATGATTGTGTTACGAAAATCTGGATTCGTAACAAAAAAGGCATCCACCCCCCAATAATTGCCTCTTAGCAATTTTTTGTTGCCTGGATTAGATACAACCACTCTCCTAGCTACACGAAGATAGTTATCTAACGTCCTAGACAACTGAACGAATTTGGTTTGATATGATCTTAAGCAGGTCTCCCTTTTAACTAATCCTTACGCTACCACCTCTACAGGATTTTTAAAGCATTGTTCATAATATCTTCACAACGATGTGACATTTTCAGTACTTTAAGAAATTTATTGAAGATGCTTCTGCTTCTGGTCAATATGTGTATGTATCTTCCGACCAGATGAAGCAGGCAGCAATTATGCAATTAAAAAGTAACAGTAAATAAATTTCATGAGTTGAGGTACCAAAAAAAAACGAAAATCCATGCAATGTAAAGCAGTTGCGTCCTTTACTTTTTGACTCATTTGAAATGCTGACAACTGGTCAACTTTAAAAAATGAGCAGCTGAAGCTGCTCAACTGCTGAACGCATATGTATAAAAATCCGAGAATTTGATGTCAATTGTTATCGCAATTCCAAAAATGGTGGAATTTTAAATTCGACCACCTTATTCAACGGAATAGAAAGAAAAGAAATATATAAACGCGTAATTCAAAGACTGGTTTACGTATTGGACTGTAAAATTCCATAACCTTCGTTCTTTAGCTATAATATCGCCGCCTCTCGTTTCAGATCTTCTTCACAACTTGGTATGATTACATTTAAACGAGAAACACTGCATGCTGGATTATCCCCGTATATCTCACAAAGTTGTACATCTACATATCATGTTGCGGAGGTAATTTTTCAAACAACGGGTCTCTAATGCCCTCTGGCGGACGTAACGAATTAATGGCATGAACTTATAAAATTTTACGACTCGCCGGTGGAAAAATGGGCGGTATAATTTAATTTTATATTACCTTCACGTGCACCCGCACCCTTTCGGGTTGGCACATTCGTTATCCGCGTCAAAAATTTACGGCGCGAGAGCGAAGTAGGCGCAGCTGATATCTATTTTTTTGAAACGTTTAAGAGGTAACATTAACAGCGGAAATCAACGAAAAAATAAAGCATATCAGAACTGTAGAAACATTAAACGCATAGAGGGCGAAACTGGTATTTTTTAACATTTATTACAAGAACATCATAATTAAAAAAAAATTAACGTACTCATAGAATTTTATTAGGTTAAATGGGTTCTTTACATTATTTTCGAATATACGATACACAGCTTAGATTTGATCCGTTCTTCCCGACTTAGCCTGTATAGTTTGTTCATTACCTATTTCCTTCTTTCTTATCAAGTTGCTATTAGAGCAAATATGTTCTTTACACTGTTCTAAAACTGATTCTTTTTCAGATATTTATTCGCTGAAAGTTTACGCAAAATGCTATGGATGGAACAATAACGAGATAAGTACTTAAAACAGCAAAAGTGGATATCGTGCTTACGAACGTTAAACATTTAAGTTTAAGCAAATGTTAATAAGCTACACTACATAATTATATTTGACAGGATATTTCGAGGGCGGAGACCGGTTGGCCGCCGGTGGGCTGCCAGTGGGTCCTCCTTGAATGCGTACCCACTCCACACATCTCAGATGCGTATCTGAGGAGATAAACGCCGAAAACCGGAGCGATGTCGATTTTCCGTCCGATTTCGACCGTCCGCGGCGACATTTCCGAAAACTTTAAACGCCCGTATCTCCCAAGCCCTTAGAGCTAGCGGCCCGAAAGTTTCAAATGGAAAATACACTAATATAGGAGCTTCGATTGGCCTGCCCACGTTATAAAAGCTCCCTTGTCAACCTTTCATGGATAACAGTCGGTATCGATCTCTCGGTACCTGCCTCGCATCTTTTCCGAAGGAGTCTAGACCACGAACGGGGACAACTATTGGCCCCTCGGAGCCTAACTGCGATTTAACATTTTCAGCTGCGACAGCTTTATGGGCCACAGTATAACTTTTCTGAATTAGGATTGACGACGCAAAATTTCCGCGAATTTCTGGCCACGGTATCTAATACATCGTAAGTCACATATTAATTGTCACAGTTATGAAGCGCTGAAGTGCTGAAGCTGGATTTATATTTGCGGAAGCCATGTTGATCCTTAAACATAAGGCTGAATTTGTAAAGTAGCTTATTCTTCATCCAATGGATAATTTCAGCATCTTACATACATTGTATATTAATGAAGCAGATGGGTCCGTAATTATTCGTTTGTTGGAGATTATCTTTTCTATCCTTTTAAACCTTCGGGGAAAGTATTTTGCGTGAAAATAGGATTAACATACACTAACGTGATCAAAATCTAATGTTTGCAAACTTAAAAAAAAAACGTTGACGATTACGGATCTAAGCAAACTACCATTCCGATTTATGTGTATTTCCTTCAAATAAGCAAAAGTTTTAACGAATTTCCAAAACATATTCACTAAAGATATTAACCTATTCGTGCGTTACGAAGATGTTTTCATTCCGTTTTTAATCCGTTATACGCACCCAAACGCCGACATTATTTACAATTCGATAATTCAATAAGGAGAATGGCAACATTGCATTAGGATAAACAGCACCTTAGCCAACTCTGATTATAAGTTGGCGTTCAATGTACCGCTACTCACGAAATCCTAAACGTGCAAGTATTGGTACCTAAAATTAGAGCCGACAAATGATAGCCTACATCGTACATACGGCGGGATAGATAATAATACGCCAGTCAGTCAGTGTCACACGCGTACATATGCAGGAGATCGAGGGAGAAAGTCAGGGATGGGAAATGTCTATGATTACGAACATACAACGTATACATGCACATATTGGATGAATTGGAAAAAGCTAGCTCTTGTAAGTATCGACGTGAATATCAATAAGTAGCGTTTTTAGTACCGTGTACAACTCTTATGTCACTATTTTGCCAACAAGTCTGTACATACTCTTGTCTCTTATCCTAGCTTGTCGCAAATATGAATTTGTTTATTGTTGTTATGAGCGTTATCTATTATAATAAATTCATAAAATTTAAAGCGGTTTGTTTTCCGAAAAAAGAAAAACTCGAACGAATCTTATTATTTAAAAATAAGCATTATTCCAACAATTTTAAGTTTCCCCCACTTCTGGTCATTGAACATTGAAACACTTTATTGTAACCACTTACTTACAAATACACTGAAACTGTATGCACGTTTCGATAACTAAGCTATCATCTTCAGCAGCAATATTGAACAATTCTTCCCGCTGAAGAGGTGATTTACGTTGGAACTACCGTACAGGGTCTCCATGACCCATCCATATATTTCCAATTAGATTACCGACAGAAAACGGTACCTTTGATCTTGCAACAACTAGCGATATTCTACACGGGGTAAATAATCCTCTAATTAATTGATTATTTGGCACTTATGCTCGGATTATTTCCTGGCATTTTTGCGGTTGCAACAGTATGGTACGTTCCGGTAATCCTATCATATTCTTTGCTTCCTTGAAACAGCCATCTTCTCCTAAACACCTATGCACGTCAATAAGTGTTCTGAACATTAGGAACATATCTTAGTGGGTATCCCTCCCGATAGATGGCTCAATGTACTTCAAAAGTGTAAGGATCTCCTTTTAAAAGCATTTTTAGAAAACGACAAACAATAGAATCAAACAAATACGTAATCAGGAACATGGAACAATGTGATATCGTAGCTCTTCAAAACATACTAAACTAACACCACCTATGATCTTAGATTTCAATAATGATAACGAAGATTTGCACAAAGTAATATAATTTGATTAATTCGAAAGAACCATAACTTGTGCGGCCCAAATTGCACCAACACTTAGTATAATTTGTTATCTTCGATATCGTTGAAGTTAAGGATGTAATGACACGAATCCATCCTATCTAGTCGCTGCAAAAGAGGAATAATTCCACCTGCCTTGGTCATCTCTAATGATGACTCTCGATGTTTAAAACCAGGCAATCAGGACAATGCTGCTTTTATTTTTGCGAATCCTTTTATGTCGTTTTAACATTCTCTCCCCCCAATCTATTCTATATTAGACCCAATCTCAGGGCGCTATTTATTAACATTATATCGTATACGGTTATTGGTATTGTTATATATTTATAATCTGTTATTTGGGCTAGAATTTTTTTTTTTAGCAAGCCCCACCCGAGCATATATGTACACATCCTTTAAAATGCGACAGTTGCCAACTTTACACTTTTATATATGTACATAAATATCCAGGCCATAAAGAGCCGACATTTTAAAGGTTGCCTAATAAAATATGAATAGTTAGCGCTTGCTTCCCTTCCTCGCACCCCTTCCAACGTATGCATTCGTTTAAACAGACCCTAGGACTATTCCCCTATAGCCGGTGTCGGGTTACTCTAAAGTGCCACTACGGCCTTTTCGCCTTTGATGTTGTTTTAGCGCATTAACAATGTATAGCGGACACCTTCTAATAAACCGTGCCGTACAGATGGTAAAATTATCACTTTTTCAGTTTTAAGCGGCGAGATACGTAGGTAATCAACGCTGGGTGGTACCGAAATAGATGAATAAACCAAGAGAGGGAACTAGATTATGTACCCTATGTGAAAATGTTTTAAATAATCTACGGTAATAAGCCATAAATTTCAAAGGTCTTTCTATAACAGGAAGAGCTGCGAAATTCTAAAAGAAGAATTTAATGATTATTTTAAGCTAACTTATTGACTTTATCTTGAAACCAGATGAGATATTTTATCCATCTAGAATCTACGAAGACTTCTTTGTTGGAAAACGTCCTTCCCGATTGCTTGAAAGATGGCATCGTGGTTATTGTTCCTCAACTAAAAAAAAATCGATTGATCTTAAAGAAATTGAACATATTTGCCAACAACTTTCACGGTTTCTTGCAAAGCATTACAATCCGTGTTTCGATGCGCTCATAGTTCTACTACCACACCATTGGATGCTACTGACGGCATAATGCATGCTTCTGACTTTGCTGCGTACATTAATTTTGCTACGTTATTTTGATGTTCGCGCGGATACACCTTCTTTATTTTAGTTACATTTGTCATGTTGGTCCCAGAAAATTTAATTAAATTAATAGTTTATCAGAGCAAATACATTTGAAGAATGGTCCACTGCTGCTTTTGAGTCTTATGTTTCGCGTCTCGCTCATTCTATCTAGCTGATTATTTAGACATGTGATTTTTACTTAAGCTCTGGTTTGGAATCACCTGCAATAATATCGAAAAAACCTAGTTACAATAATAAAGGATCCAAGTAGCATTTACTACGTTAAAAGCTTTATATGCCATTAGAGCACTTTCACACTGTGTAAGATTTATCATTGGTATTCATAAATTTGATAGGATTTCGCAGAAATTCATTTCATTGGTCTGGTTGGACGTGGATCCCCCGAAGACCGTTGCAAACGCAAACGCACAGACACCTCTATTTTGAGCTTCTAGGGTCTTATCAGCGTGCGGCACTGCAAGGTTAAGCTTATCAAACACTGACTGGTAGATTTACTTTACTAGCCTTGTTCCAACATATGGTTTCAAGAACGCCCTTTCGGCAATTTAAAAACTTAAAGAAAGACGAGGATACCAATACCGTCGTTAGCTGGACGAACTCATATCCATTAAAGGAAGTTTATCTTTAACCTCAACGTTGCGAATCATAACAGTACAATACAATAAAAATATAAAAAGGATATCACACAAATTCTTTTATAGCGTTGTTACGGTTGCAAGAGCGATTGGGTAATAATTCCTTAGCAGCTTTTATTACATAAATACATTGATATGTACTTACGTACATATACTACAACACTGTTTCTTACTTTACTTTTCACTCTTGTCTCCCTAAAAATAGATAAATCAAAAAATCGCGTCGAAACTTTTACAACCTCCTCGTCTATTACTTCTTATTAAAATTTTACGACGACATAAAATACGTCAACGTCGGGACTATCATTATTTTGTAACTATTTTCCTAAATTCATCCGGGCACAACACAACGCCGACTCGACGGCGTAACGCGACCGTGTCGTAAAGCGGAACGAAAGGCTCCACCATAAATAAACCAGTAAACGCGGTACGCCGTTCCGTCCATAATAACAGTCATTATAAGAAGCATTAGCATGAATGTATATTTCCAGAAAATCCAAAACAAATTTCCTGAACGTTGAAGGCGAGCGTATATCATCCATCGACCCTGTACACTTACCGTAGACGACGGACGGCGATCGTGGTATAGACATTCCGAATGAAATCGTTTCACCCAGCGTAATTAATGGTTCGTATTGTGTATATAGAAAAGAAACCGGCGAGGATATACCGTAGGTGGTGGAATCGAGGGGGAAGGAAGCAGACGTTTTGTGTATCAAGTATACCCCCGTCGCCAGAACAACGATTTCCAATATTAGAAGGCTGGCGTTTTTATTGTTTCTTCTCTCGATTCATACATCGGCAATGCGATAATATACAGACTGTTATTGTCGAGCTTATCCATCGGAAGCGTCATGTAAATCATATCTTAAAATTGAATTATAAAATTCAATTTTAAGATATGATTTAAAAATTTATTTTTTATATTTGTCTCATAGAAAAAATAAAAATAAATTGATTGGGGAACGTCCTGTATAATAATGATTTCCCCAAATACCGTGACGTTACATTTTGCGTCAATCCTATAGGATCCCCGTGCAGATTCTTCACGCCATAAAACTTATTTCTGGTACATTTTTTTTAGGAGTTTACCGCAAAAAATGTCTTTGCAAGTTATATGGCCAAATTAATGGACTCCAATGGGAGAATCGAAGTAAATATTAGAAATTTTCCTTTCTCCAATGTTGTTTCCCATTTTCACTTTAACGCTTAGCCTAAAAGTATTGGAATCTCTGAAGAGAAAAAATTGATCATAATAATAAGCTAACTGCTGTTTGCTTCGTTAAGTCAATTAAGCCAATTCGTCTTTCCACGACCCTGTTAATAACCGCGCGGGGCAATCCTTTGAGCTGTAGAAATCCTCGATCTATGTCGTATATCTTACATGTACATATACAGGCAAGTTCAATAGAATTCAAAATCGGCAAACAACTCACGCATTTCCATTTAGTTTAAAAATTCGATTACACAACGAACCACGTGATAGTGATTATTAAAAAATGGACCATATAGTCGTGTTTGCAACGCTATAAAGTTGTAATCTACGGCCGCTGTTAAACAATTTCCACTCTTTTGGAATGACTCTCCTGTTTTGAGCACTGAGTGAAAGGCTTGCGTTATAGCAGGGATTAAGTCTTCGTCAAAATTCGACGAAAAGTAGGCAAAACAGAAAAGTCTTGTTATTTCTAGGTAACGTAATGTCTCATCCCCAAATGAAACTTAAATTTTCCAAGATTCATTTTTCTGCCACCAAATATTACACCTCATTGTCAACCGTTAGATTAGAAATCATACATAACTTCGAAAGAACTGTAATTGTTAATTTTGATCTCAACAAACGTTATGAATTTAAAGAAAATTTGGCCGAAAAATGGCTGAAAATGGGCCGACCGCATTGACGTATTATCTGGACGACTTATTGTTATGAACTTATTGTTATTATTATGTAATAGAAATGATTAAGCAATATGCCTATATTTCGTTTGTCTCCATAAGCATTTAAAGTTTGGTGTTGTTCAATGGGGCTTCACTTCAGACTACACAAAAGACAGAAAGAAGAATGATGGATTTGTCTATCGTGATTAATGTAACGGACCCTATATCAAGCTCTCGAGCTCTTGTATGTGTACGAAATTTGCTGTTTTGATCACGATAATTGATTTAACGACCATTCGAAGTCGTACATTCATCTTCGGACTTTATCAGAAAGGTTTAATGTACAATGCCTGCAAATGCTTCAATCGATAATCGAATTGCATTCCGAATACTATTAATACTAAACTAGTTAAGAAAGGGTCTCAAACTTTGTTGGCAGGCAAGACCCATTATAGTTATCGCAATTCTTTGAATGAATAAAAAATCATAAATTTTTAAATTTTCTATGTTCTATATATTCTGCTATATTCGAACGTATTTGGCATTTGCACGTTGACACTAACTGAACAATAGATTCAGCTCAAACAAAGACCGCGTGTTTTGTAACATTTACCTTAGTTCTGTTAAATTTGCCGGTGTGTATTTAAGACAATTTTCACAATTGAAGATTATGATCCTTTATGGAGTGATTTAGAATCTGTTCTTTGCTACTATCTGGAGATATGATTTTTTAAATGGAATGCTGATTCTCCAAATCTGATATTCCTTCGGATAGTAAATGAATGTTCAGTAATCGATAAAAAAGAGAATACATGTTTCTTCTAAAATATTAGTCTAAGGGAGATAAGTAAGGTTAAGCGTTTCATTATTTTAATCATGATTGGTATTATTATTATTATTAGTTTGAGAATGTCTGTTCCTCTTCCCGTTCCTTCACAAGTAAAAACAAGCGTACATACTGTAACGTTTTTAAATTCCTTTTTCCTCAGATTTCCTTTTACTTATTGTATTAACTCCATATCTTCACATCCTTTCTTCAAGTTTCATTTTAGCTTTTTTCGGTAGAATAACAAAAGAAAATCTTCCAAATTGACTTTTCTCAAATTTAAAGAAATCAATATTCCACCAAAGTTGCTAGAACATATTACTGCCGCAAATATGTACTGCTTTCCGATACCCATCAAGATCAAAAGATGTAACGGCTTCGTCCGACGTTCAAAAAAAAAATTCTTCCATCATTGGCTAAGCTTGTCATCAACAATTTGTATATCGCAAACACGGCCACATATGAAGTAATTAAACGCCACTATGACGTGGACCTCAATACCGCATAATATTTACCATAATGGCTCCCTTTACGTATCTGAAATATTACATTGAACGAAATGGTCTTCAGGAATAGCCGCAGCAATATTATTTTAATGGATGGAGTAGATGGGATATTAGATATCGACTACAATAGGGAAGGCCCACGTATAAATTATTTTGATACGGCGGTTATATTCCCCTATTACATGATACATATTGAAATAATGCATTGTTTAGATTGCTTATAACAGATATCGATGCTAAATGTATTTTGAGAAGAAATAATAATAAAGCATATTGACTCATACTAAGAAAGCCCGTTGTAGAGGAATTAATTAAAAACAAATAAAAATTAATAGCCAAAGGGATAATACAAGCTAAATTATTTCAGGAGAAAGGAACTTCTTAATTTTTAGAAGTTCACACGTTTAATAAAAACTTCTCCATCTATGCAATGCTATTAATAATTGAAACACACAATTCGGAATAATCTTGAATCAAAGCGAAGGAACGACTATCCTCCAGGAAACCATAAATAATTTGGAATTGCCATAGAATCGTGCCCAAGCGTTAGCGGAAAGTAGCTTTGTACTAGACAGATTTGATGTCTTTAATGTTTTAATATCGTTTATCGCAACCTAAATCTTCCGATTTAATGTAACGATTTCAAGAATAATTTCAGTTGTATCTAGTCTATTAAATATCGTTCGACAAATCTTTCGTCTTACTTGCTAGTAAAATTTAATATTGCATGGTCGTTAACGGATATGCTATTTCTAAAAATAAGAATGGCCAAACAACGTGTTAGTTGCTTCACTAACTTCTTTGGAAATCAAATGGTAATTACAATAATCATGATACTGCAAGTTTATTTAAAAAAAAGGAACATGATGGCATATGGCAACTTTCCTCATTGCCATACCCCGCAACCACTACTCACCGAGCGAACTCCGACGTTTCATGTATTTTAACAAGAGGCAGAATTAAACCCCCCGTCTAAAATATGAATACAATAAACCATTAATCAACGGCTACGTTGCTCTGCGTTTGAAAACGTAAATACATTTTACAACGTCTATGTAATGCACATCTGCGAAGTACTTACGTTACGTAGATAGATAGAACGGTTAGCCTGGCTTCTGCTACCGTTCGTGAACGATATAAATTGTTTCTGCTACCAGGGACGGAGAAAATAAAAGTATTATAAGAGCCTCTTATACGAGGATCGGGCAAACCGGTCTAATTTATTATATCATTACTGTGCTACTACATAGGTGAGTAACTATGGCGATATTATACAGACCACTGCATGTTTGTATATGCGCTTATACAATCTCAGGTATCTTTACTACCTATGGAACATTTCGCTTTTTAATTGGATACCCCCTTTTTATGATGCGTATATGCGAATACAATTACATAAGGAATAGAAGTTGTAATGTTCATAAATCAACAGTACAATGATGCCACTTATGACCATTAATCAACGGCGTATCCAAAGGTATTAGTAAAGCTTTTAGGGGGTACTTCGGTTCGCGGAATGCATTTCTTGGCAATCCGAGAGACAAACCGTACAAAAGATAGGTTGGGAATTTTTTAAATTATAGGTGGCGACTGTGACAAAGCATACATTGGTCAAACGAAAAGGGTCATAGGCATCAGATTCAACGAACACATCAGGTCTTATCGATCTGGTAGAATAGAATCGTCAACTTTAACACAAAACATAAACGAGACTGGGTATAATGTTAAATTAGAAAACTTGTTGAAAAGTTGATTAAGAACCTAAATACACCTTGGATAGCAACACAAGTTGGATGAATAGAGAGAATGGACCGTTACAACACTCAGTTCTGTTTAATTTATTAAGGTAGGGCATACGTATACATGTTTTGTGTATTCGTACTACAGTGAGGACCTATCGTCTTTCCTTATTTCGCGCGTGTCTCAGTTTTAGGGTATGTATGCGACAACAATAGGTATTTGTAAATAACATTCTTTTCTCAAGAGTAGCCATAGAACGGGCATGTTAGAATCATCATTGACCTATAAGGTAGAAAATCAGGATCGGCGCATCCTCCAAACAGCTGCCTTTAACTTTTCCAGAAATGTTATTAACCTTAAATGCTTGGCAGAGTAGTCGCAATTAGGAAAGTACATAGTACGTAAAAAAAAAAAAACAAAGGAGAGACGATTTAAAATTTTTGCAAAATGTAGAATGTAAACAAAAATCAAATTTAATAAGGGAATGGAGTTACAGGCATATGTACTTAAGACATAAGCAAAATAAAAGGTCTTTAGCAAAGCTGTCTTTGAAACAATTAGCGACGCGTATAATACAACCAGGAGACTTTAGAAGCGTTAAAACATATGTGAAGAGCTCAGTGTATATTACACGAATTTACCGTTTGTCTAATAGTTCACGTAATAATCGTGAAATTGTGTAGCCAAATTGGTGACTGTGGAGGGAGCAACGAGGAAACCATGTTGATTGAATTAAGTAAAAGATTGGCTACGGCATATGACTATGGAGTAGGCAATAATTTTTGCAATAGATATGTCAGGGTATCATGCCGCATCACTATTGTAACGGATCACCGTTATCAATACAAAAAAAAGTTTCAAAATAAACGCATTAAGGACATTAAATTTTAGAACAATGTATTATTTTTGCATTTTTTCTATTGCCTGTTTTGTTTTGATGGAAACAATTTATTTTATGTTACATAAACAAATTTTTGGAAGACCCTGTAAACAAATTACAATAACGAATGTATTTATTTATATGTGAACAAACTTTTGGAAATCGTGCATAATCTTCCAATTCATATTCTCGACTTGCATTTTTTTGCCGGATACGACATCCAAAAGAAGTCCCCGCGACATTACTCAGAAGGATATATAAACCGTTCGAAAATCCTATTTGATAGGAATCTACCCCTGCTTTTTCAGGATCGCTGACGACGTAGAGCGCTGATCTGGAGGAAGGCCCGTTTCCCCGATAATTAGAAAATTAATTTAAATTTAAACCCAATTATAAATTAAAACCCTAAATTTTCTAAAACAGATACACGAATTTTCAAGTTAGCGAACAGGAAGCAAACACACGTAGAAAGAAGCGTTACACAATCACCAATGAATAACTAACTAATAATCCTATCTACAATGTGAACGAGTCCTTCTCATTGATGGCTGGAAATTCTGGGTCACGTGATTGTTCATTTTGCATGCTTTGTTTTTGGATGTAATTTGGATGAACTTTGGCTTATGCAACGTATATTTTTAATAAATTAGCTGGACTAAATACTTCCTTCCTAAGAAATTAGTTGTTCGTTCATGCAAATACTCAATTAATAGGAATCTGATGGCTTTTGTACGCCGTGTGACCCCGGACAAGTGAAATGGCTCTTGTAAAGGATAAGTAATTTTAGATTGTTTAATTTTTCATTTTGTTGTAGTTTAGCCCTGGTCGATTAATGGATAACTTCCAAAATATTTATATTATTTAAGAAACAAGGCGATCTTGACAGTGATGCGAAAACTATTTTCGTCGCAGTTAAGCACCTCTTCCGTCCGGAGTACGCCATGAATGATTCGAAATTATAATTTTTCAATATCGTTTGTTTCTGCTCCAATATCGACAATTTTGAGATGACGAATGAAAATGTCTATTTTGCAAAATGAAAATAAATGGAGCTGCAATCGCCCTACATCATCAATTTTTCCTAAAGTGCATCGTAAGCTGGCTTTGTATGGACATATTCTGCTTACTTTATAAATTCTTTGCAATTATGCTTTACTTATATTTAAATTTACGTTCGATTTCTTAGAAACATGGTGATAAACCTCCTTACTCTTATTAATTGCAGAATTTGAACATTTTTTTATTAAATAAAGCAATAACCACATTTATTGATCTTTCCCCGGTCCCCTAACATTGAATCACAAACACTTTACTAGAAGTTTAACATTATGTGTTAAGTAACATATGTATTACGTAGAAAAGAAGTAGACAAGTTTAGGAGGGAATCTCTTAACGTTAGGGGAAACTTTACTTAGTACCACTTGGACGTGCTACCAACCGAGAAAGTGATTTACCTGCGACGAAGATAGATTTCATAATCACTGTCACTGTCAAGGGCGACTTACTTCCCAAACAATAAAAAAATATGTGAAAAATTAATATTTAATCAAGCAGGGCTAAATTCCAAAATTGTGGTCTATTCGAGAGCACACGGTATACCTGCTTACAAATAAAAACCGAAAGAGGATGAAAAAGATGACAAAGAATCAAAGAAATGTAGCAACGAAATAAATATAGGAAGAAGAAAAAAATAGTTTTGTTTTATCTTCCACTAACGACCTAAAAACAAAAAGAAAAAGAAACAATTAATATTTACCGTAAAATGGAAGAAAACGGTAAATTGGAGGGGTGACGTTTACAAATTTAAAAGATAAAACTTCGAATGGTCGGCATTTGCTCAAAAAATTAATTGTACTGGAATCTGTTAACAACATTTCGTGTTCGTGTTCATGTTTTACGAACATAACTTCTATCTACGTATAACGATAAGTGTCACTGTTAATACCATTAACGTACGTACATGTCTAAAACATGTACGTACACGTTTCGTCCTTTTCCTTTCAAAAAACGCTTCAGCGGGTTACATGTAACAACATTCATACTTGCGCGTTTTAATTATCTATGTGTGTCAGCTGTCCATTGCAAGCAATTATACCGGCAGACTGAATTAGTTCTGTCGTTAATAATGTAGAAAACGTACGTGTGATATACGTTCGCTTTATTTTTTCCGATGTTTTGTATCGTTTATGTCACCGTATCATGTCATGCGATGCGTAGAATGTAATGTTGTTCTCGCGAAGCTAGTATTTTAAACAAGGATAGATCTACATATCTGAAAGGAATTGTCGCTGTTTTAAGCTTATTATACGTACATATTTCAGAAGAAACAATATTATATCTATCGTACGAAATGTAATGTGTTTATAATAGGAAAACGTCAACTATTGACATAGCAAAAGATATCTTACAGCAGCGGTCTGTCAACGGAGCAGATTTGGCTATCTTAACATACACGTCCACAAGGTAGGCGTCTCCAAATATGAGCCTCAATGCAGGCTTTGTATAGGAAATAGGAAGGAAATCTCTTATTATTGTTTTCGAACTTTCAAAAAAAAAAAAAACAACAACAAAAAACAAAAAAATGTTATATTATTAAAATAATCAACGCTTTTAATATCGCATTTTTTTCATCCAACATCGCAAGAAGCCAAGCTCCTTCATCCAGTTCCCAGTTGAGCGGTCATCGTTATCGCACAAATGTGTCCGATGGTTAAGCTGCCACCGTTACTACTGCTACCGCTCCAATAGTATATGTATATGTGTGCTTCGCTTCATGTGAGTCATGTCACTGTGAGACTGACAGTAATTTTGACTTCACTTGTATAGAGAGTCTGGTGCTTTTAGTACTGTTTGGCTGATTAAGTAGATGGCAGTAGGTCAATAATCAGGTTCTGCCAGTGTTTTCGACATTTTGATTTAGGCTTATTGTTAGTGATTTTCAGCGCCGATTCTAGTCTCTGTTTTAGGGACCCTGTTGTGAACAAGATAGATTCAACCTTTGTAAACACCCCTTCTTTCTATTCCTCTCTATCTGGCATTATAATTTTATGTTTCTTCTCGTAGGGACACTTCTGCATAATTGGTTCAACATTTAAAAAATATGCACTCCGTTTAAGATAACAACGAAGACGTTTCTTGATAAATGAAATTTGAAGTACCTTGTCAGAGAGTATTTATCAAGAAAACGTTCTTTTATTTAGCTAAGAATATTCCTAGCTTTATAGGTTAGGTAGTATCCCTATGTTAAAGCCGAATATCGAAAATGCTTAGATTCTTTAATATTAATCAAATGTGTACCAATACACAGGATATTCCATTTAAGAAAATATGACTATGATATCTAAGTTCAGTTTAGTTCACTCTGTATATCTCAAAATAGTTTCAGAATATTGTATTGAGTACAACACAAGAATCTCGCAATATTGGTTCATCCTGTATATTAAACGTATACAACTACAAAGCATACAAACGCATACAACTGCTGTATGTGACGTTGCTTGTTTTAATTAGTTTAAATAAATAATTTCAAATTAATAATTAATCTAAAATTATTTCAAAACATTAAATAACTATTATTCGAATAATGTGAAATGACCAGGATATGTATTTCCGAGTCACATCATTTATCGTTATAATCATTTAGACTTAATACCAACAACAGCCTGCATTTATATCGAAACCGCACAGCACGAACATGTTCTTTAAAAGTATACCAGCAATTACACTTAATGTTCGCGGGAATAAGCCGAATTGTCGCCAGCTGAAATAGCAAACGTCCACGCGGTATATCTCCCCGATGAGCTACAAACAATGGACTCGAATATTTTCGGATCGTAATTATCATCTGGTATTTTTCCGTACATATCTCGCCGGCACCCATATGGCGTTATCGCTTCCTTACACACAGAACACGCTGAGCACGCAAATGATAGAGTGCTTGGTAAATATCGAAAACCGTTATCAGCGGACGCGAGTGGTGGAAATTACCCTATGTAGGCGACGCAGGATGGGGTGTTCGAAAGAAGGTCGGATCAATTAACGGGGCAGAATGAATAATAGATGTACGTACGTAACGAGAAAAAAATGTCCCAACGCCTTTCACGTTTCGCTTTTAATTATTGCTCCTAATACTTATGGACCGATAAGCAAAAGACTTTTCCTTCAGCTGCCCGTCTCTGTATTTTATTGAAGGATCAAGGTAATCACCTGCAAAATCTGAATTGTTCTAAGAAGCGAGTAATTCACATCCTGAAACAATCTAGAAAGGATCCTCGCACGATCGCGATGGTTAGTGACGTTGCTAGTTGAGGAACCGCTTCTTTAGGGTAGAAGTCAATGAAGCCACACCGATATCCTTTTCTACAAAGCAGTCGAAATTGTAACCTAGATGATAGATCACATCTAATACATTTGTTAAAGGTCTTCATTACAGTCTAAATGCTGTTGGATTTCTCACTTCTTCACTACGTCCATAAGTTCTATCTTTAGCTTGTTTTCCCAATGTTGGAGATCCAACATTTCAAATATTCATATTTCAAAAAATGTGAAACAGTTGATTTCATTAATGCTCTTCGAATTACCTACTTTTAGCGAAGAACAACGTAGTCTTATTAAGCTAAGTGAAGTCTTCCTTCATTGGTAAACAACTTCGGTAAGTGGAATTCGTCATATTCATCAAATAAAATGCTAACGTTCTTTCCCACATCATATACAATAGCGGACACGACAATACATAAATATGTAAGTACAGCATTTATACGTTGCGTATTGTGTCGTGTTAGACGCCTTTGAAAGCCACTTGAATTGATTAATGTTCCTATTGAGTTGAAAGAACATTATTTCATTAGAAGTGTTTTTGCTTTGTAAGATGAATGTTAGGTTGTATTGTAGTTAAATGAGTACATAGAAAAGACATTCTTAAGACGGTAGAAATAATTTAGTTTTGTTTGTTTGGTTGCATAAAAACAACCGAACAATACAGAAGTATATACTGGACACTGTAATTAATATAAATGCAAGGAAAATAATGGAAAACAGCGACTTCCGTATTTTATTACAATCCTTAAGTCCTCTTGATTTTTATTTCTGGGATCATATGAAAAATCAAGTTCATTTCTGTCAAGAATACGGAAGACGCCTCCGCTATTCCTCTTTATTTCTACCATTTCCACGCGAATAATGACGCGTCTATGCCTGATTTTCCTCCATAGTTCCTCCACCAACTTTCGAAGTATCAACAGCCGCTCGGGATCGTCTGTTTGTGACGTGCGGCAATTGTTCCACCGCCAACGCGCACGCGATATTTGTATTCTACGCGTTCGACGCGCCCTCAAAATAATTAAACGTTCGGAGTCTGACGTGGAAAGCAGTCGAGAGCTGAGTTTGATGGATTTATGCCGGAAGAATGGCGAGAGATATTGGGGACAGGCGGCGCTGGTGCCCGTCCCGACCCGCTACCGGCTCTAGCCCAATATAGCGAAAGGGTCGTTGGTTGCCCGGTTGGAGAGAAGAGAAATTGAGCTGTTGAAATGTAAATTTTTGCTTATCTCGCTGGTAACAGACGGCTACGCCCTAGTTTATAGTTTATATACATAGTAAACAACGCTTGGATGGAGGAGCATTGGAGTGCAAGGGAGTTTATCGTTGCCTATCGAGAGAGAAACGTGTTCGGCGCTGTCTATGATTTATCTGTATGCCGTGTCCTGGGTGTTTGTAACGTTTGCGTTAGATGAAGAAGTCTATTTATCTTTTACGTTTGGTTTAACTGAGGATTTACGACTCAATTAATTAGCATGAGTCTTAATTTTAACTTGTTAGCAAGGAGATGTACTGATTTTGCTAAGTACGCTTCGCTAAAGGAGAACTGAAATTGGAAAAAACAAAGCTGACGTGCGAGAGGAATAGTTTTTTTACTTTCCCCGACCAAACAGCTCAATCTTAATGTACAATTGGAGCGGAAGAAATGTAGACTGTATAGGGATATAATTGCCCTTCAAAGTCCGTTATTGGCGAATAATCAAGATAGTCGGGAATGATCTCCTCTGATCACTTCGGATATTATTGGAAAAACCAAGTATTTGGCATTGGGGTATCCAAAGATCCAAGAAATAGTAGCATTATTAGATGCTTCAAAATTTTACGCGAACGTTTTCACCATTATGCAAGTTTAATGTAACGCTTCAAAAATTCTTTTAAGTAGGAAGGCGCAAGTGTCCCAGTTCACTTGTCAAGAATTTTCAAAAGTTGCCTTTGCAGGATCTGGCTTCATAGCAATTGGCCATCCAAGTTATAATCGAAGTTGTAAGAAGCAATCACTTTCGTTCACTAAACTTCAAAAGATCTACTTCGTTTAATGTAATCCATTATTTTATGTAAAACTTGCCAAATCTGCTCGATGTGGCTAATCCGTGTAATAGTACTACTGACAAGGCAAAAAGTTCTCGAGACTTGAGTTAATTTAGAGAGGGTGAGTTACATAAGAAACTACAACGAATATACTTACAATGCACCGAGAAATAAGCATTTACTGAGTATTGTAATGTTTTATACGAAAGGGAAACTTACAAAGTTAATTTTTCAAATTATTTAATTAAATTTTGGGTTCGTGGAAATCGATTGTTTCGGCAAAAGTTCAAAATACAACCAAACGCGAGTTACTTCGATGACAATTCGACACAAATTTAGAAATTAAATTAGCTAAACTGACAAGCCTGTACAAGGGATGCTCGTTAAATCAGGTTGCATTGAATTACCCGACGTTGCCCTAAAATGAAAGGAATCAGAAATATTGAATCCTAAAATTCACCATTTCAAGTACCGATAACTTCAGTTTAATAATCCCTCCTTATTTCCCTCATCTCTTCTGCAAATTCGCCCTGAAGTCTAAAACGATGAGCAAAGAAGGAACAATAAAGAACCTCTTTCAAGCGAAAGGAACGAGAGAAAAAGACAAAGCACCGCAATTCTAAGGCAGAAAATTCTTCCTCTCACCGGTGCGAATGATAGTCGTCCTTCGTTCGATCCTATTCGCTATTTGCGAGCAGAACACAGCCAGCTCCTTGTCCTCCTCCGAGAACTTTCCGTGAATGCCCGTCACATTTCAAAACTCGCCCTTCCTCCAATACCGTCGTTAAGACAATGTCGTCGCGAGACGTAGCACAAAACGTGCTCGATTACCGTGAGGTTTTGTACGTGAATATGCGTCGCCGCTGCTGCAGTATGTCTTCGAAAGGACCTGAACAGGAATTTCGTGAGCGGAGGTCTTCTGTCTCTACCCCTTTATGTGCGCCTCTACAACGTTGGATACCTGTTCGTATTTCATTAGAGTGGCGCGGTCCCAACTGGTACGGCCACCGTCGAGCATCTGAATGGGACCGGGGTGGTGTGAGGGTTTCTCTGCTAAGAGATGTATATGTGTAGAAGTTTGCCTTCGAATTCTATTCAGCGTCGGGAACTGAAATATGTTCGTATGCGAGTTCATTACTATACCGCAAATTGAATAGCTGCGAAAGGGTTAGGTGTGAACTTTGGACCTCGCAATGTTGGTAAATACGAAGAGAATTAGAATCGAGAAACTAAACGTTGATTACCGCAGACTGCTAAACACGAAAGAAACCTCGAGGAATGTTTGTACAAAGACATAACATTTAAATACAAAAATCTTACAAGGTGTGCTCGTACCAAGTTGGTTTTAGGAAAAGTACCCAAACTGGCCACGGTTTTGTATTAAATATTATCCTAATCAGCAGGTCTTACACTATAAACTACAAAGAAAATTGAAGATATTTCGTGAAATGTTTAACTGTACCGATATACAATTCGTAATCTCCTTGCCGCTAGGCATATACATTTCACTGCGTTCGCTCCAAATGCTATGAAAGCACTTTTACGTTCATAACCTTTACACACACCTTTTATTACGAAATCATAAATTATCCACATAACGTTCTAGCACCTATTTTTCGACGTAACAAGTATACGAAGTAAAAGAAGAAGGGAATATCGTAAAGATCCGACCCAAGCTTAATAATATACGATACAGGCTTTTCGAGAGAAAGCGGAGAATTTTTAAGAATTAAGTCGTTAACGTTGGAACAACATAAAAAAGGCAGAAAAAGAACTCGGCCGCTTTTCCTCGGAGTAGACCTCTCTCGACGAATAAAAGCGGATAATGAAAATAAATCATCTAAGGTGGATGTGCTGAAGAGATGTTAGTTATATGCAACGGCGTCTGGAATAAGATATGGAATAGCCGTCATCTATAGCTGTAAGAAACTTCGGGCGAAGGCAGATAATATATCGGTACGATCAATACATAAATGGTATTGGTTAGTATTGGTTACGATGATAATGCTGATGTAAAACATTTAAAACGGCTAATAATAAAGAAAAATAGAAGCGAAGAAGAATAAGAGAAACGATTTCTTACTAATGAACAAACAAGAAGGAAGCTGACAAGGTAAAGTAGAATATAATTAAGATAATATAGTTAAACACTTTGTACACTTTCAGAGGCACACTTCGAAATAATGGGAAAGTTTCATGCAGTGATTATTACGTGGTAAAAATACGATCCAGCGAAAAGAAATATAATATTATGCTCAACCTAAGCTGTACAATCGCAAGTATACGTAATAGTGTTGTTTTCAACATATTGCCCATATTAAATCGAACTAATATACTTCTCATCCTCGGAAATCTTCCTTTATTCAACTTGCTCCGTTGCACTAGAGAAAAGGCTATACAAGGCAAATAGTCATGTTTATTCTTTTGCGTATTCTTTAAATTTGTCCCTATCTATATTCCTGCGAGATTGCTTCGAGCAGGAATTGCTTGGATACAATGGAAAAATTGCATGATTCGTTTAATTCTCAGAAAAGACATGCAATACTGGCGCAAAAAAGAGAAGAAATGGATATTAATTTAATTATTTTAATTAAATTATTATTAAATTATTTAATTAAACAACAATCGCACATTAGCAATTCGACAAATTAAAGGCATAAAATCGGCAATGCAAAGAAATATGAATTTGAAGAGCGCTGTATTTAAACTGGCCACTAACTCTAGCAATACGGAGACGAAGTTGGATTCTCCAGCCGCTGCACAATTTTAATACTCAAATAGCACCTAAACCCTCATCCATTCCGCCAGAGAAGCGAACCAGACAGTGCATAGAGGCAGGTTACGAGAGCAGCAAATACGCCCCACGGGAATAAACCCAGCAATGGAAGAAAGAGAAGGAAGACAAAGGACCTTTCGGTCCCCGGCAGACAGAGAAAGGTGACAAACACAGCTGCCGCTCGTGATTCGCAATCATCCACTTAACAATGAGGTGCATTTACACATTCTGTACGACAGGGACGTACGATATGTTCCTCTTGCATTCGAATGTCGAGGGATTAAACGCACTTGTGACGGTATGCGGACGCCTGTCGAACTGCGCCAGTTGCTCGCGTTCGTTGACTTAATGGGCTGTAACGGCGTTATTTGGGCACTGATGTCAGTTCTTCATCCGTAAATTTTCGATATAACTTATGATTTCTTCAAATAATTATGTAAACAAGGAACCCATGAAACTATGTATATGTATTGATTGTCTTAATTTTCGCATTACGCTTAGATTTATTGAATTTATCTTAGTCTACCGGGTGATCTTTTTAACTTCAAACATTCGTATATTTCGAAAAATAAGCACTTTAAAGATGAATCATTCAGAGCAAATAAATTAGTCCTCCTCTCTCCCTCCTTGAAGCAGAATTGGATTAACATTGAAACGTCTCGCTTTTATTCCATTCGTGTTTCTTGTAATTGCACAAACGCAAATGGGGAAGTTAGTAGAAGTCTTCATAATCCTGTTAATCTCTACGTTCAGCATTTTCCGACTATGATTCGAAATAATTCGCTACTGATAGAAGTGTTCAACCGGAAGGGGACGATAAAAGGGCCTGTCGACCAACAGTCACTGGAGGAAGTAATGAAATCGGTGTATTAGCTGCAATGGCTAAATCCTCAAAGAGAAATAGCTCGCAATTCCGGATTGCTTGGAAAATTTTAATTATCATCTATATCGCATGTCTTTACGTCAATATATCAATAGGTAGAGCTTGTCCTTCGAAATTCGAGAAGGTACACTTCTCAGTTGCGTACGCTCATTTGAAAAGCGAATTAATAAGTGGATGAAAGTTGAAGCCCGTCATTTTGAGCACTCAATTTAATTGAAAGATGATGAGGCGAGGAGCTCATGTATTCAAACAAAGCATTCTAATAAGTGAGACGCGAAGCGACTTGGACCCTGATACCTGAGAGGCGAGAAGACTTAGGTTAATGGAGCTTCTTGAAAATGGTACTACGTCCACGTCGTTTTTCTTGGGTTATGCTAAAAGTTGTTTGTTCACCAACCAAACCGAAAATGTTTAAAATTAACAAAGTTTGCTCCATCTTGCTATCCTCGAAATGTTTTTCGTTGAAATAGTTTAAATCTTCAACGTGAAAGATACGATCACTTAGATGGCTGGAATGTACTGCATGATTATACCGAACAGAATTTGAGGCCGGGAAAAATAATACGAATTTCTTTCGCCGCAAGAAGATCGCTTTTCATCCGATCCGAAGGGTCATTCCCCTTATCGAGCCGGCAATGAAGTGTCAACAAACCAATTTTCAATACGCTAACGTTGATCGTATCGATATTATGTATATTTTATTCCATATGTCAACATATCAACCGTCTGGATACCTGTTATATCGCACATGATATCGGTTACTTTTAATTAGCACACTTGACGTAGCACATGTGTATGTGCATGTATTATGTCAACGCCTGCCACTTAATAGCTTACGTGAAATGGTAGATGCAAGATAGACCGCTTTCATGTGCAATATGTGTGTATTTATTGATAGAATGAGGCCTGGAATGTAGCAGCCCAATAACTCGGCACTACTTTAAATAAAACAGAAACTCGGAAAGATTCAATATTAACTGTTAATATTAATCCTTAAAACCTGGAAATAAGCTTATTGAGAGGCTTTCCGGGCAAATAATTATGTATTTCATTCGATTAACGGTTTCACCGTTGATATCTGTGAGAAAGCAGGCGATGAGCTTAAGATGGAATACGAGATTGATTGCTGATGGTGGCAACAATCTTCGAGTATTCTTTTTTAATAGGAAAAGAAAAAAAGAAACTCGGTATTTTTTATGGAAAAAACGCCAAACCGTCGTTAAGGATTGCTGTTTCAGACGAAAGAATAAAAGTGCAAAACAAGAATAAATCTGACTATAATTAGTAAATAAAAAAAATGATAATCGTTGATTTGTAAAAGATGTAGCGCTCTAATTGTTTAGTTCGGATTGATCTAACCGTGCATTCAAAATTAAAATCCCCGGGTTGGCAATGGTTTTCAGTTGCTACAGTGCTTGAAAAGATAAGTCAGTTCTCCAACGATCGGAGCTGCTAAAGATAAAAAGAAAATAAATAAAACATATAATAAAAAAATAAGAAATAAGAAAAAGTAACTGGATTTGACAAAAAGAGACTCTATCATTTAAAATGATACAATCTCTTATGACTTATGCATGAAGTGTATTAATCAAATCAAATGAAAGAAAATATATAGATGGCAATATGAAATATGTTAATACAAAACAATACAAGATTGATCAAGCAAACAACATGAATGAGTGCAGGGGCTTAAACAAATTAAAGATGATAATTCGCGCAAACGCTATAACAAAAATAAGAGAACAGAGTGCTATACAGAGAAGAATAAGAAGAATAAACGAACGAAAGAACAAAAATATAATGAACACTTAATATTTTTGGATTTCTTCTATAGCCGTAATTCTTTATTTACCTGTATTTTTTAAACATGGAAGAGATAATATGATAAATCTTTTTATGTGGGTCCGATTTTGGATAAGTTAAATCAAGGTTTTCTTTTGTGGAAACACAATCTGAAAAATTTCAATTTAAACGAATAAAACAACAAGAAGAAAATCCATAGAAACTTTTGAAATAAAGTTCTAGGCCATACGAAAGTGAAATAAGTGAGTAAGCTGGAAATATAAACACAAATTCAAGTTATAACGAAAGAGCTCATGAAAATGAAATAAAAATACGATGGGGGGAAAATTAGAAATTTTGCGCGAAAACTAAGAGAGCATGTACATCGTTCTCGAAAAGTTAACACTACATTAAATATAACGATAAAGAACCTTTATTTTTTAGATATAAAGCTTAACATGCGTGTGTAGTGTTCGATTTGCGTTTTCTTATAACTTTCGAAATTGTCATTCGTTATCTTTATCAACAAGAAATGTTTAAAATAAACAGTTTGATTATCTGAATGATTAAATTATCGCTTCCAGAAGAACTGGTGGTAACATTCTTAAGAGCTCCGACCATGCGCCAATCAAGAAGTAGAAACTCAAACTCAGACCCATCCTTCTTACCTTACGCTGTTAATCTTATTGCGCACATTTTGTAATTGAATAACAAGTATTAGTTTGGTATCACCATTTGGCTAATCTGAGAACCAGCTGTAGTCTCATTTATCCATCTTTGTAACTCTGTTGTAGTTTAGAATACATCATTTATAAAAAGAAGAGACGAGAGAGGCCTGAGGAGTCTGAGGAGAGCACCCTGTAGCATTTCCAAGCGTGTTTCACCTGAGACGTCGATACCTTGTTTCATAGTACTACCTTCTAATTATTTCGGGACACAAGTTTCCTGGGTTCAGATCACAAAACAATCGACAAATGTGCTGGGAAATCTATGTTTTCAATTAAGTCGCCGTTCCGTAACTATCAAATTATACAGCCTATTAACACTTGCATGCATCGCATAGTTACATTTACGTCCTCCTCATTCTATATTTCTTCGAAAAACCATCGATCAATGACATAATTACTTGTGAAATCGTATAAAGCAATGACTTTTTTGTCATGATGACCTTCGAAAGTGTTGACCGCATTCAGCAATTTGGCGTGTTGATTCCACTATTAGGAAAAAAATTTGTCTCATCCTCATCAACCCGTAAAAGAGGGGATAACCATTCGGGTTGAATTTCAACAAAGGCCATTATTCTGAGATGAAAAATCGTAACAGTATTGATTTTTAGCGGATTAGTAAAAACGTTGTTGTTTACGTCCTTCTGGAGGATTTTCGCAACTTGGATGTCGCTAATTCTTAATCTTTCCAAGCTCGAGAGCTCCAATTCGTTCTCGTGCAAAATCTTCGAAAGCCATCAATGCAGACCCATTTTTGGAAGTAAATCTTTAAATTGTAATTGCTTAGTTTCGACAATTGCGACATTAGTCGTCACGCCAAAACTTTTGTTTTACATACATAGATGCACTAAAACCTCATTCTTACAGCAATTAGCATCCAATTCCTACTTACATGCTTATTTAAATGTCCTAACTCTGGATAAGGACTTAAGGTTATTTACTTACCGTGCACCGTATCATGCTTTGGATTAACATTCCTTTAATGTGATACGCAATATTAGATACACAATCAACCATTCTATCAGGTTAAACAAAAGACAGGTCACCAATCTAAATTAACAATTCCCCGACGCACGTGTAATAATAGTAATATATGACTTCTCCACGTCAAGATTTGATTGAATAACTCGTTTGTAGCAATTCACGTCTAACCATGATTAACTGTTACATGTTACGGCAACGTACCTTATTATAACCTGACATGTTCGGCAGGCAGACGAGGAAGAAGTAAACAATGCGCATTTTCTTCTCCAGCATTGTTGTTGGGAGAGAAGAATATAAACCGAAGAGAACATGGGTTCTGGCGAAGGCAGGTAATTCGCCGAAAGCATCGTATTCTTGGAAATGATATTATCTGGATTGTGAATTTTGAGATCTCATCCATTTTGTTAAAACTGCTTCAAATACATGGTCTAAACGCGCCATGTTTAAACTAAAAAAATAATTATTTAAACCCGATTTCAATCACGATATGTTTCGTAGCCATCTGTACCAATCCAATCCCAAAGCCTCATTGCAAAATTCATTATTTTGCTTTACCTAGAATCGACGTCAGTAGCGTAAACCAGCGTATACGGTATGTATAACGTGTATTTCACTTAAGAATCGAGGATTATTTGTAACATATTGGATCCGTCCGTGTACAGCAGGGTATAATTTAAACTGATTTATGGCAGTCGCCCGTAAAACAACAACGACCAATCGGTGAACTGTGCCTGGGTGTGTTGCACTCCGTAAAACACGAAAGTTATGGTTTTAAATCGAATTGTAATAGCCCAACGTTTAGAATTAACATTTATATTGGAAACTATACATCATGCGGGTGGCATTATGAAATTGTACGTGCGTTTAACCATAATGGACATGATGCATACTGAAATTGTAAGTAGGATTATATCGTAATTGGATAATCAATCTTTTCTTAATATACGGTGATGAAAAGGTACATGATGCAAGTATCGAAGGCCGATGTTAACTTGCTTAGATTATTTAAACTAACCGGTACATTTTTATTATTTAGCCGATATTATTGATTAAAAATTGGTTAAAAAAGCTTTCCTTTCCCTTAATTATAAATAATAAATGATAATAACGGAATAACAGGAAGCAAAACGCAAAAAAGAAGACTGAACACCTAACGTTCGCTGTCCTCGACCCGAACGCTCAATGCACTCGACCACTATATCTTTCTTGAAATGATACATACACACATAATAGAGATGTGTAATTTATAGGGTTTAAACAACATATAAGTATCGGCACCCTCCGTACCGCACAAGTTTAATTTATTATATAGTAATATATAATAACACTGACCAACAAGGTTTTTACCTAAGCTAGTAACTGACGAAATTGAACAGCATATATAAAGTAAAAATGATTCGAAAAGCGGCAACATTGGCTTAGCTCTGGTTACAGAGAAAATACCTTTGTAGTATGGCCGGTAATCTGGTCTACTGCAATAATGTTTATAAACTTTCCGAAGCTTTTGGAATACATCATGATCCCAGTTCTTGGAGATTATTCATAGACTCATCAAAGATCAGCCTAAAAACAGTTTTGTTGCATAATGGAAACCATTATCCTTCTATTCCGATAGGTCATTCTGTTTCTACGAAAGAAACTTACGAAAATCTGAACATTTTATTAGAAAAGATAAAGTACCAAGACTATTCCTGGAATATTTGTGCAGATTTTAAAGTAATTGCAATTATTTTGGGTATGTAACCTGGTTACACCAAATACTGTTGCTTAAGCATAAAACAGTTTATACTAGGAAAAGGCAACGTACAACATCAGCCTCTACTAAAAAAAGAAAAGATCATAATACCACCTCTGCACTTGTTGTAATGGCACTGGATCTCGAAGGTAAAGGTTTTAAATACCTTCGTGAAAAGTTTCCAAAATTAACACAAGGGAAACTATGTTAAAAAAGATACTTTTGTTGAACCTCAGATACGAAAAATAGTAAATAATGAAATCTTTTAAAAAACCAAATTAACAGCGAAGGAAAAAACCGCTTGGCTCTCCATAGTACAAGTTTTCACAAATTTCTTGAGAAACAAAATAGTTGACAATTATACAATTTTAGTAATGGATATGTTACAAGCATTTCACGCTGCTAGCTGTGTATGTCCCTTAACGTGCACATTCTACATTCTCACTTGGATTGTTGTCCGGAAAATATGGACGACGTTGGCGATGAACACGGTAAGCGCTTCCACCATCATGGGAATGGAAAAACGGTATCAGGGCAAATGGAATCCTGTTATGTTAGCTGATTACTGCTGGATGTTAAGAAGATATGCTGTGGATATTGTTTATAAGAGACGGAGCAGTATTACTTGACATTTCTAATTATAATAATTTGAAGTATACATTAAATTATGATCTAATCTAAAAAACCTCTTCATTGAAATATAAAGAAAAATCGAGCTAACTTGACCTTCTACCTTTTATTAAAATAAATGTTTATAAGGTGTTCTATTGGAATTAAAATAAATTATTTTTCATAAGATTTATCTTTGGATACCGATATTCGCGTGGTAGCGTCGACAAAATACGTTCTCATCGACCGGGAAGACGAAGAAATTCGTATTTCTCGAAACGATTCTAAAGTTTCGTCCAAATTTCTTCCGACAGCGCTCATGCTTCCGACTACCGCGTCGGATTACAAATCACCCTTCGTTTGCTTCATTCGGGCGCTCTCCCGCTTTACAAGATGGAGAGTAAATGCTTATTATCGCTATTCGACAACAATTCATTCTAACTATACTTGTTTTCGATTTTTGTCAAACAAAATACTTCATCTTTGAAGAAAATAATCGAAAAAATCGACAGACAAAACTACTGATGTAAAACCATCGACAGGTGTTCGTCGGCATCGTTTTCAAAAATTGAACGTTTCAGCAAGCTCACGAAGGATTCGCGCCTTCATTGTCAACAACAACACGTGAACGATACACGCCTTCCAACGAACTCGTCTTCGCTGATGAAGCCCATTTTAATGTCGAAACCTCGATAAAGAAGCAAAATTGCCACAAATAGAATGACGAAAACGAGTTTGATGACATTCCAGTCTGTTATGGCACTTATCACGTGTCGCACGAAACATTCACATTATTGCGCGAAACATCTAATCGCCTATTTGGGCCGCCTATATAATGTGACTAACGTCTTTGGACTTCCTTTCCAAATCATGACTGAAAATGTTATCAAAAGAAGACAAATGTGCCAGCAAGGCTGAAGATTACATTTATCAGCTGCGTTTTTCCATACATAATTCCCACGTGTTTACTTTATTTTACATTTTCGCATTTTTTAAAAAATAACGTGTTTTACTTAAAATTTAAATTTTTTGCTTTTGCTGAGACACCTTTAGCCACACCTTGTTAAATACCTCTCCTCTATTCCATTCCTGGGTTTCCATGTGCAACCTCATATGTTTACGAATTACGATCAGCCGACTACTGAACATGCTCGGCATCAGCGCGGCTTTCAGGATCTTACTTGTTAATTTTTATCCTATTGGTAAACTCAAACGATGGTTAATTACTTCCTAGCCTGGTATATAATCAAGAATACATAATTCTGTAACTAGCTTAAGTCGTTAATACCATGCATAAAATTAACACAAGTACCTAACTTTAGCAATATCTAAACCTTGATTAATAGATGCACAGACGCAAAGTTTGAATTACGCTTACGCGTACACCTGCACTCGTGATAATACCGACGTACTACGTCTACAAGAAAGAAACCATATACCCGCATTCTCATCATATAATATTATCAACGTAACCGTCTAACAGTACTTGAAGTTCCTGGCGTGTATTACTTAGTATGCGCTAGATAACGTGCCGCGTGCATCCACATAATACTCACCGGAACCTGTATCATCGATGTATGCACGGCGGACCGCAAATTTCATAAATACCGTGCGTTAAATTATTATTATAGAGTCGTGGTCGCGCAGGTCTGGATAATTTATGGAATTCCGAACGTGCACAGTATTTGTTAATTATGGCCGCCCAATTAATCTACTATTGAAAGGTAGATTGTCGCGGCATTGCGGAAGCTTCCTCTCTCTCTAGATTTATCCTTGTCTTTCTAGATGAAGATACCCTGCGATGATCTAGTCACGTTGCAGCACCGTACTTAAAGATTTAAAGGAAAATATAACAAAACAGTAAAAAGTAAAAAGTCAAATTTTAAGTATCGAAAAGACCAAATCGCACAATTTGTGGAGGTGTACCATTTTCTACCTTTAAACAAATGTATGGACACTGTGCGCTCTCTGTTTGTATGTAATAGCAGCCGTGAAGACGTCCTGTAAGAAGATAGATGGAACGTCAGCAGAAGCTACGACAACGACTCATTTCCAGCCCAGGAACCAAAAGCATAAATTTGTTATTTAAAACCTCCCTTATCAAATTATCTTTTGTTATAGGCTAAATTTCATTCCTTAAACGAAGCACGGTAACAATCTCTTACGCCTCGACTTTAATCCGTTGCGTAAGGAAAGCGATCACGTGATATCAGCGTGAGTTTCCATAAAATTCTTTGTATGGTCTTTGTTTAGCTGCGTGTTTAGTTAGACTTTGTTGGAGAAGCGTTCCTAACATCAAAGCCTACCTACCGGACCTAGTATTTACCGGATAAGAAATTCCCGTTCCAATCCCGCTCTGCTAATCTTACTATCTTCTTTTGGGGTTTTTGTTAGCCTCAAGAAGTCGTAGCGTTACGCAAATTTCACTCCGGGGGCACGCGAATGAATACTGAGAACATTCGGGAACCGGCTTATTGATTATGTATCTTGATGTCGTAAACTGTAACGTAGTGAATGTAACATTTTCGTAAGCGGTAATAATCAACGCTGTAGCGTTTCCAAATTTGCTTTAAGTGCTTTTGAAATAGCTTTATTCACTTCACGTTATTTTATTTAGTCTTATCGCTGCAGAACCGATCCTTAGGAAACTTATTGTTAGTATGTATATATATATATATATAGGACTTGACGTCATATAGAATTCAATTTTGTATTACTTGCGAGCTTCTCGAAAGACGCTATTACGTCAATGCTTTTCGTCAATGTTTTCTTTTTAATTTATTTCGAATACAGACACTGCATATTTATTCAGCTTACTTAATTTTGTTAATATTACTGATGATTGCCTTGAGAAAAAGCAAGTATGGTATTTCGAATTACAATTGGTCAACCATTTGACCTGGAAGTCCGATGTAAACTATGTTAAAGCCGAATTCACCGCGGCGAAACTTCAACAAATGCCACTGTTATGTAGGAACAGTTCGATAGAAGAAGAAGGGGAAAACTAAGAACGCTAAAATCTCGAAAGCGAAGCCATATTGAGCAAAAAACGACGAAGGATTCGATTACGGCGGTGTAATAAAACCACGCACAAGCGGAATTCGTATTTGTAGAAGGCAGAAACGAGTTGCCATGATTTTATTTGATTTTGATGTTATTATATTTGTTGGCTTGTATCATTTATTGACTATCGAAAGCGTATTTATAAAGAACTAAAGGGATGGATACGCCAGCAGAGAATTCGTCGATATGATAAAACGGTTCTCACGGTTCTCGAACCGCCATCATTCAGATCACAAAGCCGTTCAGAATATGGAAATATATGCTGCGGAAATGGAATTAATCGCCCGAAAACGAGCTTTGCATGCCCGTCCTTTAAAAACTTGCACTTACTACATGGTGTTGAGGGTAATCCTGCCAACAGTACAGTTGTTGTCGAGAAATAGGCATTGTATGTAATCCTTTCTTCGTAGAAGCCTTGAAAGGTACAACTGTGTATCCATGCCACCTGCAGCCTGTTCAAATTGTGAAGTTGGTGAAGTTGACCTATAGAGGTAAGGTCATTACATCAATTCAGAGCAATCTTGATTTTTCCCATTTTATCGATGAAGCTCATTTCAACTTTCATTGTTGAAACTATGAAAATTCTCATGTTTTACATCAGCGATATCAGCAAAGACATGCCATATTACAAATGCGGAAAAGTTTGAGTCACCGTTTCTTAATAATTAGTTGGGGTCGACCAATAGCTCGGCCATGCCGGTCTCCTAATTTAACTTCAATAAATTTTTAATTCTGGTGATTCATACAAGAAGAGGAAATAGCAGAAATAAATGAAGATACTTTCAATTTTGTTACCAAGAACTTGTTATAGATTACGTATGCGTATCAATAAACATTACAACAATTTTGTTTCGGCTTCAGGACGTCTCAGACTTTTCATGGTTTTCATATATTTTTTTTGTATTTGGACCTGTTAAGAATTATTTTTTAATTTTCAGGATCCTGGCATACTGCCGCCAAAAAGTCATCTGGTCACCTTGAGAACCTTGGGAGTTTCGCATAGCAGCACGCTCACATTGGTCACAGAGACTCCGCACCTTTTAGAAAATCAACCACGCTTGGATCAGGGAATCCTGTCGTTGACTGTATATCTTCAGCAACTAACTACTGAAATATATGGAAAAAGCCACTAACTTTCGAAATCTCACTGGTCTAGCAAAGCTGCTCTCTACCCGAGTGAAAAATGTCGGAGACCTAGGATATAATTGATACCAACTGATCCACCTGAACTGATGGGACATACCTTATCGGTTATTAGCGGTTGTACAGTCTGAATCCTTCACATTTCTTCTACTAAGTTAATTCGATTAAGTTAATTGAAAAATTAAAGTTACTTGATCATTTGATCACCATAACCTACTTCTTCTGTGGTTTAGTTTCGTAGATATGATGCATCAATCATGTAATAGTAGCATTTTCTTCTGAAAAAGAAGATTACGTCCCTGTTATATTCACAATAGTCTCCTATATATCGCAAGTATCTACAGCGCAAAGTCCCTACAACGCCAACGATTGTTGATGCCTTATCTCCAATCGAGATCGCTTGCATGTGGTCCGGTGTCAGGGTTAGTTTAAGTTATTGCACCCAAGCGAACATCATACAACCCCACCGCACCGTAGCCGCATTCTACCCAGTACCTACGCAGGCATAAACATATATTCTTGCTTACTGGATACCATAGGCGCTATTCACCACTAACTCCCATGTTATAGGCACGATTCTGCCTCGACCGTTTTCCGACGTACCGTAGATACGTGAGCACCTATTTCAGGAATTACCGACTAAGCAAAATGGTTCGCATACCGTCTAGCTCCCAGGACGAGCAATTCGCGGGGGTGGTACTGGCACGTACGTAGCGGGTAAACGACTAGCAACCAGCAACTTAATGGGTTACCGCTTCGGACGGCCATGCAAAGAGTTACGACCTAGACGAGTTATATGCATTTGCGAATTTTCAAGCGTGGCTTGCTCAAGGATATGCGAGTGTAACTCTCTCGCGCGGTGAAATTTGCTTATTTTGACCGGAGCGCATTTTCCAGGGTACAGAAGCTGTTAGGATTTCAAAATGGCTTCGAGCAAGGGAAAACGCTCAAAAATGAAATACGTACGTATGTACGTGACATGGAGTTGAGAATTTAAACATGGTTAAAGCACAAATATAATATCAAGCGCAGACTTGCTCACGCGTTTGAAATAGTTGCAACTAACTTGCTTATTGTAATGCAAAATTTCATTCAAAAAAGTTAGTAATAAGCAAATATATCTTTTAAAATATAAAATTTGCTGGTGATTTTCGTGTAAGCATAACATAGAAAAATAGCCAACATTTTTTTTAAAGACTAATTTTTAAGACATTTGACTAATTCCAGAATTTCGTTGAGTTTTATAGACGGAATCCTTTTAAAAATAATTCTTTATTTCCAAAAAGGTTACAAGAAGCTGTGTTTACTCATTCGCTATTACAATACGACTAACCATTCTATCAGAGAACAATTCTATCGCCTATCTTAATTTAGTTGACGATACATTCTTGTCTCTCTGGTGTTGTCCAAGGTTATCTAGATGGCATCATGTTAGTCCAGAAACATTTTTTGTGATGTCTCTAAAGGTTTTTGTGTGAGACATGGCATTCTCATTGATGATGAAGGATCATGTCACGTGTTTGATTATTCCTGATTCCACCGATAACTGCTGGCAAATAAACTATTGTATACCATTCATCATCCTTCGAAGTAATGGTTAGAACAAGGACAAGGAAAAAAAAAACAAAGGAAAAGTGCTTCGCGAACAAACACCTTTATATACTTGAATGTAAAGTTGAACATGTCGCGCCCAGCATCGATGATTTTTGGAAAAACAATCGACTTTGGCTGACCTTCACGAAATTCCCTACCAACGGTAATAAGACAACAAAATATGCCATCGCAATGCCAAGAATTAAACAAAGCTATTCGAGCTATTGAACGAGCCATTGTTATGTTAGGCCTTCACAGAAATTGTAAAAGATCATCCAACAAAAACCTTCACCTGAAACGTTCATTTTTTCATTTTCTGCTACCACCGGTTCGAATGCAAATAGTTTACTTTAAAGATGGTTGCCAGTCGCCCCAAGAAACTGTCAACCTTAGGCCAAAACTCATTGAAGCCGTCGAAAAACAATAATCACATTATCGTGAAGAATATAAAAAATTAAAAGTTGAAAATTGAAAATGATAATATTTTAAATATGGCGGGAACGACAATTTTAAATGGTTTGTTATGGATTTTAAAAGGAATAAAGGAAGTAAGAAGGAAAAGAAAGCAACAATTGACTATATCACGCAAACGTCTGTTTGACTGTGCGATTTTCGTCGCTTGTTGGTTTCTTTGTTATATTCAAGATTTTCCATCCTCTTTGAAATCCTTAACAGAGCTTTAAAAGCTTTTTTCCAATTTTTTGTCAAAATCGATAGCCGAAGCGATTTACTTTAAAACAAATCATTGGAAAACACGACATATTTAATAAATCTCGGGACCGCAAAGTCAATCTAGCAGCATCTACCGACCGTTAAGAACAGAACGAGCAAAGATCGCACAAAAGGTATATAAAATAACATGTCAATACGTCGGACAAACAGGAAGAGCTATCGTAGTAAGAATAGAGGAACAGAAAAGAACGCAACAATCAGCAGAACATATACACGACATTGGACTTACCCCACATGGACACCCACTAAGAATTGCGGAAAAAGACTCATTAGGGAAGCCATTGAGATAGAAAAGAACGAGATCGTCAACAGAGAAGACGGGTGTCACCTTAGTGACATGTCGAAGAGTCTACTAAGCAGAACAGTCACCTTCGGTAAGGCGGAAACGCCACAGTTGAATGCATAAGAATAATAATGGACAACAGGGAATCAGTTTAATTACCCTGAAGAAGACGTCAATATTAACGGCGAAAACTTGAGCGAAAATTTTGACACACAGCAAAACCCTCTCAAAGAAAAGAAATTAATAGCAGTAGCAATGTTACTTATACTTAGTGCTTGTCTTGCATCTGTCCTACGGAAATGGATGGTGTTTTGTAAGATGCATGGCGATTAAATGTGACTATCAACCTGTGCTTTCAGTGATGAAAGACTAATATTAAGAGCATAAACTACATTTCAGAACGTAAGTTAGGAAATCGTGATTAGATGTTAGTAACAAATTGTGATACTTAACTTAACTGCTGCCATTTCAATTCAGTTTGTAATTCGCATATTCTGAGATGTATATGCGCTTATATGTTGTGCGTATATTGTACGTTAATCTCTCGCTTAAAAAGCTTTATACGATGTATTTACATTATAAAGCCTTCGTTCAGTGAAAGCTATAATATAAGAAGACTAACTTTATACGGGACTTAAAAAAAATCTCAACCTTTCCTGTTATAATGCTACAACCATTCTAAGAGCCGCTGTACTTGCCTGTCGACAAACAGTCGATCAAACATTCCATAGAGAAAATTTGCCGGAACTCCTAGTTTCATAGGGCTTCTAAAACACGTGACCTTAAACCAACTTATAACAAAAGACAAAAGCAAACATTAACGTTAATTCTATACAAAAAAAAAGGAAAAGAGAATCGTTCCAATCGAAGCCAATAACTTCGGCATTAATTACCGAAGCAGATATCTACCTCTGCGCCAAAAACGGTAAGCGACTGTGGTCGCTAAATTAATCACCGCATTTATTCCGCTTCCATTGGACAATCGAGGGCCGCGTCGCCCCGCTCCCTCGGTCGGAGAGCGCTAAATAGGATAAAACCCTCCGGTAGTCAATCGACCGACCGGTCGTAAACGATAAGTTCCTCTTTCTGCGATACGAACCATTCGTTCTAAATGTATACACGTCACGGATGGACGACCAAAGTGACAGTTCCGTTCAATCGCGTGTCTTCTCTCTTCAAAGATAGGTATTTACTTTCGGAGGGGTTTAATGTAGCAATATTGTACACTATTGTTCGAAAGTTACATTCTTTTGGTAGGGCTGTCCTTATAGCCGTCTGTAAACGACAACATTTAATTAGCTTTAAAGCCTCAGTTTATGCTTATTAGAATCAACCATTTTATTTCCTTCGGGGTACAGCATAGCGAGCAACGTAACACAAAGTAAAAATTTAAAAAATAGTCAAATCCTGAAACATACTACAACTGCACGTCAACTAAAAATTAAAAGAAAAAACTTACTTATTTATTCTAAGTAATGATAATGATAGCAAGGACGGTAGCGTAGTATGGCTAACAACACGAACGTATCGACAACCTTTGCATCACACACAGTTTTAATTAAGTAATTCAAGTCGGCCGTTTCGTAGATGCGAGGATCCACATTTTGTCTGGTGCGGAGATTGTTGACATTTTTGTGTTGTGAAGCTTTCTTTATTCTAGTTTCAGTTGAACTGTGAATCAACGAATATCTCGCACCGGGAAGATACTAGAACATACACGTGCTGGTATATATCGCTGTTCTTAAGGTCTCTGACAAAGTTCAGGATTGTTCGCGCTTTGTACATTTATCGTTTTATTAAATTTAAGGTAGATTAGTTTAAGATTCTTAATAGGATACTTATTTCTTTTTCTTTAGATATCATCATTACCATTTAGTTACTTACTTTTTATTGAATTTAAGGTTGATTAATTTAATGTAAAGAAAAATTATTTCTAGATCAGTTCAAGCGAAACAACGAATGCCTAACGTTATTAATGATCTGCGTTTTTATTACATTTTTTTTTAACTGGTCATCGTCCCGGCAGCTTTAGCTACGCGTTTTAGACATAGGCATACTAGCGAAACCATAACTAATAGTGCTTATTTTGCTTGTAATAATGTAAAGAAGATAGGAAATATTGTAGATCGTTTATGTATAAGATACATGCTGTATGACCAAATATAAAAACCCCGATTCCGCTAGTTGCTTATTTGCTCGATGGCTTACTACCTTTCAAAATGAGACAATATGTATGTATTGAAAAAATGAAGACGGTTCTTCTCCTAATTAAATACAAAAACATACTATTAAAAAAATTGCAGATTTCCCTCTTCTTTAATAAGAAAAAAATACTTCTCGTGGACGTATTTCAATGTGTTTCAGTATCTATAATATCGCAGCTTCCTGCCTTCAATTCGCAACGTTTATAAACGAACCTAATACGAATGTGCGTTTTCTCAATGTCGCAACGTGTCTTCATATATTAAATTTGTAACGCGTGCATGCCTTATACATTGCTAAGCCCTATAAGCGCCCGAACCTGGAACAGACAGCGAATATAGTCGAAGATAGATACTCAGTGGCTCTCGTTAATTCGTGTATTTGCTGTAGCACCTCTAATATGCACGCCCGTTGTTTACCGTCTCCTCATAGAAGCTCAAAGGTATTAAACCACAGATAGTGCGGGTCTCAGCGTTGCATAACATATGAGCGTAGAATATATATAGATATAATATATAGACTGTACGCCTATATTCGTCCATCTATAAATACGAAACCATCATATTATAACAAAATGCTTGCGTTTTCTCCGGTTAGAGACATTGCCTTTGCTGGTGCGTATAGTATACGTACTGGCAGGTGCTTCAATTCCTTCGTTAACGTCTATTCAGCTTCCGATGAAGTATGATAATTACTCTGGCTTTCATGGTCTTTTTCATCGCCTGCTTCATCAGGTAGTTTAGGATTATCTTCAATGCAGTTGTCTTGTATATATGAAAAGGACGTGTGTGTCGCCACTTTTTGCCTAAATCGGTCATTTCAATGAATTAACTACCAAGCTGCTAAAAGTAGAGCAGAAAGCTACTAAATAACTGAATTTCTCGTTTTACTTAAACAAATTCAATTTATTTTCTTCTCTTTTTTTTTTTAATTTTTATTCTACTTCCATTACTAGAGATACCAAATAGTTCTTTTACGACAAAGAAATAAAAGAATAAAAAGTACAATGCTACATTTTTTATCATTGCATTAGGTGCAATAAACTGTTACACAGCTTAAGGTTTGTCACCGTCCTTCATAAAATTTAATACTCTAATAGTGGAGTAGTCACTTCTGGGGCGACCAGACACCAAAGGTTCACATCTTTATGAGTTCGTCAAGCATTATTGCAAAGATATTTTAGCATTATGAACTTAAAAAATGCACGGATAAAAATGTTAAAGCTCTCAATAACAACTAAAATATATGCAGAGGCTGAGTAGTTATTCTTGTGAAGAGCACTGTGTGTAGTTGAAGAGGGAGACAATTCAAACGACGACGAGGACGGAGACAGCGAAGGGAAAAAAGATCGAAGCGGGGAAGACAGCTGATGCCATCAGACAGGGTATATTAACATTTGTTACGACCTGCTGGGCACAGGTGGGATCATTTGTAAGGATCTACTGGAAATCGGAGCACGGATTTCCTCGGGGTCCGCTTTCTTCGTCAAACCTGTGTCTGAAATGTGTCACTCGCACACATACACACAAAAGATTTCGGGTTCGTCGCGTCGTACAGTTGGCGGAGCATCGGGAATCTTTTGAGCAACAACGCGGCAGAAAAGCATGCGGAGGATCCGATCCGTTATTGATGATGATACGGTGATTGAAGGTGACTGTTTCTTGTTCTCAAAGAGCGCTTTATTTAACCCTCTATTCGTTGAAAGAAAATTAGGGAAACGGATACGAATTTTTATGTAGGTTTAACTAAAAGTTAGCTGGTAGCTAATGGCAATTATGCAGCGACACTTTTCCATATCCTTAATACATGTTATATATAAATATACATTAAACATGTACTGCCAATGAGAATTTTCAGTTTCTTGAAAAAAAAAATAGTTAAATAAATCCATCGGCATCTTATTTCAAAAACACACCAAGAACCTAGCATGATCTGTCTTAATTTGCATACGCCACTGGGCGCGCACGTTAATATAAGTCAAACCTTAACAGCTGATAATACATCTTTACTTACAACCACACGTGCGCGCTCAATTGTATTTATTCACGGTTCCGCATAAAATCCCTATTACATTTTAATTGGGCTTACGAATAAATCATACTGAACAAAGTAGACATCACGTCACTTCGGTACATGTACATTTGTGTTGTACGTTTGTATGTGTAAAGCTCGCGTTTGCCCCCGATCTAATTGTACCGAATCAGAAAATCAAAAAAAAAAGGAACAAAACGCCACGTATGACAAGCACGAATTTCATATTTTTTAATCAGCGGGGACCGCCGCTACTGCCGACCGAGACCTCGTTCCCTTATTATTCAATCCGCGCGGTACGCCGTCAAGAACATGTGATAGGCGGACCCCTACACCGTCGCAACATAAAATGTCGCGTATTGTAAGCGGAGCACGCCATAGAATGTTATGTGTATGGAAGTGTACGAAATGAATGACATACGAGGAGAAATGGATTCTTTATAGGCTTATATGTACGTATGTACGTGTTCTAGAAAGAACAGGACATTCTATTTCGAGTTATAATATAAGGTAGATGGTTTGATAATTTGATAGAGAGGCTGGGTTGATACACGTTTTGAGAACGAGTATGATTTGTTTCGGACGAAATTTGGGAAAACCTCGCCGCATTTTATTAATAAATAAATGGTGATATTTCAAAAAACTTTTACTTACATAAATAGTGTGAAAATAATTGTGCCAATGAAATAAATAATATTCTTAATAATATCTGTTTTCACTAAGATTAACGCAAAATTAAAAACCGAAAATAAGCTCGTAACATGCACGAGCATGCTCGCAGCAAATAAAAGAATGGCAACCACAGACCAACATTGTTCCTGGAGCCGTTAGTGGATACTAATTTGGTGATTCTACCCTCTCTACACACCTTAAATTGAGGTTGATTAAACGGTTTGTAAAAGCACTAAAAGGAGAAGACAACTGTTTTAAGTACTTAAAGGATAAGTTTCCAAACTTTTTGTTTCCAAAAAGTTCGCGAGGAAATATTTGTTGATCCACAATTTTTTTTTGTGACATCAAAAGAGTAAAAACTATCAAGACATCGTGGCTAATTTGATAAAAAAGCTCTAAAAATTTAGTGCGCTGAATGTCTCTCAAAGTAATTTTTTTTTTCGTTCTTTTTGCGTTCACATTTGAATCTCTTTCATTCAAATTTAGGAAGGATGAGTGATGAACAGGAGGAAAGATGCACGATTAGGAAGATCAAAACATTGCAAAAATGGAGAAAGTATCTTTGATACTAATAAAGCAGTCTAGCATTTGTTGTGTCAAGGTGTTTGTACTTATCTATTTTTTTTTATAACTTTTGTTTAACAAAATTTGTAGATACGATTATCATTTATCTAGGTGTACCTAGATGTAATCTGACTGTACCACTTCATTCAAAAGATCTTAAAATGGTGTTCTATACATTTACTAAAGAAAGAGCTACGAGGGAATCATTTCCTAAACTTTACAGTATTAGTTTATCTACCGATTAAAGTAGATAAAAATTAAAAAAGAGAGCGAAATCCACACATAAGTAAGTAAACAAATGCATGGGTTTAATACACGAAATAACAATTGAAGCATTTTTTAAAATTTTGCAATGCAAAAATGGATTAGATAAAGAAAACCAATGGAGCTAATAGGTTACAGGAACTACTAACAACTGTCTTGAAAATTCAGAGATTCTAAAACATTTTCAAATGGGTCACACTGTATATTTCTAAGTCGTTGATATTATTTTGACATCTTATTCCAGTCAAATGTACAGTGCGTTCGTGAGGAACTAAAAGGAAGGCTTTAAAACTTTGAGAACATTACAATAAATCCCCATTGACGGCGCACATCGTCCTTGCATTCCCGATAACATTATCTTTGAATCTTCAATCTACGATATAACATAGTCCGACACTTTCGTACGTAACTGTACATCGCTCGCAAAATACATTCCTGCAGAGCTTTTTTATATGGCGGTCGTAACGTGCATGTTCGTGCCCATTTCATTTCCTGCGCGTTCGCGGTGCACCACTTTTTTATGCAAAAATAAATCGCTTTTAATGGGTTCTCATGTTCGCGGCAATCATTTATCGTTATCGCGACGATTTGCGTGAAAATATTGCTAACAGGCGCATTTATCACTTTATTTAGTTGATTCAATAATTACATGCATGTACATTCGTACGAATACGGATTACGTACTTGATGTATTATTTAAATTACTTTGCAACTGCGATTGTTTCGAATTTATATCGGCTATTGTTGTTTTTGATGAGCTTGGCGATCCGTGGGAGGTATTCGGCTGTGTGTGTTGTCTTATGGGCTTTCGAAATTAAAATTATTTGGGTATAGTTTCATTCAAGGATTGTATTAGCAAAAGTGACGTAAATTTTAATTTGCTTGCCTTTTAAGGGGCTTTTCAGATGTAATAAAAAACTGGAGCAAGGTGGATGAATTTTCCTTGAAAATATAAGTGATGTTCTAATGAAACTTTTAATATTAATCGTTGTAATTGTGACAATTGTTATAATACGGTCATCGCGAGTAAAAGGACTTGCTATGACGAAAAATCACTTACTTATTTATCATTATCATTACCAATTGTTTTTCCAAAACAGAGCCAGTCTTCTTTCTTCCTATTTACAGTTTCCAAAGCGAACGTTTCCTTATTTCCATTGAAGTGCATTGTATCCCCTTGTTACTTTCATCGTTAATTCCTTTTATCCTTTATGTGATTGATGGATTACTTGGGAACACATATCGATATAGTATCGTGGAATCTGAGGACGCGAATTTTTGTTGGATAACATACAAGAAAGCATGTAAATCGAATAGATAGATACCAACAGTGAATGATGTTGGTTCGGTTCATGCTTTTGAAGATAAGTAAGTAATATATAACTTTACTTAGGATAAGTTTATCGGATTGTAATATCCTTTTACAGAGAACGAGACGGAGTAAACGGCCCAATCTTTAGGAGTGTGAAAACGATACTAAAGAAGCTCAATTTTCATTTGTTTAGGCTATAGTAGTTAGTTTATAGTTAGGTTATAGATATAGTGGTTATAGTGAGTATAAGTTATAGTGGTTATAAAATTTGGTAAAGACTTGCGAAGGATTCGATTTTTCGTCATTGCATGAGCAATTGTCGCTTACATTGTAAAATATTTAATCAATAGAATTTTCGTAAAACGCTTTGTACGTTATACGCAATACGAATCGCACAAAGTTCACATTCGCCGTTCGCAAAGATATACGCTAGTTGCTACATTTGTCGCCTTTACACTTAAGGGTAAATCAAAAGCTGCTACATTAGAGGATTCCTAGAGGAGGAGAAAAATACAATGTTGTTGAATCCACCACTGTCAAATTTGAAGAGATCATAGAGAACTAACCTTTGTAACTCTTAAAGTACTTGTGAAACAATATAACAATGTATAAAAGCCAAATTAACGAGTTAATGAACGTGTATTTATTGTATTAATGATCAGGTTTCAAATTGATTAACGTAATCCATTATTGTAATCAACTCGTTAATTAACATTTTTTTTGTGGCAACAAACTTCGTTTGCAGAAAGCATTTTTTCAGCGTAGAGCACCTCTTTTCTTAAATTCCTTGTCTCGCTGATTCATCTTGAGTTTCCATATTTAATCGTTCTTTAATAATTAATTCAATGCTTCAAAATCTACCCCTCTATAGAACTTTAATCAACCCATACATTAGCAAATATTCAGCTTACATATCCGTCCACGTGAGCGGACGCGTATAAACGGAGCCATAGGTCTTCCCACCTACTACGTGTCAAGTATCGAATATCGCCCGTAATGTAGCCAATATCGGTTTGCGTTCTCGATGGTCGTTTCGCACATACGTACGCCGCAGAAATCATCGAGGGAAGGAACGGTCGATACGATAAAGTAAATATCGTCCGGAAACAGGAAGCGAAAACATGAGGGACGTGATACGTCTGGCGTTTAAAGATATCTATTTTCTGCTCAAGTTGTTTTAATACTCTGTTATACCATACAACATGTCTAAATAGACATTGTGAAACAGCAAATAGGTCGCATTTTGTTTTATATTTTATTAAAATTATATGTTCTTCATTCCGCCTCGCTTTAGCGTAGAAATATAGAGATGAAGGGTTCCATCAACGATCTGGTAACCGTAATTTATGGAAAACTTATGGTATCATTAACTTGCCGTAGGTTGTTTCGTACACTCAACAATTTCAGAGGCTTGCATGTCTCAACATTCTACATTTCTACAAGTCTTTTTCTTTCTTCTGTTGTATCGAAGTCAGACAATTACATTGGCCTGATAAGCACCTACAAATCTAGTGATTTCTCACGAAAAAATAGTATTAAAAATTTTTTCTTTCCCTATATGCCAGGACTATCAAGTAGGCCTTCTTCAATGAAGATTGCGTCGTCTATGTCCACAGTATCTTGACGTCGTCCAATAAAATTTCCCATGCAACTCTATGATAAATTAGGTATCAAGTCTTGTGATTATTTAGCATCCTCTTTTCTTTAATCCTATCGCTTACTACAAGAACATGAATAAGTTTAGCTTCACACGGCGTCCTCCCAGTACTAAACTAACTACAAGAACTAGAGAAAATTATGCAATCGTTTGCGAATTGCCCAGAGGATATTCGAGTACTTTTGACGGCTCCTATAAGTTCTCCCCGAAGTGCTTCTGCTTAAGTATCTTTATTTCTTCACAAGTGCAGATCACATGTAAACACGTTTCCTCCTATACTTCGCATTTTCTGCACCAAAGTTCGCTTACTCGACCTATGTTATATAGATGCTCCTTCAGAAGGCAGTGTCCCGTTAACGCTGTGATAATGGCGTTAATTTCTCTTTTGTTGCATCTAATTAGGTTAATAGAAATCACCATTCCAGCCAGTCCTTGGCTAGTTTCTCGGCGCTAATATATTGACCTAAACTCGTAATTATAGCGGAGCTTCCAATATCCAAGAATTAGAACGTACTGTATGAATTTACTCGATCTAATTGGCCAGTGCTCTTCTAATATTTGCACTAGAAATATTACACCAAATAACATAAAAATTTTTCTGCGCTGACACACACGCTGACCTTCTCACGTCTCCCGCAAATATTTGGAGTTGTTAATTTAACATTTTATTGCTGCTCGTAAATACGCAAATATGAGAAGGTGTAGGCGCATAATCCCGGATAAATTATGCCTGTCTAGTCGCTCGTAGCGTCTCTGCCAAAATTCCGGCAAATATAAGATGCGATATGACATTATCATTTGTTGCTAGCGTTCTCTGTAGCTTGCTAACTGCCCGAACAATGTAATAAATTGGCGACTTAGGTATTTCCCTCTGGCACCTCGTAATAATTATTACCCTATCTTGTCATAACATTCTCTTAAATAGTGTGAGATATTCATTATGGAAGAATGTTGGAACTAAATATATACTTGGTGAATTGTTCGAGGCGCGTAGTTGTACTCTGTTGGGCGAGACAAGTATTTAAAATGTGCAATGTGGGTTATTCCTCTTCGATAACGAGGAAAAAGTCAATATTTACGTAATATTATTGAAAAGTTTCTACGCAATACCAAAATACGCCATCCCAAAGTCTGTCCATAAGAAGAAAGAAAAACACAACCTCTAGCAATTAGAGGCCTATCGCTCTATCGAATTGCAAAAAGATCAAAGCAAACATTTAAAATTAAGGTTAAGAAAGAATGTAATATTTCTATGAGAAGGGAAAGGTTCTCATGAGATCTCGCGCTGAATAGAACTCTCATTCAACGATTGATAAAAAAGAAGCTACTGATTTTATTAAGTTTTGCCTTATTCCCGTTTAACAGTCCTCTGCCATAAATTGAACCCAGCATACGCAACTCTCTCACTCATCTCCCTGTGTTGAAGGCTCCGCGAAACGTAACTGCAAATATCGCGTCGCATATTCAGGCATGGACGAGTCGCACATGTTTCGTCCGGTTTTTGTGCCAAATTTATATCAAAGAAGCTTATTTGTGCTGTACACAAGAACACACTGTATTATATTGTATTTACAAGCCATTCCAATGGCATCGCAACAAAACTCAAAGATGATCTATAAAATAAAATATTTAGTAACCACTTAGTTCGCTTACTTTTTTCTTTTTTCGATTAATAAATGCAGAAAGTCTGTCGAATGGAAGCTACGGAGTACGCGTTGCGTGCGGTATCTATTACTGGTTGTTTACGTTTTCTTAAATAAGGTTAATATGTTGACTCCGTAAAAGTTTACGGAGTGTTTACACTTATTTTAGGAGAAGCTTAGTACTGGTTCCTTACTACTGTTATACTTTACATTTCTTAATAATGAAGGAAGGTCCAAATTGAATTTTATGATTTGAATGCGTTCTGTGAACATTTTCATTCTTACGATTGACGCCGATACATTTGGCAAATTCATTACAGCATCATATATTGCGCATAAAAATCACGCAAGTGTATTGTTAAAGTAAGTGCAGAGGAGCAATGTTGATGTTTGCAAAAAAAAAAAACCATTCCGAGCGATGAAGCTCGTTATCATCTATATGTGTCGGCGAAACGGACCAGCTGCAGGATTTGGGCTAGTGTAAATCCTCAAAGCCGATAAGTCCGCAGAAATGAATTGAACGAAGGATTAGCTCGTACTTTTTAAAGGTTAATGATAGCAACGTTCAATTGTTGATAATATGCGGTACCAAGAGATGCTGAACGCAGTTTTCTCTTTCAACTAAACAAACGATTTGAACACATATCATATCGCACATTAAATTTTGGTGTTACTCCTCGCCAAATTTTGCTGGTGGTCTTATCTTTCAGCAGGGTGGCATCGATTGGCCACCGAGGTCATGCTATTTAACCCACTTTCTCGGACTTTCTCTAGACTCATTTGAAGGAAACAAACCTGTTACGTTGGTTACCTGGTTCCAGAACCAGAGCGGAAGTAAAAAAGAACCTCAGACGCGGGGTTGCGGAAATACAGCAGCATGTGTACGAAAACGTAATGAAAAGCTTCGCTAAAAGATTGATGCCATGCCACGCTCAGGGGAAAATTTTACAAGAGGAACAACAGCTGAAATGGTTTGGTCCTTTAATATGAATACAAGAAGAATGACCGCCGGAACCTGCTTGGGAGGCGAGACCGATGACGAAAAGAATAAAAAGGAAATGCAAGTAATTCTCAAATTCCCCATGATAATCACGTAACGCGCGATCCTTAAAAATCAACGCTATCGTCCTTTGAACAACAACAGGAGAGGCATCCCCGGTGGCTGCGGTCACACCGTGAATTTATAACGCCCGACGACGCCCGTTTTACATTTTCTTTTAACATTTTATTGCACACCTCACAATGTACTATTGACTTTTCGGAATACAATGAATTCGCCACCAGCGCACCTCGTACAGCCGCTCCTCGTGACCTCAACAAATTAAAACCGATATTGTAGAGCCATTGTTATCGTGCCGTTCAGGTAGGTACCTCACACAGGCTACAATGCTATATCTTAAATGTCAAGCGAGTTTGTGGCGCTCGGTCGTTTGTTTCTGTTTCCTTTTCTTGTCATTTGTTTCTTACGTTGGTGGGTTCGCTTTTCTCGTGTTGCCCTTTTTTTATATTACTTTCTTTATTCTAAGAAGAAAGCCCTTCTAAATGGATATGTTTCAGAATTTTGTTATTGTTAGTAGCGTTATTATTCTTTACCATCAAGATACGAAGATACCGCGACGTTTGTGTATTTTAGAAAGATAGCTAAGGATAACATTTGTGTGATTAGCGCCCCGCTACTCCATCGTTACTTTCTCAAATCACAAAGAACAGTTTCCTATTGGCCATCCTTCCAATATTCGGGTCAGCAATGGCGTATCATCCGATACCAACAAATACCTTCTCGAAAATCAATTTCAATCCGCGCGATACGCTAAAATCCACGCCCTGAAATAATAATTTCGATAATCAAAAGAGGATAATTACATTTTCTAATCGCGTTACCCGTCAGATGATCGCTTTGATCTCGATCGAATAAATTGCCGTCGCTAACGAAGTGAATTGATTCATGTATTCCGGTAAATCATACGGTAAAATGTGACCCGCGTACGGCTGGCGCGCTGGCGAACTCGTTGCCCCGTGTCTAATCTCCCGAGGTTCGTCCTGTAAAATACACTCCCCTACTTCGCTTAAAATAAATTATGCCTAGCGTTCCCCGGGTGTATACGTTGTTGTTAGCGTTGCGTACGGACTAGAGAATCAAAGTGGATTGAACGAAATCCGGGTGGTCAGAAGAGAGCCTATAATCCGGGCGGGCATGAAGGTACATACGTGCGGAGGAAGCAGACTTAGGTGCTTATGTCACTGTGTATAAATTACTGCGATCTTTTGGGAATGGAATCTTCTATATTCGCGTAACATCAGATTTAAAAATCAACTACAGTGACATGAGATTAATTGGGATATGGATAGAGTGCTCCCCATTTACATTTGCCTTTTTTGCTGGCCACCGAATTGTTGCTTTGGCCTTATTATATATGTTTATGTTACTCATGTTTAAAGTTAACACAACATTTAAGCAATAACATATCATTTTTAGAGAATTTCATTGGTGAACTATCGAGAAACAATTTAACTGGAGATAATTCAATATCGGTTCATCAATTAACCTTCTTTGGAATGGAAAAATGAAGAATTCAGAAACAAAACGATCTTATGGAAGATCTTAAAGAACACTGTGAATAAGAAGCTGTGGAACAAGGGACACCTCCCCTAACTCTAATAGCAGCTTTCGGATTCGTCATGATAAGCCGACCGAACTTTCGTTTGCTCCAATTCTTGAAGATTACCACAAGCTGCTAAATGATGGATTCTTTATCTCTTTTAGGGCATCTGGTGTTCAATCGGATCTAGATCTGGACTTCCTTGTGACCTCCTTGTAGATAATCTAAAACTTGCTAAGCGATAAGTGACTAACTATCCTTTGGCGAACACGAACTGTGCAATCAATCTTCATATTTTTCCGCGGCCATCTGGAGATCTTAAACTCACACTAGTCTCGTCTGAAAACAAATTTAGCTATTAATCTTCAACTTTCCAACCTGTGCGTGTTGTACCTTGTTGGCTCCTGCTACTCAATCTTACTTCTTCCAACCTTCTCCTTGCAGTTAAAGCAGAAACTTTGACATTTCCGACTGCTTCAAGCCGGCTACTGAGTTCTGCGCATATTCTTCGCTCATTCCTGAAAGTTTGCAATTGGAAAGGGCGATTATCTCACTCACTTCCGACTCATGTTCTACTTTGACCACGTCTTGTAGATACGTAATACATTTAAAAAGCATTCATCAAATAAGTTGCATTAATAAAGATTTGTGTATCTATTATTTAAAGGTCCTGATTGAAGGATAAAGCAATAAAGGCACGTATTCAGTAAAAGACATTAAATGCGTAAATCGTAAATTTTTCGTTTTAGTTCTTCTTGTATCAACCAAGGTTATTTTAAGTAAGACGAAGACAAGTATTTCGTTGCAAATGATTTCCTTTTAAAACAAGTTACTTGCGAAATTTAAACAGATTTGAAGTTCGCGCTATTTCGCGAGAAAGCAAGCTTAACAACACGTCTAATCGTTTGTCCTGAGTGAAGGCGATCTTTCGCGCTTCAGATTCAGGAAGTTTTCACACGACCCGTTTGTTTAGAACAACAGAGTTATCGTATTCTTGCATAAGGCGAAACAAATTTAAGATCTCCCTAAATATCATGCAACAACTTGAGCGGCGGTAGAAGCATTGTTCCAAACAACTTAAACCCGTTGTACATCAAACTTGTAAATCTTAGCTCTTAGAACCGTCTCTAGAATAACTTTAGCCAGAATAGCTCTATGTTTTTTTTTTCAAAGCCGATTACATTATTTACGCTAAAATAAGAGCTGCGCTATGAATCGCACCTCACGTACAGAAACAATTCAGTTTAAAGAGAAAAACATTTAATAGGTTGTAATCTCGTTAGCAGAGTCCAAACATTTCACGAAAGTAACACATAGAAACAAGTACGCAGCCGTACAGCAACTAAAAACTCATTTTCCATTAGGGACTCGCCACTAAAGTCCCGTCGGAAACAGTTTTGTTTCGAGCCGAGGTAATGACAAGCCAGTTGCGTCCTTTTTAATAGGAACCCCACTCGTGCACACTATCTCGCTCCTTCGACCGTTCTCCGTCCCTATCTTAATGTAATATTAATGTTCCCAAGCTATTTTAAATGAAGCATTATCTAAATATCATGTATACGTATATACAGTCCCTACACGCGAGACGCACACCACTTCAACTACGGGTGAAATAACGAGTTTGTTGGCTCCTCTCTTCTTTCGGTATTGCTTCTTATGGTACTGCTTCGCTTCGAGTGGGGAAAAGAAAATTTTCCAGTTCCTCCTTCTTATTTCGTACTTAGACGATGATGATGGCGGTAGCGTTGGTGGTAATTGTTCTGTAAGAACTGCGCCGGAATCAGCGCCGGAGCGTTTCTGAAACACGTCGACGTGTCGGGAACAGCTGACGCTCTCGCAATACCGTTGTTGTTTAACGGTAATTTGCATTTTCAATTTAAGAAAGTTTAAGGGTGCAGACAGGTTTAAAGTTTTTGTACATCTTGATCGATCCATATCTAAATTAAGCATGGCGTTGCCTTTAAGGTTTAATTTAATTCACGGTTTTGATTATATGTATTTTACATGAAATTAGTTCTGTAAACTATGTTAATAATGACGAATTTTATCGGCGACTTGATGATGGTGAATCATCTATACTAATCAACATCACAAGAAACATTAATAACAACATTATCATTACACGGTCTGTCATGTTAATTGCCGATTGATAATTGAAACAATTTTATTTCTCTCTTCTTCTTTATTTATGCTCATTCACCTAACACACCCTTTTCTCTTCTCTCATCACCAGCAATGTATATGGCAATTCTCCTTTAATTTTCAATAAGTCGCATCGAAGCAGTTCCTCAATACTTCATGATTACTGAGGACAAAGGCGGATGAAATTATTACCTTTCGGACGCGGAGACACTAGCAGGCCAGACGAATTCATTCTCATGAGGCGAATAGACACGAGTCTATCTAGTCGCTGCAAAAAAAAGTGATTTCACTCGCTTTTGTCCTGTCTATTTGTGATGTTTTACAGGTTGTAATCTGCTCAAGAATCTGCCAATAAGTAAGTAAAAGATCGCCTAGAACAATGACAGGTAAGCTTTTTAGGATGAGACAGCTTCGGGAAAGTTTCTGCTTGTAACATGAACTTCGTGATATCTTATTTTATGAAAACCCTTCAAATTTTAGGAATGTAACCATGTTACGTTCGTTTAAAAAAAAAGCAATAAGATGTAGACATTCGCTAATATCTTTTTTATTTTTAACGAACAACATACTTCGCAACATAATTCAGGATTAAATTTTAATTAGCGTTTGCGCAACTGGCTCTGAATCGAGAAATGTTTGACAGCAGTTAACATGTGAGCTATGATTCTATGATTAACATATAAGTATAGGTACAAGGCTGTACGTTCTACACAGATCAGTAGCCGATCACTCACTGTTGCAATTCTTTCCTGTTCCTATTGTACTTATGTCTTTTACATCTTGATGTAATAATGATGTCCTATTTCGTTACAGCTACTGTTACGCGTCCTTTTTTATTTCGGCTTGTTTTCAGTTGGAGTTTCTTATCGTTTTGAAGATTCCTTGGCTGGGTGTTATTTTCTGTTCTCTATCTCTGTCAGAGGACCTCGCGTCGCGCCGTTTCGTCTGACTGACCAACCGATTTAAATTATAGACGCACTCCATTTGCGTACCGTTGTTATTTTCCGTTTTCTCCTATTTATTTTGTTTTCTCCTTTATTGCTGTGGTTTTGGTTTCTTCGTACCTTAGAGATGCTGTTGGCTTAGCAACACCGTTCAAATTAATCATTCATTGACGCTGGTGACCATTTTATGGTTATTTGGAAGTAATTATCGCAAGTGCGGATTTGTATCTGCAGTTACGTTGGAATTTCTTTTGGAAAATAATTAGCTCTGTGCTTTTGATACTTTGATACGGTGTAATCAGCCACGGACAATACAAAACATTTAAATAATAACTTTAAATGAACACAATTGTACGTTTCATTTTGATATGTGTTATCTAAAATTCGAAGCATACCTACGCGAGAACGAAACGAACATCATTCTAAATTTTATCTCTATAAAATCTTACTCGACGCGCTTCCTAAAGGAAGAACAGCGTTAGCTTAATGAATAAAGCTCGTGATTGAGGGTGACAACTCGATTCCCTAACGGCTCTTACGGATAGGTTTATGGTGAACGCCGGAGAGAAGGCGGGGCGGGGCCACATAGGCATGTGTGATTTCGTCCGACGAGACAAGACGATACGAAGAAGCATCGGGGCATTATTTCGTAATCTCGACGATATGCATTTGGCCCGGCGCCAAAGCACTCCGCAGGACTTTAAGTGGAATAATATTATCTGACGTCATCTACATAGGTAGTGGTTGCATCTAATGCAAGAGAACAGAAGACGACGTGTCTTTTTCTCGATGTTCGATTGTATGTACGGTGCAGCAGCTTTTAAGCTGAATTTTACCGGTTTGCACTTTGCAAAACGGTATGTGCCACAATTTCCGACTATCCTTAAATAACACGTACGAGGTAAGCGACGGAATTGCCGGCCTGGTTATATTCCAGCCGTGATAGAAGTAACATAATACGGTTATTTTTCAATATAATCTCCACGTATTTAAACATATTTTTTACTTCTCGGAATTAGTTTTATGGAAAAATAGTTTGCTATTTTCACCCATAACAACGTCCTGCAACTCTTGATTTTTGCCATTGTTGCGAATGCCTTTCTTCAATTTTGAAAATTGATATTAGTCCTCGAGGATAAGAATGGATGGGAAAGCTCCTGGAAGTCACAGTACTCCACAGCAAGTTGAGCAATTGTGGCCTTAACAAGAAGTCCTGCGAGCCCCGAATGATGGTACTGAATTAGCTTATGTGAGTTACCCAACTAAGACAAAGGTAAGCAGCCTATACATCATGTCAGAGCGTGTATAATGAATGGGGCTCGCTCGATAGAGTGATAGAGATCTGTGTTTAGAAGAGGATGAAATGACTTGATAACGGCTGAGAGTCTGAGAAAGACCTCGCTGAACTTCTAAAATTTGCCAGAAAGTTAAGTCTACTCGACGAGCTTAAACAATGACTTTGCGAGGCTATAGTACACCTTATTAGGCAATGTAAGTAGGTGGAATGTGATTCGGCATTGTACCGAACCTAGTAGCAAAATGTGGTAAGACGCGCAGACTTAAAAGGCCGCTCTCAAAAGTTCGCATAATGTTGACGAAAATATCCCAAAAGCTCCAAAGAAAAATATCGTTATTCGTCTTAGTCTTGTAGCTGCCGTGTTTGTGTCCTAGAAATTGCATTCAAATTTACAACTTCCCCCGTGTAACATGCTTCTTTTTCTTTTTCCTTCGAATTAAGTCTACCGTTTTAAATATCCAGCGACATTAATATTCATCAACCAAACAAACACGTTCCACAAACGAAAACATACCCACCACCGCAACCGCCACCTAGCGTAATCACTGAGAAAAACATCTCGACATGTACACTCTTCCTCGTACCGCACGGCTAAGAATAACACGCCCGAGCTTCCCTTACAAACAAAAGCGGGTAGAAAAAATCACACGGGTAACCTTAAAACAAACACGCATTAAAGAGCTATTTGCGCAGGTGCGTAATAAACGAGGACTAAAAAAATAACCAGAATGGCCGTACATGCCACCTTTGAGCCTACGTCTATATGCATGCGTTTAGCGATACAACAGCGCGAGGTATTCACGTATTAATGCGACGTGCTTGTCGGTGTTGCGTTGTATACTTTGCGCTCGTTCGAACAAATATTTTCATTATAAACATATACACACGCACGTATACGCACACACACGGCTACGGGGACGAAAACCCCGGCTTTATGGCATGGTTAAAAGCATTTGTAACGCTCTGGCTTCGGTGCCTGCTACGGCAACACGCATTTTACGAATGAATTTAGGCGGTGGACGTACGGAGAATAATAAAGCATTAAAGTTTATAGGCTGGGCAATTTCTCTTTATTCTTCTCGTGTTTTGTAATATCAAAATCGAGCGTGGCGCCATCACTAAATTCCTGAAAGGCAATACGCCCTACACAAATTAACGTCTGACTGGATGCTGTTTACGAGGACTCTACATCATCATTTGCCGCAGTGGAATTTTGGCTAGCCGAATTTAAAAGTGTTTGCGCCAGCTTAGTCGATGATCGACGTTGGGAGTGACAAGAAACTTCAATCACTACCGATCGGAAAAGTCCACCAAACGCAGTTGTATTAAGATTAAAGAGATAGTAGAGGTTGTGGGCTCGAAAGGACGTGTTTACTATTTGTTAGCTAAGATAAGTTAAGATTTAGAAAATCCTAACCGCTGTCCTACCAACTAGGAACTTGTCGCACGAGCTCGTCGCTTTTTGAAAGAAGACTCGCAGCTGTTAGGCGCTTCCTCCATGTCTCCCACGTTAGAGAAGTGCCCTTTTGAACCTGTGATGGGTGATCTCTCGCAACCTATCGCATATCTTCCTCGCTGGAGTCTAGACCACGCAAAGTAACAACTATCGGCCGGTCGGAGACTAGGCAACAACTATCGGTCCCTCGATATAGGCGGCCAAGCACTGGAAACTACGGAAACGGAATCGACCGTGAGGTACAAACGCCCTGCTCGTGATAGTAGCCTATACAGTGGAGATATCGTGCCGCCAGGGATGTTCGTTATTGGATTGAATCAAACCGTGACGGCTAGCTCTAGGCCTTAGAATCCAGGCATGGAGCTCCTGGCATTAGAAAAATTCGAAAGGATTTCTTAAACCAGTTAAAATACGACCTCCTCCCCTGTGTGTATTGATCCGGTCATGACATGTTAGCTATGTTAGTAAATATAGCCATGAAATTCGAGTAAATAAGCATAACATACGCTATTCCCCCCCATCCCTAGATATGGATCTTCGCCGCAACGGCCCTGTTAAACAATGCTCAACGAAGTCTACAAACCAACACAATCACCGACTTGCGCTTCGGATATTCTCCGCACATATAACAATCTTCAACGTTTGAATTTTTCCCCGTTATTAAATTATATATCCTTCTACTACATGCGCTACGTCTACCTTTTCGTATCGTACAGATCGATTTCAAAACGTAACTACGTGCCATACGTATACACGACGAAATTTAATATTTAAACTAGCGACGTAGACAACAAAACATCGCAACACCATCAGCGGGTGGATACCAATTCAAAATCCGCTACAATATCCAGCGTGCTTGCATTCACTTATGTGCAAACTATTATTTATTTAATTTCGAAAGCACGCACGCACACACACCGAACACGAACGCCAGAGAATATAAAATAAATATTTATTCGCTTAGGGAAAACGCCATCGGACGCGCAGATAAAATAAAATTTAATTTGAATGCAGATTTCGAATCGTGTGTAGCAGTGGCAACCGTCGGTGCGGTTTTAATTCAAATTACGAGCCCGGCTATTTAAATTCAGTAACGAGCCGTACATGTACACGGATATGCACGTATGTAGCGCGCGTGTGAGCGTAGGTAAAATATAAAGGGCGACTGGATTTGAATTTTAATCTCGAAACATCACCTGTCACTTGCACAGAGCCGAGCAGGTACATACATGCATTATAAGCCCTACCGCCGGATATTTGTACGGATTTCGGCGAATGCAGACAAAGAAGAGGGCGCCACGAGTGGTTATGCAATAGAAATAACGGTTTGTTGTCTAGGAACGAGATGTGCGCTCTAGATAAAGCAGCCGCTACGAAAAATCACCGCGGATTTTGAATATAATTGCGATGTAGATGCTAACAAGCTTGTTGGGTAGCAAGTACATCGTACTCGAAGGTACGTACATACATGACATCGGGATATACTTTGTAAAGGTTCCGTTCAGGAAACGAACACGTTGGATAGCCTTAAATCTTCAACTCTGAAACGAAACAATATAAATTAGCCAGCGGCTTAATTTTTAGTTGCCCGAAAAAGTGATATGCTGAGACTGCTTAGTCTCACGGTTAAGATTCCACAGACGCAACAACGCCAAACCTTTCGAGAATTCAAAAGGCTAGGTGGTATCTGACATCTATGTCAAAGGAAAGGCAAAAATGGGGACATATATGCATAATTTTTAGGCCGTCCTAGGCTTTTACAAGATTTAAGTTGGATAGGAAGTTGAATCGTCTAGAAATGATCTTTTACAATTTTTTTTTCCATGGCTTTCTATCTTGCGATCTTGCATGTATTAGAATATTTCCTCCTATTTGGTTCCTCTTCTGGGAGCTGATGACCTTACTTCTTCTAACCATGTTATTTTTGGTCGACCTCTTGCCTCCCCTTCTTTTCACCTGTTTTAGCTTCGAACACCTGTCTATCTGCCCTTAGTTCCGACATGTTTTTCATGTGTTCATACCACCTGAATTTGCTGAAGTGCTATTTTCCACTGTTTATAATTTTGTCTAAACGTCGTGTTTCTGATCTTTCCTAATTTTGTTTTATCTTTGACTCTTACTTTTGTATCTTCTGGCATCTCTCCTCAACTTCTTTTTTGCCTTCCCAAAAAGATGTTATTAGTACTGTTAAATAGTCTTTCTTCAAATATTACTCTTTCTTCTATTTCTTAATCCCCTCCTAATGTTGATCTAAATTTGTATACTTATACCAGGCTTTGATTTTCTTCCTTTGTTACATGTTATTATTCTGTGTTCCCTATGATCATCGTTGATTTTAATTATTCTCCTGTGAGGCCGCGAACGAAGTTTTCTTCTACTAGATGTCAGTGCGTACAAATAGAACTAAGATCAATTTCGCAATCAATCACGTTGAACCTTCCTCTTTACGACTAAATTTCTTTTGTATAAAGGATTTACACGAAGATGGTAGTAATACGATCTGTAAACATTGATAATACATTTTGTTTTAGAGACCAGACCAATAAAAATTAATATTCTTCGTACCTTGTATTCGTATCGATAACTTGAATTTAAAGATTAAAAAGACACAGCGTGAAGCGTTGGTTTTGTTTTTGGTAATGGAGCACCACATTAGTCGACGACTTCTCGTTACGTGCACACGCCAGTTTAAACGACGATGCCAAATCAGGCTCACTAAAAGCAATGGATCCTCAAAAAACATCGTTGCCGTACATCCGATTGAAGGAATATCTCCAGTCTTTCAACGTTCTCCAGAATTAGGCGGCAGCCTCTAACGTATATCGTCACTCTTTAAGCACTCTGGGTGAAAAATCGGGAGGTCGGCGGAAGTCGTAGAAGTCAGGCCAATTAACTGCGCTCCGGTTAGTCGGATAATTTGGCATCGTGAAAGAGGACCCACCGTTGTTATCACTACTGTTTGTGCCACCAGCGGCTTCCACGAATTCCGAAATCGATGGTACACACAGATTGGTTGGTCAGAATTTGTAGGCGTTCACTTCTCACAAACCGAGGACCTGGGCGATGAGCCTCAAAGCTGTATTTTGTAAGACTTTATATTTTTGTAATATTTCGTAATAATTTCATATTATTTTTGTAATATCTTTTAGCTGAAGAACACAAGACGCCTCACTCTGATTGACATGGTTTAACAACGGAAACTCAAAGAATGTTTACTATATTTTGGTGAATGGTGACGAATTATGCATTTATTTCTGTGAACCACCCAACCAAATGCGAAGAAATCGACAACATTTGTTCAATGACAATAACGAACTGTGTCTAAGAAAATTATTGCAATTGCGGGTCATGGAAGATCGAAGGACAACTGCTTTAACAGTTGCTTCAAAAAAATGGAAAAATGTATCAATCTTTCTGGAGAATACTATGATTTAATGTTTGTTACTAAGGCTATATGCAAAATACCGGTGTCGTTAACAACTACGATTTCTCAGTCTATAATTACCCGACGTACAAATCTATATCAATTTGATTGTTACCGAAAAAAAAAAATACAACCTTGTATATCGAATACCTACGGAATCCATTAGCAGATCTAACCAAAACGTTTTCGTAATCAATCAAACGTACAACAAACACACCACATATATATATATATCCGAGCATCACCATCAAGCGATATGAACGCATCTATTCTTTTTTTACGTGTACAGCGGAGGCACATCACAAAAAACGCCATGACAAGGGTCCAGACTTCCTAATAATAGCCATTGAAGGCCGTCCAAGGCAACAGCATTGTGCACCGTAGCCCCGCTTCAATGCGTGTACCGTGCTGGGTTTTTAGTTTCCGCCATATCATTAATATTCATAAATTATCCTGCGCCGCTGTTGCTACGATAGGGGGGCGCACGGACAATAACACTAAATTTATAGACGCCTGGATTTTAATACCCGATGTCGGCGTTTGGCGGCGCTGTAGTCGAACATCGAGTAGAAGTAAAATTAATGATAACCAGTAATTACAATTAATTCTCTTATTTGTAAGCGGAGCGGTGCTATTTCCGAGACGAGATCTAGACTCGTCTCTAATTATTAATCACTCGAAAATGGTGGTCGCTAGTTGGTATCTATATGCATTAGACGAAGAGCGTGTGCTGTTATTGTGATACAGCTGGTATTCGTGCTATTAATCTATTGGGGGGTCTATTATTATTCTATGTAGATGGAAGCATCGGTTTCTCTACAATGTAGCTGCGTGTAAGGATTAAATTAAAGATACTTGTCATCGTAATTCTATAACGACTCTGTTTCTGAAAAGGAAAAATTGATTAATGGTGGTGACTCTTTGTAACCCGGCTCGTAATCAATAATTTCTTGTATTTATAATTCATATACCAAGAAAATAACTGCGGCACTGCAAAATTCTCGGTAAAGAAGGAAGGATATCTGAAACACTATATATGCATTATATTTATTAAAATTACATCAACAGTTTTAATATTTTCATTCATCCCTCTTTATTTCTGCTGTTATTTATAGACTAATCTTTTAGTCTTTTAGCCTCGATTTATATTTACCAATTTGCAGGGGAACTTCGGGTTCGGGATCTCATTGTAAATAAAATTTTAAGGGTGCTGTATAGAAAAAGGTTAATTTTTCTGTGACTCTATATACATAACTTTAACAAACCAACATTTTCTTGCTTTCGCTACATAGTTCCCTTACATCGGGTTGTCCAGAGGTCTTATCCAAAATAAACAATGCTTTCAAAGGCAAATTAATTTTTACGACCAACATCCAACGTAACCCACCCCTTATTTTGGACTCTATACCCAAAGAGAAGGTTTGAACTCCTTTAAATACCAAAAGAACAAACAATTTTAACTTTAAGTAAGAACCAAAAGTATTGGCAAAGGCCATGAAGGCAAGCCTGTCCTTGCTCATTCTGCGATCTGGTACCCTCTCTACGCCTTGGTGAGCTAGAGCTTTGCAGACAATACTAAAAACTCTTGAAAACCGCACATATAAATTTGACTTGGTACATGAAGCTGTAGAGATCACTGTCAATCCTGGGGACACACTCCTCTTCCGAAGATCAAAGTCAAAGAACAGCAAGATCAAGCATTAGAAAAGAACTCGAAATACGGCACTCGGTGCAGTCAAACAACTGTATCCCTTCCTCTCACCCGTCTCAATCCTCAAACGGGCGTCATGTTGTATACGTCACGGAGGCATACACTTACATTACCTCCCTTGAGAGTGTACAGAATCGCTACTTGCGATTAGTACTATAGGTATCTCCGTTACATCGATATATCTGAACGAGACCGAGGAGTTGTAGGAATTCCCTTGCGAGGCTCATCGAGAGCTTCTTCGAGAAGACGCAAAGGAACCAGGACTCCGCCATGAAGAACGCCCCCTTCCGAAGAGCCCTTTCCGAAGCGAGGCACCAGACCTCCTACGATTATTTTAGTAGGCTGGCGTAAGTATCATCATTGACAATTAACACAGCATGCTAACGCATATTTTCCTTTTTAAGAAGCATTGCAAAGAAATGAGTCCAGAACGAAGACTGCGAAGTTCACACACCCGAGAAAAAAGGCCCCAACAAGAACATCACGAAGATGATGGTACTGAATGAACCGAGGTCCGGACACTGTGAAGGTGACAAGTGTTATCGATTGAGGAACGCCATAAATGCAATCTATTGTGTAACTAATTAGGTTTCACTAATTGCAACGTTGTACTCCGTTTTGCAAAAGCGGGACCATAAAAGCATTGGAAATTATAATTTATTCGCGCAATTATCTATTTAATCCACTATTCTTCAAACTTGCAGAGAGAAGAAGGAAGAACTTGAACGTAGCAGAGAACATCAGGAAATTTTCAGTAAAATAAATATTACATTTGACGAAGGTGCATGCCTATAAATAAGCATTTTTTACATTGAAGCAATTCCAAAGCAATTTAGTAAAAAAAAGAGTCATCATTGTATCGATGTCGTTGAGTTATTCCCTTTTTAACTATGTTTTTTTCCTATTCCTCATAAATATACCAAATCGACGTTTGAAAATCTATACGTACACATACATTATGCAGCTCGCTACTCTGGCGATAAAACGAAAAAGCATTCTATCATGGTTACTACCGGCTAGAATAAATCAAAATGTTTACTCTCTCTCGCACTGGAAATCGTAGCCGCGACAGCAGCGCCGCCCAACACAATTTATATTTCTCGAAATTTTTGCGCTAAATTATCTAAAATAAATGACGTTCGTTTTATCCCCAGAAATGAACGATGAAAAATGCCCCATACGATCGCGATATCACGTGAAACATAACGATACGTATCGTTCAGATCGTACGTGCGGGGATATGGTTAGGTATATGGAAAAAAAAACATGGGGCCCTTTTATTGGGCGATGATTAATCACGTTTTATGAAATCTCCGCTATACGCGACGCTGTATGTAAATAATGGCCTGACGCTATCCTTTTTCCGCTTTTTTTTGTTATCGAAAAATAAACAAAAATATGAAATAATGAAATGCCAACGAAATTAGATCGTTTCTCTCTGTTTTCTTTTTTTTATTTTTGTTTTAAATTAGATCAAGATATCGTTGTGCAGTAAGAAGCTCGTGCACCTAGAGAATTACCAGAACGACACTAGAAGTGTTCATCTCAAAATGAGAAAATATCGCAAAACCAACAGATTTGTGTATAAACTAAACAAAACAACTTTTGAATGGATTTATCAATCTAATTCCTTCAAATAGTTGTTTCGATTGAAGAATTGCATCTCTTCTAACGTCTTCCTACTCGAAATATTGCCTGATTGCAAAGAAAGAAACGTATGAACGGCTAGAAGACTTGGTAGCGACTCACATAATTTATTATTCAACGTGTTGAATGTCTCCTCCGCAAGGATTCCAGAAATGCAGAAAATAAATTGAAACGCTGATTTTTCTACGCAACAAAGATATCCATGACTCCGAAAACAGGATCACCTTCACCTGGATAGATTTCGAAATAACTTTCAGCTAGCTGAAGAGGTGGTCACTATTCGTAAGTTGATGTAAGCTCAACATTGCAAGAACTTGATGGATCATGAAAATATTTGTCTTAAATTTAAGAAATACGAAGCAATAACATACGACGATGGCGGTAGTTTCGTATTCAGAGATATCTTTCGATAATTGCCATATGAGGTAAGATCTACCTCCAGTGCCATTATCTCAATAATCCTCCTGCAGTCTTCTCTCCTGGGTGTATGGACCTAGATGTTTTCGTCCTAGACTCCTCTCTCTGCTGTACTCCTAAAACAAAAAGGATGTACGTTAGTATACTGCATTCATTATAAATGATAATACGCCAGCTTATTAAGGTAGTCGTAGATGGTCTTATGATTTAGTACACTTGCAAGGGTGGTAATGCGAGAGGGTGCTACCCGTGACCCAGATGGAACTGGCGCTGATAAGAATCTTGTACGACATATATAATATGACCCCTGTTTGAGGTTTCTCTCAAAATTCTCTACAAAATTCAGCCCTTTATTGAAGACAATGTTAAACGCAATCGCTTGCAACTTCTTGGGATTGATTGTGAGTCCATGGGGATCGAAGAAGGTAGAAATTTTGGTAAACATGCCCTTTTAGACCTTGGAGTGATTGATATAGGCAAGTCTCCCTCTTGTGGCTCTTCCCTCTGTATCCCTTTACTCTTCGAAAAAAAATTATATCTCCAGCCAATCATTAATCCCCGGGAAATGTTGTATTTTCAGGCCTTCTAATTTTAAGTAATTAAATGCGGAAATTGGTATTTAATCAACTAATTAATTCAGTCTGATAGTTTTGCAGTGTTTTGCTACAATTTTTCTGCCAATCTTTGATATTTCCTTCAAACATTCTCTTCATTTTTCCATTAGAGTATAATCTTATATGCCATATTTCAGGAAAAAATTCTTAATGCGTTTACCTTGTCAGACACATTCTTTCAAGGACTGTTTAGAAATGTAAATTTTTCTTTCAGCATGTACTTCACTTGGCAAAGAAATTAATAAAAAAAAGGGGCTAATCCGAGAGGAAAATTTGGAAAGGCTGCATTTTGGTAGCTAGTCTTATTTTCTAAGAACAAGTATTTTTGCCATCTTCTTTTTCTTATCTTCTTTTCTTATCTTCTTTTCTTTATTTTATTGATTGCGAAGTACTTTCCCTGTATTCATTTTATTGTTTTATTGTTTCTTGTCCTTTATCCTATGGTCGGTACGTATTTCTGTACAAGTTAAGATTCATTTATATCCCGCAACGTGGCTCTCATATTATTCTAAAAATCTTGTTTCTTAATATTCTTATCCATTCTTTTGTTGCGTATTCCTAATAATAAATACCTTAATTTCTTAGACGCTTCCTTTTTTACAAATATAGTGATAATATGTTATTGTCTAACGTCTGAGAAAATTGATTTTATGTAGGTAGATTGCTCTTTTAATACTTGCCAATTAAGCACTTTTCAATCTGCATTCTTTACAATAATATTCTTTGCAACTTCTTCCCTCAAGAAAGACCGCTTTAAATTATCATGTATACCGTTGCATAATAGGCAATTATAATTACTTCGTTATCGACGGAATATCATTTCTTTTAAATTTAACACGCCATTGTACGTTGTGGCTTAGCAGATCTGCAGCCATTTTTTTCCCTTTTTAATATTTGAAATGTATTATTTCGCCCGATACAATGTTCATATTGTTCCCGTCGAACAATAGAATTGATTACATCGGAAAAAATATTATGTAATTCCCTAGGAGAGACCATTTATTCGCTGTATTTGTATTGTCGTATAGGAAAGAACGAAGTTATTATTTGTTTTCCGTGTATTTTGTACTATCCCGAGGAGAACAATTAGCGGAAGCTTTATTCTAATAGATTGTTCGTGTCTTTGAACTTGTCTTGCAAACGATGGATTTTTGGTATTCTAACAACCGTTGAGTCTCTTAAGTTTTATTCTTTTTCCTTGATCGTTTTGCCCGTGAATGTACCCACATCTTCGCGCAAAAAGAAGCAAACCGAACGTCAAGAGAGAATAAATCTTGAAATAAAGTCGTCGCATTACAAGGTTGAGATTCGAATTTATTTTAGCGTTATAAATTGCGCTGGCGTCTCTCTTCCCTTCGCCTCGCTTCACCACATGGTAGCTTGAAGGCTCTCCGACGGCCGACCGAGAAAAAATTCGCAGCGAATTGAGTAACCATTAGTTAGCCCAGGCATTTTATAAATTGCAAAATGTAAATTATCGTTAACTAAGGCGTCAGCTGTTTCTGAACGTGACACATTTTACACCCTTCTTTTTTTTTTGTTATTACGGCCATCATCGTTGGCTTCTCGGGCGAACATAATTTAGCTGTTAGTTTCGACTAAATTTGCCCATAGAGAAAGCGATGAGGGAAAAAAATCTCGGAGAACAGGAGTCAAACGAGGTTTGAGGAGTTAGAATATTAATAATAGTTGTTCTTCTTAGAAGCTTACGGCATACATACCTCGTTAACAAGATGGGTTAGACGCACATAAGAATAATTGAGGAGGTTTTAGGGAATAGCACAATCGGAAGATTTTGTATGTAAACTATGTGTATTTGATGGTTATTATCTGCTTCGGGCTTATATCTCGCTGATGTGCATTTCACATGCGCTCTGTTTTACAAGTGTATACGAGGATAGTTTGAAAAGATTCAACCTTCAGCATGAAGATGACGAAGATATTCCAGCAATATAACGGTCCATGCGTTGAAAATTCCTTTGAAAATTTCAGCCATGTAGGACGGTCAATTGTTGTTTAACATCAGTCGATGTCAAAACTGAAGAAACGCCTACTCATTTTAAAGCCAGGATTGACGCTGTTTACAGGGGCTCCGTGTCATTATTGGCCACGCTAAAATATTGAGCAACCGATTTTAGAAGTGGTTGCATGGTTTGTTCGGGTCGGCCAAAAACTGCAATTACTACCGATAGCATCGGAAAGATTCACTAAACGATGCTTGACAGCGATCGAATCAAAGTTAGAGAGATAATAGAGGCCGTGAGCACTTCGGAAGAACATTTTATCATTTATTCGCGGAATGCCGCTGTTGTTCGCTCATGACCAAGAACGCATTGGCACGAACACTTTTAAGGACCTCTTGAAGCAACTTAAGCAAAATAAGTCGAATTTTGGTTAATAACTTAAATCAGACCGGTAGTGAATGGTACCAGTACTTTCGAAGCCAAGGCACAGTTAAATAGTGTTTCCATATGTTATATATGCATTTATATGTTGGTATTTATTGAAAATTGTAATCTAATAAATGAGAACAGAGCGGGAGTCTTAAATTGAGGCTTGAAAAGAAAAATAAGCAGGTTTGCTGTTTTAAAAAAATTCTCATAAATTGAATCAAGCAATACTAATACCACAAACCATTTAGATGGAGATGACCTAGAGGTATGAAAAGATTATGAAAAGTGACTTGACTTTGATATTTTGATAAATAACTCACACGATAACCTCATTTTTCAATGCTTAATAACAAGCATAGAAGAATTTTAATAAAAAAAAAAAGGAAAGGCAGCGTCGAAATTTCTACGAAAGTCCTCTCAGTATGTACAAAAAGAAGACGCACACAGTGCAGACTATTAACTCGTCGACAAATTGCTTGTCGTAAAATTAAAACATATACAAAGCGCAATCCGAGAGGCAATGATTTTAAAGTTAAAGTCGCGGCAACGACGACAAAAGAAAAATCACCGAAAACCTCATTCCTGACAGCTTTAACGCCGCGTTCGTAAACACTATAAAGACGCTTAAGGTAAACAGTAACTTGTAAATATAAACTTACGGACACCTACTTTAACCATGGCCATATCTTTGCATTCATACGGGCCTGCATGTGTTTATGAGTGTGCGCTGCATCTTTTTCATCTATATACAATGCATACGTCCATGTGATTGTTGTATATATACGGATGTGTGCACTTAATGTACGAAGTTGTAAAGAATCCAATAAGACAGAGACATGTTAGTCTTACGAAACGTAAATAAAAAGCAAATGTGCGAGTTCACTAAGGGCAAATTGTTTATTTATAGCAACTTGTGTTGGTAATATCCTGGGAGAGGTGTATTTTCGTAATGCTTTCTACAAGACATTGATTTTCGCACGTGAAGGAAATTTACAAGCATATTCGTAGTGCTTCTAAGTTTCCTTTTCGAAAAGTCCTACGTTGGAAAAACTTACATTTTCCTGTCGAGGAGGTATAACACAGCAATATAATTGCAATGAAGCAATGTCTTAAAAACCCTTAAAATTGCTCATTAAGTAGAATCATACTTATTGATTAATACAGATTGTATCGCAAGATTCACATGGTTTTAAGCAGACAATAGCTACGATGTTACGATTTCTCTGAAAAAAAAATGAAGAAACAATAGCCTGCATCCATCTTAATGATCAGAAACGGATACACTTTCTTTCGAACAAAGAAGACATAAACATGAACAATAAGAATAAAAAAATAATAAATAAAGCTTACAACGCAAAATTGATGTATCACTTTTTCCGTTCTTGGTAGTGTGGAAAGGCAATAATTTTCCACAACACGGCTGTTTCGAGGATACGGCAATCCTCACTTTCAACCGTTGACAGTAGTTCAGTCTACGGCTGAGAACAGCTGTCCCAGATCGATTAATTAAACTGGTGTGGTACGGAGTGTGCCAATACTTTTGTGCTGTTTATAAAAACGAAAATTGAACGTTAGTGACCCAATCTTTCATAACTTTTAAAAAACGTGAAATGAATAAATTTAACTCAGGTATATGATAATTAACCAACAGAATCCAATAAGAAGGTCGAAATTTAATAGGTTAACTGCAGTATATGAGCAAGAAAGAGAAGAAAACGGTAGCTCGCTCAGATCTATCGACTAGCGGCAGCGTTATAGATATTAGGGCAAAGGAAAAATTAATGGTTTGATAAAGAATTGCAGCAATACTCATTCTTAGCGTATTCAATATCAAGATAAAGTTCTCGTTAGGATGTCTCCGAATTATAACAATCTAATTTCGTAAATTAAGGTGGAAGTTCCTTAAAAAAGAAGCTGTAGCTGCAGTAGCGCAGCTGTTGTGTTAAAAAAATATTAGCATTTATTTTACTTACTTTACAGTTTATCTTTGATCTATTAATTCTCTGTAAGTTTATCTGCATGTTACTGCGTTTTGCAGAATTATGTATTCTTTCAGGTACCTATCGTAAGGTATTAGCGATAGGTACCTGCGATTGGATATCTTAAAGGTTATAGAAGAAAAAGATCTACCAGATATACGTCAACCAAGAGAAAAGAAAAGTTTCGTCTGTTTGGTGCAAATTTAGCATCAAGATGGTAGAAAGGTAGAAAATTTAGGGCGAGTAAGAGATAGATCAACAAGACTTTGAGACTAACAATAGGTAAAGAAAAGATACAAGATACGTCGTGGCGCCAAGTCTTTTAAAACAAAATACAAACTATGGTTGTCTGGAAGACATTCGGCACAATGAAGAAGGACAATGAAAAACAAATATTTAAACGGATAATTAATAAATATATTAAAATATAATTTATAATGGTAAATGAATAATAATGAGAAACTACGATTATATGTGTAAGTGGTGGTTACATGATGTACTTATATGGGCACTTTTCATTCGGATATGGCTGAATAGAGAGTAGAGATAAGGATCAAGAGATTGGAGGACGACTCCAGGTGGCGGGGTAACTCGCCATAAAAGAATAAAATAATAAAATAATAAATGAAAAAGTGAAATATTATTATAAGAATGTTAAAATAAAAATAAAATTCAACAAATGTTAAATAAGACAATGAATAAACTGATCGAACTAAATTAGAAATCAACATTCAAAAGATAAACGCCTAGCATTACAGAAAATACAACATGTAATTGATGAGATAAAAGACAACAACAACAAATGCAAACAAAACTTAAAGTAATTGATGCGTGCTGGAAAACCTGCAGCAACAATGCCGCAGCAATAAATTCTAGTCAATAGATAGTAATTAAAGAAAATGTCATGGGCAAAATGTATTATTTAAGATTAAATATAATAATTAAGCGCATAACGACGACAAAGCAAGTTCTAATTAAATGAAGAAATAATAAACATATTGGTTTAACACTACCAAGGTCCATGTCCTAATTTCTACAATATCCTTGGCGCAATTTAAAGAGAAGAGAGCGAAAAATTAAACAGAAAGACCAAAATAATACCTTCACATGCTCTCTCAAGAAAAATATATGCTTCCCCTAAAATACCGCATCTTATATTAACTCTTATCATCGTCAAGACCTCACGTTTACAATAAAAAACCAAACATTCAATTAACGCATCGCATTCAGAAGACATCCGATGGAATTCAATAAGCTCGCAATTTTACAACTTTCATCGATACTGCTATTCCGCATTCGCAATTCGTTCGCCGTGGAGGATATTTTAAATTGTAAGATGGATCTATCCGGTGCAATCGCTATTATATTCCGCGCGCACAGTCCAAATGGAACGTCGCCATCGAAGGAATGTTTCATCGAACGCCATAGGCGCACATTGACTGGCATTACGGTCCATTGTGTTCGGTACGCAATAAGAAATTCAATGGCAAACGTTAGTGCCGCACGAATTGTCCCAATTTCTTTTAGGCTCGCCTGCGCTGCTACAGTACGTAACGATTCTCGCGTGTGCCGAACGAGGACTCTCTATTTATTTTTTCGAGGAAGGAAAGATTCGAGTATAATTTAAGCGGTCCTTTTTAAGTAAACAACCTACATATACGAATACGTATGTAACATATGGCAAACGTACACGTTAATAAGTGTACATTGTGAAGTCGTTAAGTTAATTGTTGCACGAAATATTGAAATATTGATTACGTAACATTTCAAGCGTTCAAAAACCTTTAAGTTTGCCGTATTGAGTCCAATTAAATTAATTTTATTGTCGAAAGAAAAAGGAAGAAAAGAGGATAAAGTAAATGACAACTACGCCAAAAAGAAACAAACCACCTTAACACAAAAATCCTTTTATCGTTGAAATTCATAAATGAGCGTATCGCTTTTAGGTTAAAGTAATGCGCAAAACCATCGGTTAACAATGAAACCAAGGTTAATATTTACTTAAATATATCTTAATTGAGTAAATGTGTTGTTGAATTGTTTCAAGTTTCAACATTCTTACATCATTTTAGTTTGTTTCGCTTCTCACAAAGTAAGTTAATGAAAGGGTGTTTATAATAGTGATATGCATGCTTTCAATTTGATAAACGTAGCTTATTGTTGTAATAAATTTATGCCAACATAATAATTGTTTCCTTACATCATTAATATCCTTACTTCCACAGCCATATCGTCGATCATCTTATCGAGGAATGGGAGAACAGATAATAGAAATGCTTTCTGTCCCATTCCTTTCCTGCGCTGCGAATCGATACTGCTCCAATAGCTTGCATATATCCGTCTAAGTTCTTTTTAGCGTTTCCTTCTTTTGCTCGAGATAGAATTACTGTCAATAAGGTTGGGACAGAAGGAGTCGGTAAACGTACGGTACATGGCATTCAACGAACATTTTCTTTTTTGTAGCACTTGCAGCACTTCTAACGTAATTCTCTGTTTTTTTCTTTTTCTTTCATGGACTTTCCTTAGCGACCTCTGCTTTATTATATATTATATAAATTAGCAGTTATAAGTTACTTTGTTAAGAAGTAGCATCCGTCAAACTTCTCAGGCGTTGTAGGCACTGGGCTGTTGCAACCAATAGAAATGTTCAACATTCAAGAGAAATAGTTAAAAATTTCACACAAATCGCACCGATACTATTGACGGCAAGCACATTCTGATCAAATGCACTAATGATAGTGGTACCTGCTGCATGTTCCAATGACCGAAAATATTTTTCAATTGTTTTACTGCTACTAGTAGACGTGTTTCACAGGAATTAATGTAGGAGCCTATGAAAGGTAACAGTCATATTTTTAGGAAGTGTCTGATAGGATAAAAATTATAAAAAAAGGACAGGTGTAAAAGGATACTGAATAGACGACCAGTTCCAGGTACCGAAAATCCTCCTCTGCCTTTTATAATAACAAGAGATGAAACGTTTGGTTTAGTGGGAAATGTATTTTTAAGATTAACGAGACAACATTTAACTATCAAGAGTATTCAATTATCGGTTAACGAAGGCACGCGAAATGTCCCTAAATGTTGGTAGTAGCGATGGCTTTAACATTTTAGTCTCCCAATAATATTTTTATAGGTGTCACCACGTTTCCTACTTAAGATAGCACTAATATAGTCCGTCTGTAAGACGAAGACCCTTTCGGCATCTATTGAATTACCCCGAAAGGTAACACCATACTTCAGACGTGAGTAAACATTGGGCTAGCGCACATACATTGAGACGCGGGTGCCAACGCTACGAGAGATGACCCTTAACGAGCAATTAACATAGGACAATTTTATTAAAATATGACTTCCAAAATAGATCAGAATCCACCATCCACCTCAGAAAGAAAACAAAGAACACATCTTCAAAGCAGGTAAGGATGTCTGGATTGCTATTTGCAAACTTCATTAGTTTAATTTTCATGTCGCATGTCATTTTCGCAAACATGATCATAAAGTCAGGTATTACCACTCAAGGGTCCTTAACAAACAACGCCAATCGACTAAATATGGAATCTTGAAGCACAACCATCTACTATGATCGTATTTCGTTACCTCTGGTAGTAGCCCTCTCGTTATCTCCAGGTTTCCCAACAATACTTCATGGTTCACATGATCGAACGCCTTTGATAGATCTATCAACAACACCACAGCAACTTTAGCTTTCTCCAATCCAAAAGTAATCTCATCTAGCAGCTAGAACGTTGCCGGCGATGCGGTCTTCCTACTGACGTAACCATTTTGTCGGCAATTTAATATATTATGTTGCCCTAAACGGCTCCTTTTCAATATTTTGAATGTTTCATGACATGATTGTGGACGAAACATAGAGCTTTCGACCTACCTTGATACTGTCCAACTCCCACCTTTAGTTTCTAATTATTGAAGCTGGTCTAAATCTCGATGTTTACCTCGTGATCTGAAGTGCTGAAACGTATCTATCTTCATTTAGTACTGCAGTTCCATAACCTTTGTCAAGCTTTATCTCTCAACTCATTAAAAAGAATAAATGAATTTTATATGGCCCAGTAAGCTATTAAAAACACTTTGATCTAAAATCTTTGTCCTTCTTGCTAGCCATCATTAACATATTATTCCAATATTTACATTCCTTTCGTCGACCGAAATATGAAGACTAAAACTCCCTTGTTAACGAAAAAGTTATTAGCGGTCCGTTTTATTAGACATTCTCATCGTTCCCGTTCTTTATTCTTGCTTCCCTGAACCGGTTGGGAGCACATTGTCGTTCGTTTTTCTTCTTCTTGTTCTAAAGATTTTTTCAGGGAAACGCGTGGTAAGGTTCATCTTTTTCGCCTTTCCTTCCTTCTGGCTTTCGAACAGTGTCCTCGTTGTTAACACACCGCATGCAGCACACACACAGACGCGCTAGATGGTAAGAACTTGTTAAGTCGCGCTTTTGGCGCGACGCCAGCGCCAGAGATTTACAATCGAGTGCCGCTACTCAGACTTATTTATCAGTTAGTTTTAAATGAGGCGAGCGCATCTTAAAGGGGCCGTCTCCGTATATCTCGCGCTCGCGGCATTGTCCGCACTTTAAACGCACGGTTTGCTGACCGAAAATAACATTTTTTTTGAGGCGAAAGGAAAAAATACTGTTTAATTAAGTTAAAGCAGCATATTTAGGATATTAATAACAATTAGAGAATAATGCTATTCTTCCAACAAAGGACAGACTACGATAACTATGCATCTTTTCCTTCATTTTAACAAGTTATCGATTTATTAAAGAGGTTCAATGATTTAATAGTATCACATAATATACGTTCGATAACCTAATATTTACAATAAAAGAAAACAAATCGAAAGCTTTTGTTCGTGTCGTACGTAACTATGCACATTCGTACGTATTTTCATGAAGTACTTGACCCCGAAACTTATTTGAATAACGCTGACGCATCTCCACGGTTAAAAATATACGTACGCATAATTCACAAACACACCATCGATGGTATCTGCATAATATCCGTGTGTACTTTATTACACAGGCTGCCAGAAGAAAGTCGAATGTTCGATTAAGAATTAATATTCATCAAGCGATCGTGTTAATAGTAAAAGTTGTATAGGTACATGTATGTTTATTCATCGTATATGTCGTGTATGATGGCTGGAATATCCGTCGTTTGTTAATAAGAAAAGAGCCACGTTCATTATACGTTTTCGTCGATATATCAAATATTGAAGTATGGAAATAATGGGAATAAATATGTTTAAGGTAATGTCAAGGATAAGACATAGCCAGAGTATTTGATATTAAATTTGACGGAAGACTAGAAGCAAGAGCATACGTAAACGAGAAATTTTGTAATGATAATTGCAACAACATCGTCCAAAATATGTAGAATATGCCGCTACTTTGATACTTAACACGCGTTAATTTGTCTGACAAAAATGAAGAAGCTTGCTATTCTCTATTGTAGCGATTCAAACAATCGTAGGAGAACCAAACAATTTCAGAGCGAACGATTTCTTTTTAAAATAAATAATAGAAAATTAATGAGTTCTTAAGTAAACCGTATAAATTTAGTGGTACAGATAGCGTAAAGTCTAATTCGCCAAACTATCCGTCTGGGATCGAGACACGAGCTCGCCACTTATTTAGCGTGAAGTCTTCCGTACTTTACCTTATTCCTCCTAATTTGCCAGATGCTTGGAGAAGTAAACGTATGCCTACGAGCGCAATAATTTACGTGATCTAATGTAGCAACAGAATTCTTGGAAGATATACATGTCTTTTGTAACAAACGTTGCAAATTTTGAACTACCCTTACTTCCAACATGATTGTTTTATTTAAATTCATCGATTTTAATGAACGTTGTCGATATGCAGATCTTTTGGAGTTATATATCTACGTTCTGGCTAAATTTAAATTTGTTAAGAAATCTTGGTAAAATCTATTGCCATGTTCATCGCTCGCTTCCTTAAGATCGATCCAGATATGAATGGAGGAAATAAATCTTCAGGAACATGTTTGCTTTAAGCTTTGCCAAGGAAGTTCGTTAACACAGTTGTGCTTCTATTTCATTTAAGATATTGTCGAAACAGGAATCTTTTATTCAGTTTTTGGTTTGGGTTCCGACGAATATTTCCTCTTCTGCTTTAATTTCGCTTATTTGGAGAAATTTGTTTGTTTTTTTTTGTTTTTTTTTTTATAAGGAAAACTAACGATCTTTGTCCATCGATTTTATAAAGTTTTCTATAGATACCAATTTTATGTAAGTAAGTGGCAAGAGACATATTTCTGAATTAATAACCAAGAGTAAGATTACTTTTTCTATCAACGAAATGGAAAGAAAAAACTGGTCGAGATACCTGATAACTTTAATTAAAATTATTTTCTTTTTTTTCTTTTATTTTATTTATTTATCTTCACAAATTTGCTACTAAAGCCTCTCTATTTTATCCAGTAGTAGCTTTATATCTCCGAAAGTTTCTGATGATTAATTAAAGGCAAAAAAATGAAAGGACCAATTTTCTCAAGAAATTATCTTCAACCAAGCAATACTATCCTCAGGTGAGCAAAAATTATTATAATTCCATTCAGTAAACAATATAGATATATTGAATGTTGCTCACCAAATGGAGTTGCTAAGTAGAGCGACCTTTCTCTTACTTTTAATATGACCAACGCATACAGAGTCACCATTGGAATAGAAGAATTTTTATTTTCATTGCGAAGGAGAACGACTTAAAGACTTGTATGCAAGACATTTATAAAAAGTCTTCACTCGATATAGGCTCATCGCATCCAGTCAAGCATTGTCACCGTTACAGAACACCAGATCATTTTGTTTTGAAAATAAACGCTACAGCTGCTATTTTTTACTACGGAATGTGCGCATCCTTGTCCTTTTGTTTAATAAATTCCGTCGATTGAGCTTTAAAAGTGAGAGTTCTCCCTGATCTGTTAACGAATTCAGCTCACAGATTAAATCGGTGAAATCTGAAAATTTTAGGCGAGTCCTCGGATATATCATCAAAGTCGGTTTCCCTATTTCCTTGCCCCTTGTATTCATCTAGTGAATCCTTTAAAGCTAAAGGATGGTTTAGATGTTTTACTTTGTCAGTTATTGGCTCTCACCGTATATGAAACACCTCCTATTATTATCTGATATATTATTCTTGTTGTTTGAAATGGTTCTCCTAACAATGTATAATAATAAGCCATAAAGTTCCTAGGCAATAGCAGTTGCTACGTACGATCCTCCAGTTCAAGTATAATTGGTAGTAGTATTCAGCATGTGTACTTTACGCAAAGCATTTCCGGACGTTCTGCGGTATCGATCTTTGATCCTCGCCGATGGGAATTACACATCGACGTGCTCAATAAAAACCATCAGGAAGAGGAACAAAACCGGGTGGAAAAGAGAAGAAAGAAAAGAAAAATAACGAAAACACTGCAATAAACGCGACTTGAAAACATTCTGTTTTCGAGATAAAAGCGCCATAAAAGCAGCTTACTTCTCTTTTACGATCCTATTAAACCCTCCTCCGAAACGGTGAAGTTTAGCGGAAGAGAGCATCGCGCCGGTCGTAATTTGAAATTTTAATTTTGCTTAATATTTGTCGTGTACAAAGTAAGTACTTTTTTACGTTCTTCGGCGGCGTACGTTAACGATAATTATATCGGAAAAAGCGGGCGTCGAGGAATACCGTCAGTTAGCATTAGCGATGGCAGTTATATGGGTCAAGTATGGAGACGATTATTTCGTTTAATTTTTACGCTTGCCGTTACGCGAGAGCGTCGTCGAGAGCGCATGTAATAATTGCTAATGTCTATTGCTCCGATGCTCCCTTCGAGAAATGTATTCGTATATCCTTTGGTGGTAATACCGGCCCTTCTTCGTTTCAAAATATCATATTAGCATACTCTCTCGTATAGTGAACGAAAAAGGTATGGAAATATAGTAAAGAAGTACGTTAATATAAGTGCTTTTTATCAACATTGATCCAACGAATGAGTTTGTTATTTTAATAAACAGCTATTTATGATATCTATACAGTGAAAACGACTTTATAGATATAAAAATCCATTTATTAAAATTTAATAAAAAATTCCTAAAGTTTGTTCCGCTTCTCACAAAATAAGTTAATAAACGGGTGTTTATTATATCGTTGAACGGGTTTCAATTGGAATTGGATCGAGCAAGCTCGTCTGATCGTGTGGATTTGTTACGACCGTTGCATGTGGGATATTTCAGCCCAGTTAGGGCCATTCGCACGCCTAAGCTAAAAATTGCAGAAACTTTTTATGAACACATGTTAACGCGTCAAAATGATGTATTGATGTCAATCCTTTAGTTTGAATATTTCAAAGTAGTTCAACACATGATACACATGTGTATATACAAAAATACACATAACTTAATCAACTCAGAGGAACGGCTTTGAAACAAGTACGACTATAACAATAAACAAAGAAATGTGTGCGAATTATGATGATGGGTACGGTCCGTTCGCGGGAAATCGATAACATCGCGCTGGCGGGAAATGGACAACGTTTTTTTACCATCGTGGTGGTAGTGACGACCCTGGTTCGCGGCTTTCCTGATAATGGTGACCAGCTTCGCTTTATACACCTAACTCGCTTGAACCACTGCTTTGTATCTTCGTACGCAATAATAGTACCACAATACACAATACCGCGCAATCTTTTATATTCTTCGTCCATGGTTCTTCTAGTCTAGAGAGGATATTTATCCTTTATTCGATTTTTTTCAGCCAGCCCCCGATACTTAGACGATGGTTATCTTAGTTTTTTGCGCTTTGTTCCTAAATAAAAAAATCATCTTCCACCAACCACAACGCGCACGAAATATAAGGAAAAAATAATTTTTAAATAAAAAATAATTAACAAAATTCTCCATCAAGAACCGTAGAAAATCTTTGTAAATGTTAGAACTTTCATAAATTACTTAATGCAGACATGTATTGTTCTTGTGAATTCGAGTAAAAAAATTACTAAAAAAAAATAAATAAAGCTAGAATTGAAGAATTAAACGTTTAAATGGAAGTGCCTGTACGAGCTGAAGGCGTCTCAGACGAATGCGAATAGCATCTTGAAGCTCATTGGGTGATATCTTATATCTTCTAAAATTTTGACGTTTTTCTTTCTATACTCTTATTTGTAGGTAACCCCACTGAAAGGGCTCCAATGACTTTAACTCGGGTGACGTATTCAATAAAACCTCGTTATCCAATGCAAAGATCGGGAAAAATTGTATTCAAGTGCTGTTAAATGTAATAGAGCTGCGTCTTGATGAAACCATAAGTCATTGTCATTAGCACATTCACATCATGTGAATGTGCCAACTCATATATGTGCATATATTGTACGTAGTCTAACAGGTCAACTGTTCATTGTAACTCATACTGTGAGCCTTTCTAAGTCATTTGGTTATGACGCTATTTCGACTTGAAATTTATCGCTTAGATATTTTTATACTCTTATAAATTTATAAATTTATAAGAGAAGGAAGAAAAGAAAAATAACGAAAACACTGCAATAAACGCGACTAACAGGCTAATTGGGTACTGATCGATCCACAACGATGATAGAATTAAATTAAAACATTTATTAAACGTTTCGTAAAATTGTCGTCATCGATACAACACGATATAGTTTTCGCAATAGCGTTCGATCGCATCGAAGTAGAATAAGATCTCAAAGCGTGCTTGACCTACAATTCAAATTGGAAACAGTTCATGTGTTCCTTTCCGATCAATGTGATTGGTCTAGATATAAGCTTACGACAGATTTTAAGACATTCAGATTACAACCAGCTACGTAAATTCTATCAATAAGTTCCTCCCTCCAATTGCATTAGAAATAAATTAGACGAAAGCAGGAATCCTTATCGATAACTCTCCACGCAATACAATAAAAATCGATTCATTACAATCCCCTTGAACCGGATTACGGCACGCGCCCATGGGAAATCGTCGATGTTGTCTCAGCAGACCGGTCCGGTTCCAGTCCTAAGTACATTCGAATCTCACGATCCCCCACGGACGAATCTGAAACTAACCTCCCGAACTACCCCCGATTTACCCGGGGTTATTTATGCTCGTCCTTTATCCGCGACAAATCTCGGACACCTTTCCAAACATTCTGCCTCTCGTATAATCCACCTTTTATCCGGATTTGTCGATGGCGTCGGATGAAACGAGGCCAAGTTGTTAGATCGCGCACGATTTATGCGTTAGGAGTGGACGTTGGTGTTCAAACGATGAGCTAATGTTACTCTCGAGAAGAAAGGGAGATGGCCTGAATTTTAAATGCGATTTAACAACACAAGTTAGCGCTCTCTTTCTTTGAAATGGATGTGAGGTTCGGAAAAGGGCTACATTTAATGGCGTCTTCAATCAAATGACTTATTCTATTCTCCGGATTGCTGTTTTCTGTTCCTGGCAATGGTTTCTTTGAAATCAGGAAAACCTTATCGGAAACAGCTGATTTTGCTAACCGATTTTAACAACTGCGTTACACAAGCCTGCATATGATATACTCGAAAGAATTATGTAATTGTCTGCAAATACACCATTATTTCATGGAAAATTAAGATAACCAAGTATTGTCTATTTAACAAACTTATTTGCTAAATTTGATTATGTCAACTTGAATTACACGAATGCACAGTCTGATTGTAATAGTAACAAAGTAGTTTTTCTCGCTAGAATTAATTTAATGAAGCGAAACATTGGAAGGTGCGAATTTTCCCAGTTCCCCCGTTCGTTTTTGTGAATAATAACGTTCTAGCTTACATTCAAGGTTTAAGTGACTACACAGACTTAAAAACTAGGTTTAAGTATGACTTGACTAAGGAAACATCGCACCGGATTATCCATCTATGCGGTGGCGTTGAAGAATCAGATGTTGTATTACAAGAAGATCTGATCGGAATAAGCACTAGAGAATGAACTTAGGGTGCAATTCAAATTGAGGAAATCAGCAGCTCTGGCTTTAGAAAAATAGATCTGTTGGCGCTTTTCTTATAAACTATGCTCAATAATTGATAGTGACCACTTTCGAGCTAATCGTTCATCACTAGGCTAGGGTTAATGCTGTCGTAGGATTCAAATTAATCACGAGGTTTAGAAGTTATTGAACTGGATGCATTTTCTAATAAAACTAATTTCTTTATGAAACAAATAATCTCCAGTACCCTCTCCCTCCCGCCCACATTAACAATTCTTCACTAGCTTCTTTTAAATTCGATACTATTTATTCTTACTTCGATGCAAAGCAAGGACGCTACAAGAAACCTACACGACCAAATTCCGAAATTCTTCTTTTGACATTTAGTCCCCCTATACAACATTGTATATTTTCCTCCTTCGCTAAAAATAATTTTCGACTCGGGTAGAAGTTCGACGAGCGAGACTCGCTTTGAGAAATTATTACATGTTTGTATATTTCTTTCAAAGGAGCTTCCCTCCGTTCCTTTGACGATATTTTTTCGCTCGAATGGCGTCCATCGATTTGAATAGACGCATAAAGCGAGAAGCAGACGTTGAAGAGGCATCCTTTACGTTGTACGCTTCGCCATTCATAAATACTTTATGGAAAAATCTGTTTTTAAATTTTTACCTTTGCATAGGTGAAAGGTTATCGTACCTTTATGATAATTTTTTTTATGTAAGATTTTTTTTGGTTTCACGCAAAAGAGTGGATGGAAATGATGAAAGGGAGGGATACGTTTTAAGTTCTTACAAAACGGTGAAAGAAAAAGAAATTTTAAGTACACATATTTCCAAATATTCACCATTAAGATTTATATACTTTTGCTTGCGTTCACACCAATTTTGGAAATATTTTTGTTTGTTAAGTGAATCTATATCACCGGGAAGTAACACAAAGGCCTTTTTGTAATAAGCAACTTGTAGAAGTTCAATATCTATTTTTATTTCTAATGTCGTATATATGAAAAATCACCATTTTTCTCTATTTAAAATGACGTGAACCGGAAGTTCAAGAAAATAGATACAAAGCAACTGTAAGATATGATAATTTATAAAGTATAGCCCGTACGCTTCCTTGCTTTAAACGTTTGCCATGGATCTTATGACTTTTCTTCCAAAAGGTCCCCAAAGAAGGATGAACCCCAAAAAACAACTTCATAGTGAATTTTACTTTGTATTTGTTAGTACTAAAACTATACAACGCCTTTGTCTTCGCAATTTAAATTTGCATCAACATTGAGACGGTATCTTTCCGTCGAAATAGCGCTGCTATGAGCAATACGCAATAATTTTTTTAGATTACCAGTGTCCCTTCCGGACACAATAAGATCGTGTACGTAGCAAATTTTGCGCCGTCATGCATTTGGTCTCTTTCAAAAAGTTCCTAATAAACACCATCTATTATTGCTATTACATTTTCGTGTCTCCTCGGCCGTAAAACTCTAAAACTTCTCCAAACAGACGTTATCCCTTTCGTAAAAGACTGTCGGATATACATTTCCTCAAACTCAATAAAAACTTATAGTCAGTCGCGCACAAGAGATATCCATAGGCATAAAACTTAAGACGTATATATGGAGAGACTTGTATGTATCTAGCTGGCGATGGAGAAAGGATAAAATATCGTAAAATAAATTCACTTTCTGAGGATCCGACGGCTGCAGACAATATACTACTGCGCTCTTGGAAAGTCTACGTAATCTCTTTCGGTCGCCAGCTTTTATAGGGGAAGCATAATTCATGCAGATTGAGTCGCCCGAGAGAGTGAGATATACATATATACAGCCACGTCTCGGCCGAATAGAATAAAACATAGATTAAATAATAATTTTGCGCTGTCATGCGGAATCTGGCCGAATGCTTTGCTTGTGCTGGAATTACACGATGCGGGTGTGCCAGTTATTGTATCCCCAAAGCAAATAAAAGGCATTTTGAGAGCAACGTCATCTGCAAGACACTTACATAATAATTCTGTTTGGTTTTAGTAGCAATTTCCTCAAGTAAATACAACCGTTTAAGTTATCAGGTTCGCTATGGAACGTGCGCATGTCAAGGTTGTACGTACTCAGCGATGACACTTCGCCGGGACGTTAAACGGCGAACCCTAGCAAAATATTACGATTCAGAACCGAATCAGTAACTTGAAATCACTTATATTAATTTAATTACAAGAATCACAAATACTTTAAAGCACAAAACGTTATCCTTGGTTGAAATAGCCGAGCGTGTTTAGAAATGTTACACTTAAAAATTAGCTTAATTTGTGGTAAATATCGCAAGTCAACAAAATAAATAATCTTGTGGTCAACCTGAGGACAAAAAAAATAATACGTAAGAATTAATATAAACTCTACTTTTGTGGCTTAATGAGTTGTCAGACTAAAGAGTTTTTAGATAAAGCTGGTGTTTGGAAGAATCGTACCAATTTCTAACATATTCCTGAATTGTTCTTCTTTCTGTTCATCAAATACATATCATCAATAGGATATGAGCGTGGAGAAATAATCTTAAATATCAGTAACAAGCAACACATCTTTGCTAAAACAGAGCAATTAGTTAACGGATAGTCTTCTACTGAATTGAAGATTGCCATTTTACAAATTTGGAGAGAACAGTTCCAACGACGTAACGTAAGTCCAACACGAGCCACAAAACACTTATGTAATCCAGAAATGTTTTCAATAGCACAAATTGTCAACATATTTTCCACTTAATTAGACACCTATACAGCACCGTAATAATTGCTGGTAGAGGTAGCAAACGGTTGATTCCCGTTCGCGTCTAGATCTAACTTAAGGGACCGGAAAACTTCCAACCTAACACAGAAACAAGTATTTTTTTTATCAAAATCAATAATGTTTCCATCTTCTTTCATCTGTTCAAATAGCAGTTGGCATCTCGTTCTATAAAGGAAGCGTTTACGGCAAACTAATCGTGATGATTAGAGAGGGCAAAGGTGGATGAAATTATTACCTTTTTTGCAGAGACTAGATAGACTCGTGTTTTGTCGACTCTCGGGCACATCGGTAGGCAACACGAATCCATTCTCATGAGGCGAATAGACACGAGTCTATCTAGTCGCTGCAAAAAAAGGGATAATTCCACCTACCTTTGTCATCTCTAGTCATCAGTCGCTCTCTACAATAATAATCGCCAAACCGCCTCCGTATGGTAGACATAATGTGACAACTAATTATTATAATTACAAAAATCGCTTTTAGTTGGTCGTCCGGCTCTTTTCTTAATTAATTAAATTATTTATGTCTAATTTATTACATAATAACCGTTGATTTACGCCTGAAACCAAGATACTTCGGGGGAAACTTTCGCATGGAAAGCGTATTGGCTAAATAGAGCGTTACACAATCGAACTCGTGTATTATTGCAGCTCCGGAATTTTTATTTTATTTTTAGATTAATTAAGAGAAATCTAAAAAAAAAAACAAAACAATATTCGCATCGCGTTGGTATTTTTCTTTTTTTTTCTTTTTAGAAATGACGAAAATTCGAAATTTCAAGTAAAATAAATTGAAAAACATCCGTACATAGGTCACTTGCGTTTAATGCTATTTACATTACATTTATTCAAATAAATCTGGCTGGAAAATCTAATAACCCTTGATTCCTCATTTCTATTTGTTTAAATAAAAGTAGTATTAGTACTATTTATTTTAATTAGTTTCAATTTTTTTTTTTTGTGTAAAAAAAAAATGAGGAAAACATTATTTATTACTTTAAGCCTTTATTATCCGTATTTTCAGTTGTACGAAGTGTAACAACCCAAGGAATTTTTTTAAACTTGAAAAAGAACGTCCCCCCTACCTCCCTGCCCAAAATGAAAAGAAATAATCTAACGTCCCTTACTTTTTTATTTTTTTTTTTGTAATTTTAATTTTATCGTCTCGATTTGATTGTATTTTCTGTGTAAGTATAAAATTTAAGATTTTACACGATAGGTACTAATTTTTGAAACGTATAAATAACTGAAAAAGTATTACCGCGGCCGTGTAAACACGGCAAAATATCGTTTTTCATTTACTTAACCGTGCCTTTAGACACAACCGCGAATAAGTAAGTTATCGGGAGATCAGGAAAGCACGGGGATATATTTCGGATACGATTTAACTAACTTCTAACAGATGGCGCCAATATAATTTAACAGATAATAAAAAAAAATTATTACCGAAATAAAAATAAATTGCAAACTAAATACGGCCAAATATAGTTTTTCATTTACTAAAAATCAACCTGGTAAATAAAATCACGAATAAGTCATTATTATTATATTAAATTATAAATTAAATAAGAAAATTATCCGGAAATATTTCGGACGGCCATCTACTGGTAAAATGCCGAACTACAGTTGAATGTTCTTCTCCTTTAAATATAACCGTGAATAGGCAAGTTATCAGGAGATCAGGAAATGATGGGGATATATATATTACATTTGGCGGGCTACTATTAAAAATTCGATGATGCAATCGATGACGGCGCTATCTTCCCGAATTTCAACTGACAGATGGCGCCATTATTAATGAATAAAAACCCGGGAAAATATTCTTTTTCATTTACTTAAGGATCCGGCAATTAATATTGCATTTGCGGAATGCCTAAACCGAAGAAAACATTTCATCCGGAGCCGCCACCAATATTACCCGATATAGAAGAACAGCTTCGAGATTACATTATATGCATACATGAATATGAACGTAACCTAGAATATTGGCCGCGAAATAAAGACATTACTGCAAGGGGCAAAGGTTTCGTCGATATTTATTGTTTAGGTTTCAAGAGATCCCACCGCAGGGAAGATTTTAGAATTTAAATCCTAAAGAAATTCCTGTTGTAAGTGCTGGCGCCTTAAAGAAGAGGATTTGGTATCAGAACTTTTATCTGTAGCACCGGGACTTGATAAAGGTTTATATTTTAAATCGGATGGAGTTACAATAACTGACGAACCAGATGTTGTCGACTCGAGTCTTAATATTAATTCTATGGATACTGTTATTAGTATTATATACGATCTTGTTAATCAAGAAAAGAATATGTGTCGGGTAAGTTCTTATCTGATACGAATCTTAATTTTTCTTTACGAAATTGACATGTACGTTTATTTAGACATCCGAGGAAGCCCCAGTTGCGTAGCAAAAGGTCTGATCTATGAAAACGACGAATCTTTTATCACTGCCGAAGAAGAAGACGTGCTTCCAAAAGAAGTACCGGTGTTAAAAATTACCGAACCCTCTCGTATGATCAGCGAAGACGCTCGATGGGCTGTAATGTTAGATTGCGGCAAACCGGTTACGGATTTCTACGAACGTATCCCGGAGATGGCGCATCGTTACAAGTTTGAATTGGATACATTTCAAAAGCAAGCTACCCTCCGATCGGAGAAACACAATCGTGTATTTGTAGCAGCACATACTTCCGCTGGAAAAACAGTCGTAGCCGAATATGCCATCGCTTTATCGTTGAAGCACATGACGAGAACAATTTACACATCCCCAATTAAAGCTGTGTCGAATCAAAAGTACCGCGACTTCAAACGCACCTTCAAGGATGTTGGGTTGATAACGGGTGACTTTCCAATTAACCGAACTGCTGGTTGTCTTATTATGATAATGGAAATTCTACGATCGATGTTGTTTAACGGCAGCGATGTTACTAGGGACTTGGAATTTGTGATATTCGATGAAGTTCATTATATCGACGATAAGGAAAGGGGTCACGTTTGGGAGCGAGTGTTGATTTTTCTTACCGGCTCATGTAACTGTGGATTCTTTTTAAGTGCTACCGTTCCTAACACGATCGAATTTGCCGATTGGTTAGGAAGAATGTATCAAAAGAAGGTCTACGTTGTAAGAACTTTGAAGAGACCAGTACCTTTGTAGCATTATCTTTACACCGGCACTGGTGGTAGTACCCCCGAAATAACCGTCTTCTGGTATCGAACGAGACTAATACATGGGTACAAGAAGGGTAAGTCGTTTATTATTTTCATCCTACAATTTACTCTGCAGACATGTATCTAGTGTTTTACTAAGGTTGGCAATCGCTAATATCTTACCCCTGCTCGATTGGAAACCTATTTTTAGTCTCTCGATTGACAAACTCCACTACGGATTCTTCGCATATTTATAGCATTCCATTGTTTTGTTTGCAGTTACGAGAAAGCCAGTGCCTCTATTCCACCACCAGGACCTACAGCCATGCCAAAAACGTTCGCCCCCCAAAGAAAAGAGCCTATGGTCGGCTCTAGTCGATCACCTAAAGAGGAATGATCTTCTCCCGGTAGTAGCTTTCACTTTTTCCCGCGCTAAATGGGATTCGAACGCTAGAAACTCGGGTAGCTTAGATCTAACGACGTCGAAGGAGAAATCGAAGATTCACGGTTTCTTCGAGGATTGCATGGAGAGTCTGAAAGAGCCCGATAGGCAGATTCCCCAAATCTTGATGACGCAAGAGATTCTAAAAAGGGGGATCGGCGTGCATCATAGTGGAGTACTTCCTACGATCGAAGAAATGGTAGAGATGCTCTTTCAAAGCGGTCTAGTAAAGGTTAGAATACGGGAAGCTGTATGTACTTTTTGCTACAGGAACTTTCGCGATGGACGTCAATATGCCTGCCAGAACTGTTATATTTGATTCGATCGCTAAACATGATGGAAAGGAGACCGGAAACCTTCTACCAGCTACCAGAATACATTCAAATGGCCGGTCGTGTAGGGCGTAGAGGTTCCGATAAGGAAGGCACTGTAATTATTCTACGCAAAGGGAAGATACCTTCCTCGCTGGAAATTAAGGATATGATGATTGGAAAGCCCAACCAATTAAAAAGTCAATTCCGATTGACGTACGGCATGATAAGTGTTAAAAAAATAAAATCCGAGTTATCTGATGTCAACACGCTTTCTATTTTTTGAATATGTTCTTAGCTTACTGCGCGTTGAACGGCTTTCCGTGGAAGTTTTCCACAATTTCTGCCTTCAGCTTGTCAAGTAATAACGCGTAGTATACCTACGTTAGTTGTTCTTTTTCGCTCTTTTCGGTACCGATTCATTCTTCACAGTCCATCGTCTCGACCGTGCCTTGTTTTCAGGAATGTGTTTCCAAGTATCACATCTATGTTGATGAAGTTTAGTAAAATTTGTACCAAATCCCCTCAAATTATTTCGTTTAAACTGTTTCAACATGGCCTTGGAAATATTCATTCGAATAAGTTCTTGATCCTGAACTCTTGAATTAAAATCAAATACGCCCTCTCGAGGTGCTCGAATATAGGCTACGCTGAAAGCGCCTCCTTTAATCTAAATACAGACAAGGTTAGAAGCCGATACACCTCTTTAGACATTGTATTTTGTATTTTGTATAACATGTGTTTTAATATAAGAATGCATAATTTAATTTTAGCGTTGTTATTTGTATGTCCTAAGCTCTACTATTGTCTAGCACCGCCTGGTGAACTTTTCCGAGGTTATCGTTAGCGGTTGCATTTTTTGGCTGTACTGAACGTTCACAGTCAACCAAGCTGGTTATGACCACGATCGAAATCACTTTCCTAACATTTCATCGTGACAAATTATGCTGTAACGTAGCGTCTATCTCCGATCGAAGACGGAGTCTTTTTCACCGTTTGCAGACATTTTTGCTCCCTCCATCATTAGTCACCGCTGAATTGAAGAAGCAACAACGCCCGTTTTAAAGGTAATCAGAGCAGTCAAGAAGTAGTCTACACCAGAAATGCAGCGGATAGCGCAAAATAAAACACAAATACATCGAGTATACGATTTTAATGACAAATTGGTATTTACTGCTCTCTTTTCCCAATTCTCTCGTACATCGATACATAATAACACAAATCTTTTCATACATAACAAACAAACTTCATAATAACGATAATAATTATAGCGGAAGGAAGTACTTACTACAGTTTAGAACTTATTATCAAAATACGCCGATCGAAATCAAAAAAAATAATATATACTCGAACAACTTCGACAAATACATAGAGAACGAATCGGTAGACGGGAAATTAAAATAAATTGATAAACATCCGTACATAGGTCACTTGCGTTTAATGCTCTTTTTATTACTTTTTATTCAAATAAATCTGGCTGGAAAATCTAATAACCCTTGATTCCTCATTTCTATTTGTTTAAATAAAAGTAGTATTAGTACTATTTATTTTAATTAGTTTTATTTTTTATTTTCCTTTTTTTTTTGTAAAAAAAAATGAAGAAAACATTATTTATTACTTTAAGCCTTTATAATCTTCGTATGTTTGGCGTATTTAGTCGATTATGACCAGGATGGAGGAGTTGAATTTCGATACGCAAACACATTCCATTATTATCAGTATTTTCAGTTGTACGAAGTGTAACAACCCAAGGAATTTTTTTAAACTTGAAAAAGAACGTCCCCCCTACCTCCCTGCCCAAAATGAAAAGAAATAATCTAACGTCCCTTACTTTTTTATTTTTTTTTGTAATTTTAATTTTATCGTCTCGATTTGATTGTATTTTCTGTGTAAGTATAAAATTTAAGATTTTACACGATATGTACTAATTTTTGAAACGTATAAATAACTGAAAAAGTATTACCGCGGCCGTGTAAACACGGCAAAATATCGTTTTTCATTTACTTAACCGTGCCTTTAGACACAACCGCGAATAAGTAAGTTATCGGGAGATCAGGAAAGCACGGGGATATATTTCGGCTACGATTTAACTAACTTCTAACAGATGGCGCCAATATAATTTAACAGATAATAAAAAAAAATTATTACCGAAATAAAAATAAATTGCAAACTAAATACGGCCAAATATAGTTATTCATTTACTAAAAATCAACCTGGTGAATAAAATCACGAATAAGTCATTATTATTATATTAAATTATAAATTAAATAAGAAAATTATCCGGAAATATTTCGGACGGCCATCTACTGGTAAAATGCCGAACTACAGTTGAATGTTCTTCTCCTTTAAATATAACCGTGAATAGGCAAGTTATCAGGAGATCAGGAAATGATGGGGATATATATATTACATTTGGCGGGCTACTATTAAAAATTCGATGATGCAATCGATGACGGCGCTATCTTCCCGAATTTCAACTGACAGATGGCGCCATTATTAATGAATAAAAACCCGGGAAAATATTCTTTTTCATTTACTTAAGGATCCGATCGTTAATATTGCATTTGCGGAATGCCTAAACCGAAGAAAACATTTCATCCGGAGCCGCCACCAATATTACCCGATATAGAAGAACAGCTTCGAGATTACATTATATGCATACATGAATATGAACGTAACCTAGAATATTGGCCGCGAAATAAAGACATTACTGCAAGGGGCAAAGGTTTCGTCGATATTTATTGTTTAGGTTTCAAGAGATCCCACCGCAGGGAAGATTTTAGAATTTAAATCCTAAAGAAATTCCTGTTGTAAGTGCTGGCGCCTTAAAGAAGAGGATTTGGTATCAGAACTTTTATCTGTAGCACCGGGACTTGATAAAGGTTTATATTTTAAATCGGATGGAGTTACAATAACTGACGAACCAGATGTTGTCGACTCGAGTCTTAATATTAATTCTATGGATACTGTTATTAGTATTATATACGATCTTGTTAATCAAGAAAAGAATATGTGTCGGGTAAGTTCTTATCTGATACGAATCTTAATTTTTCTTTACGAAATTGACATGTACGTTTATTTAGACATCCGAGGAAGCCCCAGTTGCGTAGCAAAAGGTCTGATCTATGAAAACGACGAATCTTTTATCACTGCCGAAGAAGAAGACGTGCTTCCAAAAGAAGTACCGGTGTTAAAAATTACCGAACCCTCTCGTATGATCAGCGAAGACGCTCGATGGGCTGTAATGTTAGATCGCAGCAAACCGGTTACCGATTTCTACGAACGTATCCTGGAGATGGCGCATCGTTACAAGTTTGAATTGGATACATTTCAAAAGCAAGCTACCCTCCGATCGGAGAAACACAATCGTGTATTTGTAGCAGCACACACTTCCGCTGGAAAAACAGTCGTAGCCGAATATGCCATCGCTTTATCGTTGAAGCACATGACGAGAACAATTTACACATCCCCAATTAAAGCTGTGTCGAATCAAAAGTACCGCGACTTCAAACGCACCTTCAAGGATGTTGGGTTGATAACGGGTGACTTTCCAATTAACCGAACTGCTGGTTGCCTTATCATGATAATGGAAATTCTACGATCGATGTTGTTTAACGGCAGCGATGTTACTAGGGACTTGGAATTTGTGATATTCGATGAAGTTCATTATATCGACGATAAGGAAAGGGGTCACGTTTGGGAGCGAGTGTTGATTTTTCTTACCGGCTCATGTAACTGTGGATTCTTTTTAAGTGCTACCGTTCCTAACACGATCGAATTTGCCGATTGGTTAGGAAGAATGTATCAAAAGAAGGTCTACGTTGTAAGAACTTTGAAGAGACCAGTACCTTTGTAGCATTATCTTTACACCGGCACTGGTGGTAGTACCCCCGAAATAACCGTCTTCTGGTATCGAACGAGACTAATACATGGGTACAAGAAGGGTAAGTCGTTTATTATTTTCATCCTACAATTTACTCTGCAGACATGTATCGAGTGTTTTACTAAGGTTGGCAATCGCTAATATCTTACCCCTGCTCGATTGGAAACCTACTTTTAGTCTCTCGATTGACAAACTCCGCTATGGATTCTTCGCATATTTATAGCATTCCATTGTTTTGTTTGCAGTTACGAGAAAGCCAGTGCCTCTATTCCACCACCAGGACCTACAGCCATGCCAAAAACGTTCGCCCCCAAAGAAAAGAGCCTATGGTCGGCTCTAGTCGATCACCTAAAGAGGAATGATCTTCTCCCGGTAGTAGCTTTCACTTTTTCCCGCGCTAAATGGGATTCGAACGCTAGAAACTCGGGTAGCTTAGATCTAACGACGTCGAAGGAGAAATCGAAGATTCACGGTTTCTTCGAGGATTGCATGGAGAGTCTGAAAGAGCCCGATAGGCAGATTCCCCAAATCTTGATGACGCAAGAGATTCTAAAAAGGGGGATCGGCGTGCATCATAGTGGAGTACTTCCTACGATCGAAGAAATGGTAGAGATGCTCTTTCAAAGCGGTCTAGTAAAGGTTAGAATACGGGAAGCTGTATGTACTTTTTGCTACAGGAACTTTCGCGATGGACGTCAATATGCCTGCCAGAACTGTTATATTTGATTCGATCGCTAAACATGATGGAAAGGAGACCGGAAACCTTCTACCAGCTACCAGAATACATTCAAATGGCCGGTCGTGTAGGGCGTAGAGGTTCCGATAAGGAAGGCACTGTAATTATTCTACGCAAAGGGAAGATACCTTCCTCGCTGGAAATTAAGGATATGATGATTGGAAAGCCCAACCAATTAAAAAGTCAATTCCGATTGACGTACGGCATGATAAGTGTTAAAAAATAAAATCCGAGTTATCTGATGTCAACACGCTTTCTATTTTTTGAATATGTTCTTAGCTTACTGCGCGTTGAACGGCTTTCCGTGGAAGTTTTCCACAATTTCTGCCTTCAGCTTGTCAAGTAATAACGCGTAGTATACCTACGTTAGTTGTTCTTTTTCGCTCTTTTCGGTACCGATTCATTCTTCACAGTCCATCGTCTCGACCGTGCCTTGTTTTCAGGAATGTGTTTCCAAGTATCACATCTATGTTGATGAAGTTTAGTAAAATTTGTACCAAATCCCCTCAAATTATTTCGTTTAAACTGTTTCAACATGGCCTTGGAAATATTCATTCGAATAAGTTCTTGATCCTGAACTCTTGAATTAAAATCAAATACGCCCTCTCGAGGTGCTCGAATATAGGCTACGCTGAAAGCGCCTCCTTTAATCTAAATACAGACAAGGTTAGAAGCCGATACACCTCTTTAGACATTGTATTTTGTATTTTGTATAACATGTGTTTTAATATAAGAATGCATAATTTAATTTTAGCGTTGTTATTTGTATGTCCTAAGCTCTACTATTGTCTAGCACCGCCTGGTGAACTTTTCCGAGGTTATCGTTAGCGGTTGCATTTTTTGGCTGTACTGAACGTTCACAGTCAACCAAGCTGGTTATGACCACGATCGAAATCACTTTCCTAACATTTCATCGTGACAAATTATGCTGTAACGTAGCGTCTATCTCCGATCGAAGACGGAGTCTTTTTCACCGTTTGCAGACATTTTTGCTCCCTCCATCATTAGTCACCGCTGAATTGAAGAAGCAACAACGCCCGTTTTAAAGGTAATCAGAGCAGTCAAGAAGTAGTCTACACCAGAAATGCAGCGGATAGCGCAAAATAAAACACAAATACATCGAGTATACGATTTTAATGACAAATTGGTATTTACTGCTCTCTTTTCCCAATTCTCTCGTACATCGATACATAATAACACAAATCTTTTCATACATAACAAACAAACTTCATAATAACGATAATAATTATAGCGGAAGGAAGTACTTACTACAGTTTAGAACTTATTATCAAAATACGCCGATCGAAATCAAAAAAAAATAATATATACTCGAACAACTTCGACAAATACATAGAGAACGAATCGGTAGACGGGAAATTAAAATAAATTGATAAACATCCGTACATAGGTCACTTGCGTTTAATGCTCTTTTTATTACTTTTTATTCAAATAAATCTGGCTGGAAAATCCAATAACCCTTGATTCCTCATTTCTATTTGTTTAAATAAAAGTAGTATTAGTACTATTTATTTTAATTAGTTTTATTTTTTATTTTCTTTTTTTTGTAAAAAAAATGAAGAAAACATTATTTATTACTTTAAGCCTTTATAATCTTCGTATGTTTGGCGTATTTAGTCGATTATGACCAGGATGGAGGAGTTGAATTTCGATACGCAAACACATTCCATTATTATCAGTATTTTCAGTTGTACGAAGTGTAACAACCCAAGGAATTTTTTTAAACTTGAAAAAGAACGTCCCCCCTACCTCCCTGCCCAAAATGAAAAGAAATAATCTAACGTCCCTTACTTTTTTATTTTTTTTTTGTAATTTTAATTTTATCGTCTCGATTTGATTGTATTTTCTGTGTAAGTATAAAATTTAAGATTTTACACGATATGTACTAATTTTTGAAACGTATAAATAACTGAAAAAGTATTACCGCGGCCGTGTAAACACGGCAAAATATCGTTTTTCATTTACTTAACCGTGCCTTTAGACACAACCGCGAATAAGTAAGTTATCGGGAGATCAGGAAAGCACGGGGATATATTTCGGCTACGATTTAACTAACTTCTAACAGATGGCGCCAATATAATTTAACAGATAATAAAAAAAAATTATTACCGAAATAAAAATAAATTGCAAACTAAATACGGCCAAATATAGTTATTCATTTACTAAAAATCAACCTGGTGAATAAAATCACGAATAAGTCATTATTATTATATTAAATTATAAATTAAATAAGAAAATTATCCGGAAATATTTCGGACGGCCATCTACTGGTAAAATGCCGAACTACAGTTGAATGTTCTTCTCCTTTAAATATAACCGTGAATAGGCAAGTTATCAGGAGATCAGGAAATGATGGGGATATATATATTACATTTGGCGGGCTACTATTAAAAATTCGATGATGCAATCGATGACGGCGCTATCTTCCCGAATTTCAACTGACAGATGGCGCCATTATTAATGAATAAAAACCCGGGAAAATATTCTTTTTCATTTACTTAAGGATCCGATCGTTAATATTGCATTTGCGGAATGCCTAAACCGAAGAAAACATTTCATCCGGAGCCGCCACCAATATTACCCGATATAGAAGAACAGCTTCGAGATTACATTATATGCATACATGAATATGAACGTAACCTAGAATATTGGCCGCGAAATAAAGACATTACTGCAAGGGACAAAGGTTTCGTCGATATTTATTGTTTAGGTTTCAAGAGATCCCACCGCAGGGAAGATTTTAGAATTTAAATCCTAAAGAAATTCCTGTTGTAAGTGCTGGCGCCTTAAAGAAGAGGATTTGGTATCAGAACTTTTATCTGTAGCACCGGGACTTGATAAAGGTTTATATTTTAAATCGGATGGAGTTACAATAACTGACGAACCAGATGTTGTCGACTCGAGTCTTAATATTAATTCTATGGATACTGTTATTAGTATTATATACGATCTTGTTAATCAAGAAAAGAATATGTGTCGGGTAAGTTCTTATCTGATACGAATCTTAATTTTTCTTTACGAAATTGACATGTACGTTTATTTAGACATCCGAGGAAGCCCCAGTTGCGTAGCAAAAGGTCTGATCTATGAAAACGATGAATCTTTTATCACTGCCGAAGAAGAAGACGTGCTTCCAAAAGAAGTACCGGTGTTAAAAATTACCGAACCCTCTCGTATGATCAGCGAAGACGCTCGATGGGCTGTAATGTTAGATCGCAGCAAACCGGTTACCGATTTCTACGAACGTATCCCGGAGATGGCGCATCGTTACAAGTTTGAATTGGATACATTTCAAAAGCAAGCTACCCTCCGATCGGAGAAACACAATCGTGTATTTGTAGCAGCACATACTTCCGCTGGAAAAACAGTCGTAGCCGAATATGCCATCGCTTTATCGTTGAAGCACATGACGAGAACAATTTACACATCCCCAATTAAAGCTGTGTCGAATCAAAAGTACCGCGACTTCAAACGTACCTTCAAGGATGTTGGGTTGATAACGGGTGACTTTCCAATTAACCGAACTGCTGGTTGTCATATTATGATTATGGAAATTCTACGATCGATGTTGTTTAACGGCAGCGATGTTACTAGGGACTTGGAATTTGTGATATTCGATGAAGTTCATTATATCGACGATAAGGAAAGGGGTCACGTTTGGGAGCGAGTGTTGATTTTGTTACCGGCTCATGTAACTGTGGATTCTTTTTAAGTGCTACCGTTCCTAACACGATCGAATTTGCCGATTGGTTAGGAAGAATGTATCAAAAGAAGGTCTACGTTGTAAGAACTTTGAAGAGACCAGTACCTTTGTAGCATTATCTTTACACCGGCACTGGTGGTAGTACCCCCGAAATAACCGTCTTCTGGTATCGAACGAGACTAATACATGGGTACAAGAAGGGTAAGTCGTTTATTATTTTCATCCTACAATTTACTCTGCAGACATGTATCGAGTGTTTTACTAAGGTTGGCAATCGCTAATATCTTACCCCTGCTCGATTGGAAACCTACTTTTAGTCTCTCGATTGACAAACTCCGCTATGGATTCTTCGCATATTTATAGCATTCCATTGTTTTGTTTGCAGTTACGAGAAAGCCAGTGCCTCTATTCCACCACCAGGACCTACAGCCATGCCAAAAACGTTCGCCCCCCAAAGAAAAGAGCCTATGGTCGGCTCTAGTCGATCACCTAAAGAGGAATGATCTTCTCCCGGTAGTAGCTTTCACTTTTTCCCGCGCTAAATGGGATTCGAACGCTAGAAACTCGGGTAGCTTAGATCTAACGACGTCGAAGGAGAAATCGAAGATTCACGGTTTCTTCGAGGATTGCATGGAGAGTCTGAAAGAGCCCGATAGGCAGATTCCCCAAATCTTGATGACGCAAGAGATTCTAAAAAGGGGGATCGGCGTGCATCATAGTGGAGTACTTCCTACGATCGAAGAAATGGTAGAGATGCTCTTTCAAAGCGGTCTAGTAAAGGTTAGAATACGGGAAGCTGTATGTACTTTTTGCTACAGGAACTTTCGCGATGGACGTCAATATGCCTGCCAGAACTGTTATATTTGATTCGATCGCTAAACATGATGGAAAGGAGACCGGAAACCTTCTACCAGCTACCAGAATACATTCAAATGGCCGGTCGTGTAGGGCGTAGAGGTTCCGATAAGGAAGGCACTGTAATTATTCTACGCAAAGGGAAGATACCTTCCTCGCTGGAAATTAAGGATATGATGATTGGAAAGCCCAACCAATTAAAAAGTCAATTCCGATTGACGTACGGCATGATAAGTGTTAAAAAAATAAAATCCGAGTTATCTGATGTCAACACGCTTTCTATTTTTTGAATATGTTCTTAGCTTACTGCGCGTTGAACGGCTTTCCGTGGAAGTTTTCCACAATTTCTGCCTTCAGCTTGTCAAGTAATAACGCGTAGTATACCTACGTTAGTTGTTCTTTTTCGCTCTTTTCGGTACCGATTCATTCTTCACAGTCCATCGTCTCGACCGTGCCTTGTTTTCAGGAATGTGTTTCCAAGTATCACATCTATGTTGATGAAGTTTAGTAAAATTTGTACCAAATCCCCTCAAATTATTTCGTTTAAACTGTTTCAACATGGCCTTGGAAATATTCATTCGAATAAGTTCTTGATCCTGAACTCTTGAATTAAAATCAAATACGCCCTCTCGAGGTGCTCGAATATAGGCTACGCTGAAAGCGCCTCCTTTAATCTAAATACACACAAGGTTAGAAGCCGATACACCTCTTTAACGTAGATTGTATTACAACCAAAACATCTATCACAATCTAAATTGTAGTATTATTATCATTATTATGAAGTTTGTTATGTATGAAAAGATTTGTGTTATTATGTATCGATGTACGAGAGAATTGGGAAAAGAGAGCTGTATATACCAATTCGTCATTAAAATCGTGTACTCGATGTATTTGCGTTTTATTTTGCGCTATCCGCCGCATTTCTGGTGTAGACTACTTCTTGACTGCTCTGATTACCTTTAAAACGGGCGTTGTTGTTTCTTCAATTCAGTGGCGACTAATGATGATACAAGAATCACTAATACTTTAAAGCACAAAACGTTATCCTTGGTTGAAATAGCCGAGCGTGTTTAGAAATGTTACACTTAAAAATTAGCTTAATTTGTGGTAAATATCGCGGGTCAACAAAATAAATAATCTTGTGGTCAACCTGAGGACAAAAAAAATAATACGTAAGAATTAATATAAACTCTACTTTTGTGGCTTAATGAGTTGTCAGACTAAAGAGTTTTTAGATAAAGCTGGTGTTTGGAAGAATCGTACCAATTTCTAACATATTCCTGAATTGTTCTTCTTTCTATTCATCAAATACATATCATCAATAGGATATGAGCGTGGAGAAATAATCTTAAATATCAGTAATAAGCAACACATCTTTGCTAAAACAGAGCAATTAGTTAACGGGTAGTTTTCTACTGAATTGAAGATTGCCATTTTACAAATTTGGAGAGAACAGTTCCAACGACGTAACGTAAGTCCAACACGAGCCATAAAGCACTTATGTTATCCAGAAATGTTTTCAATAGCACAAATTGTCAACATGTTTTCCACTAAATTAGACACCTATACAGCACCGTAATAATTGCTGGTAGAGGTACCAAACGGTTGATTTCCGCTCGCGTCTAGATCTAACTTAAGGGACCGGAAAACTTCCAACCTAACACAGAAACAAGTATTTTTTTATCAAAATCAACAATGTTTCCACCTTCTTTCATCTGTTCAAATAGCAGTTGGCATCTCGTTCTATAAAGGAAGCGTTTACGTAAACTAATCGTGATGATTAGAGGGTGCAAAGGTGGATGAAATTATTACCTTTTTTGCAGAGACTAGATAGACTCGTGTTTTGTCGACTCTCGGAGACATCGGTAGGCAACACGAATCCATTCTCATGAGGCGAATAGACACGAGTCTATCTAGTCGCTGCAAAAAAAGGGATAATTCTACCTACCTTTGTCATCTCTAATGATGACCGTCTCATTCAAAGTCAGAGGTAGAGGTCGCCGCTTAGGAAAGTAAACGAACACGTGTCGAGCAAAAAATTAGGTTTTATGTTGCGTATTATCATTCGAGCTACTTATGACAAAGACGTTCTTTCGAGATGCCCACAACCTCTGATATCCTTCTAAACTCAATTCGACGATCGTCTAGCTCAATTTGGCAAATTTTTTCAACGCATGCGCGATTGTATTACTTTATAAGATTATACTTATTATACTTTTATAAGATATCTTTGATGAGTAATGCTATCTTCATGTCGAGGCTTGAAACTTTTCAACCTATCCTGGTAGAATGCTAAATAAAACTCTTCTGCATTAGACACGCATATAGCTACTTAGTATATCTTTATACATGGTACTAACTATTCCCTTTATGAGTAGTAATTCCTAGAAAAGCGAATATATGAACTGACCAGACAAATTTGAGGTGGACGAAAGCTTCAGCCAGCATAGATGAAATACTATGCCTTTGAGTTAAATTTGTTACAGTCTATCTTATGTAGCCGCTGATACATATCCATTAATCATTGTTCGTCTGAAGAAATATTTCTCGATAGCCTAAAAATGAGCGAATAGTGCAAATACTAAAGAAATATGATATGCAACATATAACTAACCACAGGTCAATATTCTTACCTCCCGTCTTCAGACTGGTCGGTTATCTAACAGAACATAATCTTATATCTTCCAACCAATTTGACTTTGTTTCAGAAAAATCTACTAGTGATGCTATCGTTCGCGCAATCACTAGAATTTATAAAGATATAAAAAAAAATTCAGCTCCTTGCAGTGATATCTTTTGATCTATCTAAGGCATTCGATGTTGTTGATCACTCGATGCTGATTAGTACGGAGGACGCTTATAGTATACATAGATATGTTGATGTTTTATATAAGCGGTAGAATTGCTAAGGTTGCTGTGGCGGCAGTTGTAAATAATATTACAAAAATATTTTATTCCAAACCAATAAAACTACGTTGCGGCGTTCCTCGGGGATCGGCTCTGGCTCCAACTCTTTTCTTAATGTATGTTATACACGAGCGATACAATTTGTACAGTTTCAAATATCGAATATGTTAAAACCAGCTTTTCCGACTTTAATCCCTAATTCTTATATTAAACAATATAACGAAATCTACAAGGTTTAATTGAAACCGAAGATTGAATAAATTAAATTATTAGGAAACTAATTTTGCGCTCGTTATAATTACACTACGTTAATTATTGAGCTAAAAAGACGCTGGTTATTTCGGAATTTCAACCGTCAACTAGGCGTAAACGTGCTAATTTACACACGCATGTAATTAAAAATCAACAACTTAATCGAAGCAATTACCCTATGCATACATAAACAACGAGGTTTCCTAACATTTACCATTACAACGCTAGTTAAAATATGCGTGGACGTACTTAGCTATATCATAATAAGGGGTCGCATAATTACTGTTACGTTACAGTAACCGCTGGGCTCAACAAAGAACCGAGGTAAATGTCTCCAATAGCACTTAATACACATACGTACCACGGCAACATTCATTATGAAGCTCGTTATTGTCGTTTCCAATTTAAAATTCGCTTTGTCGTGCGGTGGTGTAGTTAGGCATGCGGTAGACAGTGCCCTGCTGCGAAAATCTACGATATTTACCGGTATTAACTGTTTATGGTTTCTTGGTAAATAAAGGTACGACCATTGAAATGAAAACAATAATGGCTTCATTCACTTTAAAATTAATATATGCCAAACGGAAATTTTGCTTAAAATTTACTCGTAAAAAAATAGCAGAAGAGATTGAAGATGCCGCTAAGCCTTGAAGACTTATCTTATAACGTGTGCATCTGTTCGAATGTATAAATGTGTACTGAATCTAAGCTTTTTTTTGCCCGAACCTGTTAGTTTTTACATTTAAAGTAGCGGTTTATGTTAATTTATTTTTTTTTTAAATATCACGTGAGAAATAAAATCATCGTCAGTGTCGACGGCAACTCTCGAAAAATGAGAAGACGTTAAGAGAAAATCAGTGAAAGTCGCTTAATATTCTGCCGGTGAATATACCTATTTTTTCCCATAAACGTTGCCGCAATTGCCAATAGAAAATATTCCACAAGACCCTTTCCGCTCCTAACAGGAAAGCGCCTTAAAATAGGGACGGCTTCAAACTGATTACATATACTAAACCAAAGTCAGGCCATTAAACGGGCCCAAAATAGTAAAAACAACCTTCTCCTTCGAAGAAAAGAATTTCGCAGCTAGACAATATTACTTGTACAATGCTAGCAAAAACTGAAGATATGTTCTGTTGCCTATGCCAGGAAAATAGAGCCAATAAGAAACATTGTATGCATAAGTCATAAACGACATAAGCTTCGGCGTGAAGCCTTCGGTTTCACGTTGAATTCGAGCTATTGCGTCTTGAGGAATATAGCCTTTTTTTTGTTAGTCCACATCTATTTGAATATAACTTATACCTCTTTAAAACTAGGAATGTTGCCACTTCCGGTGTCCATTTCTCCGTGATTATATTTACTTTTAAGCGAAACAGATATTTTAAAAATTACTGCAACTTTTAATAATGTTAACTGTTAGAAATATGGCACAACAACTCATTTCTACCGTATAAAAATGATAGCACCAAGGCGAGAGTTATTCTATAAGAGAAAATAAAAACACCTTCACTCATTACTTTTCGAATACCTTTACACATTTACAACAACCATGGATGTGTTCAATGCAGTTAAAAAACAAGCAAAGCACCAGGCTGTAGAGCATTTAGTTTGAAAGGAAGTGGATAACGAGAAAATCATTCCCCTGCAGTTGCGGAAACCACAATCCGCTCTTTAAAATTAAATAAATTATATTTAATACAACAGTTCGGCGTTTAAAGTTAATGAAATATCGAGCTTACTGAAAAGAGATACCAAAATATATCTACTCAGAACTGGCCAAATTATATTAATTAATGAAATGAAAGATATAAAGTTTATTTCCTTCTAATTACTTTTTCCTGTAATTTTTTTATTTCAGATGTGGAGACTCAATGAGCTAGAAGATGACCCGAAAGTTGTCCAATAGTTCGTCAATTTAACATTGATATGTGAAAATAAGTTATTGTAAACCCGTGTATGTTGTGATACTTGTAAATTTAAATGGGCATATACGTCTTCTTCGATATTTATAACATGTGAAAATGTGTTTTCTTTTGAATAATGGGCAATATGATGAAATAACCTCATTCGGCTGGGCTATTGGACACAATATAATTCCTCCAATTAAAAGATGGATTAATATGAAATCATTTATTATACACTTGCTTTAATGAGTATGAATTGTAGATAGATGTATACAACTACATTTGAACTGGTAGAAATAGAGAACGCTCAATATGCTCGTACCCGTAAACGTCGATATCGTTGCACTATACTTATAAGTAGAGACGACAAAGGTGGGTGGAACCACCCATCTTTTGCAGCGACCAGACAGGCTGGTATTTTGTCGACTCTCGGAGAAACGAATAGGCACACGAACTCTTTCTCATTAGACGAACAGACACGAGTCTGTCTAATCGCCGCAAAAGAGCAATAATTCCACCCGCCGTTGTCCTCTCCACTCGTAAGGGAAGTTCGCCACTTACCTCACGCTTCGCGGAATTAGCAGGGACTAGACAAGCTCGTGCTTATTCGTCTCGTAAGAATGGATTCGTGCTGCTTACTGGTTTCCCCGAGCATCGATGAAAGACGAGTCTGTCTAGTGCTGCTAATGTCTCGGAGCACACGGAAAGTACCATAAATAAGCTTGCAGAAACGAATTGTACTTCACAAGATTAACAAGGACTAAGCAGGCTCGTATTTGTTCGTCCCGTGAAGATGGGTTCGCGTTGCCTACTGGTTTCCCCGAGAACCGATGTATATATTAAGAGTTACACGGAAAGTCTACTCGTTTCTGCAGGCTTATTCTTAAGTAACTATAACCTATATGGTATATTCTTTGCATTTATTATGATTTTTACCGCCAATGTTGGTCAGAAACAACCTACACTCTTAAATAAGTCTCCTATCAGAAATCTACCAACGTTTAAGGCTTTCCCCATAAAAGCAATACTTCGTTCTCAACTTGCAACCAAGTACAGGGATATTGTTGCAATAGATTTGTTTATGTCGCATTGATTATAAAGGCACCAATACCGTGATTCATTTTGAAGATAATTTGTCTCTTTAGGTTATAGATTAGAAAAAAAAAACTGCTGATTTTATTTATATCCCGAAAAGAACGTATTTTTCGAAATACGCCAAACTAGCCAAGGAGCATAGGTTGGTTTGGAGAAAATGTTCGCGCACCGTCCTTATTTGTCGCATGAAGCAAAGGTCAGGCAGTTTAACACTTTGTTCGACCAACTCAATGATTTCATAAATCCTTGATTTATTCTTCCTTTAAATATATTTCCCCGTTTCTTACTTTCAACAATTTTTGAAAAGTCTTGCATCTCTGATCCTTACAATTTAATAAATTCAATTATCTTCTTTAACGATCCTTACACAAGTTATATAAAATAATTTACCTCTTTGTGCTCAACGAGACTAATTCCATTTCCCTTGCCTTTAAAGTTTCAGATATATCATTATACGACTACAACTAAACTTGATTACAGTCTGCTATGTGCGTGCGTTTCTCATTCTAGATTATAAAAAACCTTTGCACAAAGGTAGTAATATACCTGTTATTTTGTCTGTGCGCGAAGGGTTTCTTTGACGAGAGGATAACGAATAGGGAACTAATTATTTATAAGCTCCGTGCGTAGATACGTACATACATATGTGAGAATGCAGGAGTGCCGCGTGCTCTGTACGGAAAACCGTTCGTATTTATTCCGTTTGTACGAATGCAACGACCATAAATTTAATTTGAGGATATTTTGTTTGCGTATAGCTGGAACGCGAGTCTGGAGGCTGCTGGGTGTGTCCATGTCGTCGGTAAGAGCTGAAATTATAAATGTCACTCGGAATAGGTGCTGGGAAATGCATTTAGAAGTTTACAAATAGCGGTAGACACGGTTTAACAAATTCGTTTGAGATACGTCTCTTTCAAGAGCGGTGGTATCTACCCGCTGGGAGCACGTTAAATATGGTATCGCGTTTTGAAATGGTCTAAACGAGAAACGATTTGCTCGCTCATGATCGCAGAATTTCCGAGATATCTACGTGCAACATACGTCGGAGCGTAATTAAATTAAATTAAATACTGAAGTGTCATCATCAACGCTTCCGTTTGAATTTTTCAAAAAAGGAGAGTCATGAAACGATTCTCCGCTATATTCTGGATACGCCCACACCAACAGGTAAACGTTATTCAAAAGAAAGTAAAGAAATGGAGCGATGCTAATAATTCTTAGTTATACACTCCATGGTCAATTTGTGTAAACTTTTTTTAAAAATCTTTATTGTTTTGCTGCTAAGTACCGTCTTCTAAGCACTAGCGGTGGTTCTCGTGCTTCTAGATGCAACGCATTAACTGGGATGGAATTCCTCGCTTCTACAGAAATACCGAGCTTTGCTTTGAAGTACTCTTACTCGCTTACTCAACGTTTACTCCGATAAATGTTTGTAGCACTGCAATACTCTGCTTCCCATTTGCTTTATGGATCTGTCGCACATTGTGACCAAGGACAAGATACTTTACATTGTCCTGGATTGTAGTTATGATGTATTTATTAATACACTAACTGAAAAATACGTGAAATCCGCATTATCCAGGGATAATTCAAGGATAATTCATTCCGCTAGATGTTAACCATTTTACCACGAGTCCCGTAACTTTCCTAATAGTGTCTTGACATGTTTCAGACTCATATCTTCTGCCAAAATACGAAAATCATCATCACCATATTTATTACTTTAAATCAATACAAATAATATATACAATACGAAGACGTTACGAAGCTTTAACATTAACAATTACATAATGTTGCTACTCTAAAGCTCTTCCGCTTCTGTTGCAAGCATTATTATTCTGCACAGAACTGTATAAGAGATGCTTATGCACATGTCTGAAAACGGAATTGTAACGAAAATTGAAATAAACAGGAAGCACGTTCGTGCAACAACAGCACCATCAACCGCAATACAGAAGAAACGAAAACGAGAACAAGAGAGAGGCAAAAAAAAAGAATAAATTGCCGTGGAGCGCACCAAGCGTTATAGATCGTAGCGTGACACAAGAAAAGGAGAATAATTCAACTCGCATTTTCCGTCTAACAACTGTGGCCGTTCGAATAAAAGGTTAAAAGACGCGCTGGTTTTCGTTTTCTTTGTACGTGTATGCCCATCAAGCAACGTTACGTACATAGGTAATATCTACATCGCATGGTTATCCGTAAATACGTGTATAGTGGCATAATACGAGAATAAATCATCGGATACACTATCTCCAAAGTTATTTGCGCCATATCGATAATTTTTATCGGATTTGTATCGGATAAATAAAGTACCATTTTGATAAAAAAAAGGTTTTTGAAGAAGGAATTTAGAAATTAACTTTAGAGCTTTAAAAGCGTTAAAGCTTAATAATCGCAAAATTGGAAACAAAAACATTCGACGAGGCACTGAAAAGGGCCGAAATAGAAATAAAGACACATTACAGACACACAAGGGTAATCAATTCATCAAAACTTACGTATACCCTCCGGAAATAATTCTTTAAACTTTTAAAAGCGACAACGTTGGCGGTAGTGAGCCAACAACTGATAACTTTAGACGAGAAGGACTGCGATAGTAATTTGACAAGATAATAAAGACCCTATTCAAGGTTCTTTCAGGAGACGAACAATCTACCGTCCGGCTATACGAAGCGACGAGAAAGACGGGCATTATCTGCGGGGCCGGATTATCCGTTAGGAGAACAGATAAGGAGATCTCCGCTAGGCCTTCGCTTCGTCGTAAATTTGACGCCGCTACGAAGGCGAAAGCGGCAGCTGCCGTTGCTGCTGCTTCTTATGCTCGCGTCTTCTGCCTTCTCCTCGTAAGGGGATTAAATTTATAAGCAACGAAATACATAAATCTTAATTTATAAGTCGCCTCCTCGTCTCTAGACTTTAATCTCTTGGATAATCGATCGGGGATGGGTATTTGTTTTATTTAGAAAGTAATTTAACTTTAATTTCGTCGGTGTTGGACTATAGACTAATGTGTTCCCGTAGATGCACCGTACTTGGTACAGGGTGTCTCGCCTCATTTTCCCACGTGTTTAGTTGCAAACTGATCCCACTTCTTAATATATGGATATAAGTTTAAATATTTATTTTTAGCTTGAACCCATAATTCTCTAATTTTCCCCAATTCATGAAGGAAACTATTAAAATTCTTGAACGTATGATACGCCCATGATGTTAGTTTTAGTGGTTGGCGGTAACGTAAATGAGAGACCAATAGCAAAGCTTCGATTTCCTCGCGAACCCATTTCCGTCCAAATACAACCAAATACGTCCAGATATCTTCCAGCACGTTTACAGAACGTTATATATCGCGCACATATTCGATGGTGACAGGAAGCGCTAATGCGGTTTTCGAAATGTGCTCCTCGTTACTGAAATCTCAAGTCCGTATGTGCCGTTCGCCGTTATTGGCCCCGACTTTACTCGCTCAACATGTAGAAGTCGTCTAGCAGGCAGGCGATTGGCCCACTTCTGAATTAATCGCTTCGGATGAATATTCATTTTAATTACGTGTCACATCCGTTCCGAACGACGTAACGGCAACCAACAGCGTCGAGCATGCTTCTATGTATAAAGACATATGGGTCGCCCCGCGTTTCGTACATCGCCGCGGTCATATTTCATTTCCTCGAAGCTGTCGAATATAACCGATTAGTTATGGGAAAGGTTTCTTGCCGGTCTGCCTAGGGTTATGTAGCTTTAGCCTTGACGAACACGTCTTCATGCTTTATAAAGTAATCTATTACGTTCTAAGGTAGAGATCCTATTAAAATGGCAATAGTATTCAGCAGGAATTTATGATGTAATTTTTCTGAGACCATTTAACGGCTCGACTTGAAAAAATACTTTCAGCAACGTCCTAAACTACACTGAAAGATTGCTGTTTGAGTCAACTAAATTTATGTCGCTAAAACGTTTTAATTTAATTTTAAATTAATACATTGAATGAAACTAATTGTTTAATTAACCTTTTAGCGCCGGGATATTTTTAACATATTCCAATTTCTTATAAATTAGGTGGACTTCGTTGTTAATAAGTGAAACGTGGTACATCCCCAAGACACAAATTGTGTTTATATGAACCCGCTACGCGCTATATTTTTGAATTTTCCTTTTTTCTGAGTAAGATAGGTATTCTTAAATATCAAATTTATCTATCTTATAACGAATACATGTATTATAAATATTTACAGCTAATTTCTGGCCTTATTTCCAGATTTTGTAACTGTTCTTTAAATGTTGAAGTTGATGACTGCGTTTTTCAATGCTACTTTCTTTCGTTGTAACCTTGTTTTATTATCACTTAATAGCAGATTTTTTTGCCTTCTTTAACTCCTCTTCGAAAATGTTAATTCACAGATTTTGTTTGTAGTGATTTTTTCTTAAGATTTCTTAACCCAACCGATTTGTCGGTCCTCGTCTCGCAACCGTAAAGGCGCTACATCCTGACGTGACGGAGAAGATGTACTTTCATTCAGTATGTGCTGGAACTTTTTCTTCTACCTTTCATTATACCTCTTCCTTGGTCCTCTCAGTTTTTTCCTTTGATCACTCTTTCTACGTCCAATCATTTCTGATGTACTCTTAATCCTACTTTCTCTCTTTCTTCTGTAATAACATCCTCCTCCCTCTTTCTCCGCTGCCTCGCATACTACTAGATCGTTTCTGTCTTAGACTTCTTCTCGTATTTTTTTACAGCAAATTGCGCTACGAATGATAAGAAATCGCCTTTGTGAAGACAATATTCGGGCTCAAACAGCCCTTGAAGCTCTGGTAACAGCCACTTATCAGACATCATGTAGCTCGTTTACTACACAACATGAACGATGATTACGTTTTCTAATGTGTCAAAATTTTGTCTTTGTTCAAATGACAAATCTTCAATCTTACTTTGCAGTTTTGTGAAGGTTTAAGGTAATATCTGTAGAAGTGGCGTTTGTCTGACTTCTGTACATTACATCGCCGAAAATTTAGACCCACATGTTATTTTGGACGACCCTCAAGGAAGGCCGCATTAAACGAAGAAGAAATAATATTTTTCAATAGGAGTAAAGGAATCTATCAACAATTTTTTCTTTTGATTATATTTCTTTAATTCAAAAAGGTATTAAAGTGAACCAAATAAATTGATAGCAATGAAATTATTAAAGCAACAAGTTAATTACATAGTTCATTTTAAGAAATTGCGCTTTCAAATGAAAGAATGGCGACATTCTTAACCAAGGAATAGTTTGATTGTGTTAACAATTACATCTTAAAACTAGTTATCTTGTTAATAAATTGTGTCTAAAATATGCTGAAAAATACATAAAACAATGCTACTAATACAGCTGCTCCTTGCATTGGTGGAATTACTCACAGCAAAAGCAATAGCAGGAGAGGGAACGCTGACCAAGAGACACGTTTCTACCTACCTGATGTCATCAGCTTGATTGATAGTGTACCTCTAGCCACTTCGTTATTTGACACTATAATGACATCTCCGCCATATAATATTAAGAAATACAAACGACTGTCATCGCTCATGATTCTTGAAGGAAAACATAATCAAGAGGCACATTTCCTTGACATGAAGAAATCATTTTTTGCACCGGATGTTAAATTTATCTATTCTTTGACACAAAAAGTATTTCGAAACAAATATTACTTTTACATTTACTTATATCAAAGAAATATTGCTTTCACTTAACGAAATAACGCCAACAAAATATATTTCTTTCGTTCAAACAATCCTTTTTCCTACGTGGTCCAGAATTTATGTATACACATGGTCAAGATATGTTGAAGGGTACTTTAGAGAAAGTAGACACCAGCTCGAAGCCCGAATTTAAATCTAATAAAGCATGTACAGAACACCCTTTGATAGAGTGCATCAGGGCGTAGAATCGTTTTTAGAACTCTCCAGCGGTTACAAGCAGCTCTTGTTTAAAAATTGTACAACACACAGCGGGAATGTGTCGTAAACCTGAATGAAAGCTGTCCTTCGAGCTGTGAGTGGATCGATCCGTTATTAACTTAATTACAGCGCATAACGGATTTATTACACTGCTGTTTAATTAATCATTGAACAATATCTCCAAACGTAATATTTCATTTATTTATTTATTCTTTCATAGTATCTTGCACCCTTTTAATACAATTGTAGGTGGTTAGAACAAGAACGGGTTAATCCAAAATGAACTGATCCTTTTCAATTAATAGGTAAGAAATCGAAGAAATAGTTGAAAATTAATTTTCTTGGAAACTAATTTTTGTTGCAATTTTTTTTAAGTGACTTAGTATTAACATTAACTGCTATATGTACTCATGAACACATTGAGAAAGTCTTCCAATAAAAATTACGCGAAAAATTATTTAATTAACAAAATCTCGTTAATTAAATATTTGAGGCGACCTCACAGACCAATAAACCTTAAACGAACGTTAAATCAATACCTTCTCTTATGTCATTTTAAAAACAGGAGTTGCTAACAAACAAAAGAAATTGGTCCGTACCCAAATTGATTCAATTTAAATCAATTAAAACGTCGTAATCAAAAATTTCCACATCATAAAGTTGATATTCTATGGCACCTACCAGTAACAGCATCATCATGAACATCATTTATTATCATCCCGGCCTTAATTTTACGTTTGCCTAATTAGAACGTCGGATAAATACGTTCGCTGTATGAGAAAGCAGCTCTTTTCCGTTTTATTGCCCTTATTATTCGCCGAAGACAATTAATAAATAAGCGATCTTACCCGGTGTAGGATTGATGGAGCGTACCGCTACAAAGCATCGTTTAATTTAATGCCCCTACATCGTATGCCTTGAGCCCGCTTCCAACGACGAAGCGGCCAAGATAAATTTAATTGGAAGCGTTCGTTATCAATCAAAAGATTTAATCGTAATTACGTTTTACGGTCACCATATTTCAGCGTAATTAACGTTGCCGTGAGTGTCTCGGGGATGTGTATGTTTGTGCTTTACGTACACCTTAATATGTCTGTGCGGTGTGTGAGAAAGTGAATGGTAGCAATTACGCTTGCGTATATATTACATGTACCGGATCAAAGATGAATGTATGCTATACACAATGATGGATGGATCTTTACCGAATGCAAGGCGACGTCTGATCATGGAAGGCCACGCAGAAAAAAGCGTTGGAAAAAATCAAATAGCTGCAGAGACAATCGTATTGTAGTAATTTAGCGGATTACGTTAAACGAGCTGTAGCTATTTGCTGCTGCTCAATAACAAATAATAGATCTCCCAGCATATTTAATAAGAGGAAAGAAGAATTGTACGAATCTTAATGGAATCTTTTGGAAGTTAATTCGGTGCCCGCGAATTTTGGTGCTTGCAGGGGCGTCTGATTTTCGTAAACGGCCGCATACGCTTCTGCAGAGAAATTTTTATAGCTCGTTCACAACTAAGATCTGGTTCTTTATTCGTTTCTTTATTTGGCTATTGTAAGTTAGGTTTTTTTTTTTTGCTTTTAAGGTTTCTAGTCTTATCTGCTAGTCTCGTATTCCCTTAGTGATACGAACATTCCCGTATATAACCGCACCTATTCTATTCATTTTGGATCGTGTATTGGAGAACTACGACCGACGTTAGTTGTTGTAACCCTTCGCTCCAACGCGATTATTAATAGCTCGGGTAGATGGAGTCAGCGACTCGGACGCAGAACAGCGGCACCCTGGATGATAAGCTAACTACCGGTAGGTCACGAATTGCGCGCTCTTTTGGATATTGCGGCTACGGTAGCTCACGTTCACGACTTGTTATACTTTTCTTTTCTTTCCTCGCATGCCTCGTGAGGCTCTCATGATTGCACAGGAAAGTACAGCTAAATTTTGTGACGAACATTTAAATATATAATATAGCGCCTAACGAATTTCATCATTATAATCTTTTAGCTAGGATAAGGTTACAATGTTGGGTCTAATATTTGTGATTATCTTAGTTTTGTCGACTTTCGGGGACGCCAGTAGGCGACACGAATCCATTCTCATGAGGCGAATAGGCACGAGTCTATCTAGTCGCTGTAAAAAAGGATTAATTCCACCTGAGTTTGTCATCTCTAGCAATAAGTAGCTTTCGAGCGTCATTAGTTACGGGAATGCTCCGATACGTACACACATAATACGGTAACCGAGTTCGACAATTAAGGCAACATACGTACGACAAAGCCAGAGCTCATTACGAAATTATCGGTTATTACGGGGTCTTGGTATTGTGCCGGAGCAGGTACCCCCGTCATTAACTTGGCAAGGCTGATCTGTAATTCTCGAGATAACAACGTAATATCACGGTAGCATTTATCGGCTGCACCGTCAACATATAGGGACTATCCGTAAAGCTATCAATTTGATTTGTTCTAAATAGTACAAAATTAGATCTATGCATTACTATTAACTTTGCCATTAAATGGCGCAGTTTAAGTTTTCATTTGCTACTTGTGGCAAATGAAAACTTGATATGCGAGGAAACCCAAAGTCACCTTTATACAACAAAATTTCCGGAAATATGTGACTCTATGAGGAGTAAAGGAAAAATCGTCTTCAAATAGAGCAATGTTAATTGATAGAAAATAGAACATCCAGCATAGCTAATTCAATTTTAGTAATCTTGAGTATTTAGGTTTAATCAAATGATGTGCTGCAACATGGGCTAATTATTGCTTTTATTCATTCCTTGGCTAATTGAGCTCTGAGACGATCGTTGCAGCCCACACACATCGTGATGCTAACAATCCGTAGTCCATATATGTTTCTACGATTGACTACTATCTTTCACAAATTTGCACTGATAAGCCGTAATAATATAATAGAATTGAATGTCTTAAAATTCTGATATAAATTTTAAGACATTTAATTTTCTTCTATCTATTCAAATCAAACTCTAGCAACATATGCGGACTGTTACAGTAGATGTGTTTCAAAAACTTCCACCAGACTGATTCTATACTTTTGGTACATAGGTTCCCAAAAAAAACTTACTTTACTGGTATTAGTTGCCTTTCATTTTTTTTTTAACTGTTATTACTTGGCCAAACTTCAATAGACGGTGGTGCATAGGGAAGGAGTGGTTAGGATTCTTAGTAATCCAGAAACTGATTTGCGAGGCTTCGCTTAGAATTGCCGTAATATTCTTCTATGCTAAGAAAATAATTTTAGCTGGAAGGGATGATCCCCATAGCAAAACGTTAATCCAATGCTTTCTTGTTTTTGTTGCCGTAAATGTATACTTATTTGAACAAAACCTTTATATAGTAATAAATCAATTAATTCCTTAATTAATTTATTACTTCGCCCTGCCATATCATCGTCGATAGTAACTAAACGTGTGATGTCATCTGCAAAGATATAAATCAGGACACCTGCAGATGGTACTTAACTATACAGAGTGATTCGAAAAGAACGGATCAAACTTCACCACATTGTACTATCAATAAATATGTTTCTACGAGGATTTCTGATCTGGAAGTAGTTGACGATACGCCGTGAAGAATCGGCAAATGTGTTGAGTGAACGGAATCATCAAACGTTTAATAATGTTATAAAAAATGCAATCAATACGGTTCTTAAATCCGTATTGATTTTTATGTAGGATATCGTATTTTGTTAAAGATGAGTTTATTCTATCAATGTCACAGTATTAAAAGATATTTTCGACAATAAAGACAATAGGCAATCTAAATGATTACGTAAATAAACAATTAATTACGCAATACGCAGATTAATGGCTTCTATTTGACATCATGACTTTCCTCCATACCCTAAGAATCCCGTCATTTTTAAATTACTTGGAAAAGATAGATGCACGTAAGTCACATCAAAGCTTGTTAATAAACGAGTTTCCATTACCCCATCAGCTTTCAATATAAACAATTTTTAATTGACCTTTGTTAATCTATGACAAACAGTTCTAAATATAATTCCATTTATGCTTCCAGCATTAACATTTTAACGTCATTACCGTTGCTCGGCTGTTCTCATTGACGCGGGACTAATTACAAGTGATATTTACGTAATTGGATTTATGACTTACCTATTTTTATACCTACACTTATATATATGTACGTCCAGTAAATTATCAACTTACGTTCTATACAAGTAAGATAAATTAATGCTCAATAAGTCGATATCCGATATGTGGGACAGCGATGGCCCCATCAGATTACAAATACTTGGTAAGGCAAACTATATAATTTACACCGTATAAATTATGCAGCCCGCCTGAATGTTTTAATGTTACCTCTTAATGTATAGTTAATACGTATACTAAAATTCTTATACAATTAATGTTTAAGTTCAGCTCCAGTCGGTTTTAATTCGTCAAATCTACCTGAGGTATGATTTCTTTGAGTATGGATTTCATTACATCAACAATCTAGGCCATGAATTTCTTTATACTGAACAGGTTGATCAATAATATGATGCAATGCAATGCTTTATATATATTATATTTTCAAATTTTTATAGGTACTTTTCCTGCATAGATACGGAAGTTGGCTATTCTTTCGCCAGTTTAAGAGAATAACTTGACAAAAATGACGTTCACAAATAATAGAAAAGAAGCTAACCTTAGAGCAACCCCTTGTTCTTTTAAATCACCAAATTTATCCCACTCCGACCTTTTCAGATCTAGTACAGTGCTCATATCGTTAAAACAATTACGTTAGTTTTGGTTTTGTGTCTTTTATATCCAAACTAGTCACCTTAGCTCGCAATTAGAACGCGTTCATACTGTCTCACACCGTCCCAGATTGCCTATATGGAATCCTGTTCTTTTGTCACTGCTTAACTGTTCCAGTAGATTGATAATTAACTACTTCGCTAATTCTTCAACCCATTTCGGCACTGTTGCCATTTCGTCTTGAAAATCTGTGGTGCTTTAAATTAGGCTCAATAATTTAGACATTTTTACTGTAATCCTATAATTTTTGACTCCAACTCTGATCTCTGTGTTTGAGGCGTCTATATACCAGATAAATTCGGCTTCAATAGACGGACGTTTCGTTTGATGGCGTCAAAGGTCCACTTGTTATTGGTCCCATTTATTTCTGATGATCTGTACTATATGATCTAATTGCAGAAGGCTAACCATCCATTAATCTACCTGGCTTCTCTTTTACACTTATACGAGGTATTAGCGCTTACCATTAATACTAGAAATTACTTAGAAGTATAATACACAGCTAAGCACTAACCCTGGGTACTAGCTAATTTATTATTAAACGCAATTTAAATAATAACGCTCAGTTTCTACAGAAAACAATAAATAAATGGGTATTTGTTCAAATAAAGTTAGTTTTCCTTCAATATACAAACATTCCATCCACGCGTAGTTTCGAGAGATGTTCAATTTCATTTTCCTTTACTCCCGATAACCCCTTTTTAACGAGAACAACGCTTATCATTTTTAATGGCATAAATAGGATTTCGCCATCGCGAAACTAACAAAAGCGGACCAGCTTAACGCGTAAAGCACAAAAGGGAGCCCGTGTGCGGTTAAAACGAAACGGACAAAACAATTTATAATAATATTTTCCTCCGGACCGGCACAGCAAAGATAAGCTTTACCGGGTAATGGTTTGGACTCGCGCCTGGAAGATTCGTTATTTACCGCGCCGCAGTGCCGCTATTAATAATCCAGTTGTTGCCGCGGTTAGATATTACGAGGGAATTAATCTCCAGTGATTAATTAACGGAGGTGATGCAGGCCTAGAAATGGTGCCGTTTCGGTCGGTCGTTAGGTTTGCCGGACGTCAGTCAGGTCTCCAACGGCATAAATGTGACACCATTCGTGTATTCGATGGCTAAGTTGTTTGGTTCCGTTGAGTGAATTCGTTGAAATGATTTTTTTCGATTAATTTATTGAAAATGTGCTAAATATTTTTTTTTTTAATTTCAAGCTTGTCAATAATGCTAATAATAAAAACTCTTCCGGGCTTCGCCGTTTGCCAAAATTTTCGCTCGAGGTTTCGGCGTTTATGCTGACGGCTGATTCTCCATTGTCCGACATTCTTCTTATATACGCCGCTAGTGACACTGACAATGAGCCTGACGGTTCTGCCTAGCAGAATTTTGCCGGTGTTGCTAAGGTGGTACACTTCTTCCCTGTTTCCCCGGTAATCGTCTTGTTCTTTTCCATTTCTGTAGTTTCCCAGATAAGTCTTCTTCCGTAGTTCTGGTGGCTATCACTTTTACGTTGTTGAAGTCCATTTTATGTACTCGTGTATATGTCCTAAGGAAAATAAAGGAATACGAAAGAGACGCAAGATTTAAAAGAGTCGAGCAATCAGCGGTGACAGAACTAGAAGACCAACATGGAAAATAATTCAACAAAAAGCGAGACCCTCTCGATTATATTTTTTTATTAACCTTTATAACCATATCCTTTGACTTAGATTCCCGAAATATTTTCGTTCAACATATTCATAACTACTAGGTCTCAGGGTACTACATTTTAGGTTTCTATAACCTAACCCAATCAGAACTAATGTTATTGTAACAAACGTATTCACAACGCTCCCCTATAAAATCCTGTAATCGTTCAAAACTGAAATTTATGATGGTGTCGTTAAGCGAACCCTTGTATTTATTCCTAATTGGCTAAGTTCTGAACATATATAGCCGGATATTCTGAATATAATTTCACCGTCTCGTATTACGTTGCAACACGCAACGTTCCTCCGTCAAAGTATTCTCGATTATTTTCGATTTTAACTGTTGTATTCAAAGCAATAAGTTCAATAATATTTACTGTCTTCCACAAAGCCAGATTTATATCTCTCGTATGTTGCTTAATAATAGAAAAGCCTTTAAATCATGTATGCGAGTTCATGGTTAAGGATAAGTAAAACAAGCTGATCCGCTAGGTTCGTGTAAAAAACACGTCTTCAGACTGGAAAATATATCGGTACAATATGGTCAAAAAACTTCGAACCACGAAGGCAAGATGTAACGTACAATTTTTGAGGGAATAAATCCCTTAAAAATTTTTTTTCCTCATTGTCATATTATTTGAAAATTTAAAACAAAGGCAACGGACTAAAATCACACGAACACAAGATATATGGACGAATTTCGTCGAACCTAATTCAATATCAGTTTCACGCGCGTATTTACTGTATACGTATACGTACATCCATAGATGTGAAATCGTAAACATTTCGATTAATCTCCGCGGTATACGGTGATGCGTCCCACGAGTTCAATGCAATATCGCTGGCAGAACCAACCTGCAATGCGAACAGCAGGAAGTATACCTACCTAATGAACATGTGGTCGCGCCAAGTGCGGTTTTCGGTCTCTGTAGCATGTAGCCATCTTTGTTTCGCATGTCGAAGGGACCCCTCCTCCTTCTAGGTCGCCGCTGCAACTGGCGACCGCTTAGATTGCCCCGAATAGTCCAGATATAATCTCGTATGTTGCGGACGGATACAGACGCGGCCCGACCGAAATATGTTACGAATTTTCTCATTAACGCCCCGGATTTTCCTCGGCTAAGCAAAACGAGGAAGTTATCTTTGAAGAATTTTGGTTATATCCGTTTCAACTGTTGTCATGTATTGTGATGTAATGCAGATGCGTTTGTATAGTGGCTTTTGATTTCTTCTCTCCCTTCCGTTAAGAGTTGTTTTAAGAAAGTGAGACGAACTCGTTGTAAGCTTTTCGAGTGGTTGTCCAATGTAAACTAGCAATTTCAAAGCATTTTTCTTACACATAATGGTAAAGCCGCGTTTGATCTCGAAAAGACAAGAATTTTTAATGCGTAAATTAAAATTCATTGTCGTAAAATCAAGAGACCATATCAAGCTTCAAAATTTGACGGGCGTTGCTGTAAAAGCTAAATACCTTTGAGTGTACAAATCAGAAAAAGGTAGTTCCGTAATAGAAAACAATATGATGAAATCTGCCCCAGAATCCTTCGGTTATATCTGTTTAATAAACCTTTACTTTCTTTTGGGGCATTGAAAAAACAGTTTGTCGTAAAACATATTAGTTAAATTCTAGATTCCATTTACTTAATGCTTCATTTACGTAATTCACGAAAAATAATGCTTTTTAAATAGCCTCATTGACCTACGTTAAACTGAATTATTTTAACCGTTTTAAAAAAATTGAACCAAATATAGATAATCCTTTGAATCAATATTAGTTGTTTTAACTGCGGCGATTTCTTTACGTCTTAGACTAGTTCAGGTACAAATAGAATAAATAGGCTGATATCCTGAAATTTTTTACTTACCCCTGGAAATACAAGAATACATAATTAACCGAACACTATTAGTAGGTTGCGAGTTTCCACTTTTTATTTGGTAAAAATGTGCTGAATATGCAATACATGCTGTACATATTGCTACGATTTTTAAACTTTAGGTTTAAATCTGACGAACAGCTAACAATAAGAGAGAAGACAGAGAAAAGCAATATGCGTGGGTTGCAAATAAATCAATCCCTGAACAATTTGGTGAAAAAACTTGAAATAAAATGTATTAAAAAATAAGTACCGCATAACATAAAACAAGAGCTGAAAGTACTTAAATACTCTTGCGTATCTACTGGTTAAATTTTTTTGGACATTCCATAGATTGTTACTTTCCAAATATTGTTAATTATGTTTAACAAGGAATCTCATCGTATGAAGAAAAGCATGAGGATCTCACGCATCCTTGAAACAGCTGTCCTGTTCTAATTAATTAAACTTGGATGGTCAAAAGTGTGCCGATACTTTTGTGTTGTTTGCCAATTAGTTTACTAGATATATTTAGAAAATAATATTTCATCGCATCACTATTCTTTTTAGCAAAAATCTTCGTATTAAAAAAATTAGAACAATTCCTTTATCAGATTATCGAAAAATATGCATATTGCTCTCTTTAGGGAATTAAACGGATTCAATGAGCATTTCAAGAAATATTCAATTGAATAAAATTTGAACTATCGCCCTAAAGAAGTTGAATATCGTGCAGTCTTGCGCCCTGCTTCACTGTGTTGCAAGTAAACATTCGTGAGCTATTCCTCGAACTGATTGGTGGTTGATTTTCGCTCTGCAAGGTTTATTTATCTCTTTAAGCAAAGATAAGATCAAAATGTGAAATATACACATACTTGTTGCAATTATCGCTGCATGAATTAAAAGTAAAAGAATATATTTGATTTATTTGTTTCGCGCTTGAAATCACCAGCATGTAGTTACAGTAAAGGCATATAAATGTCAATAAATCAATTTTTCAGATCACCATCAGCTTTCCTATTACTCATTAATTAACTATCTTTAAAGTTTACGAGAGATATAAGTTCACAAATCAGTTCCTTTTAATTTCATTTAATGCTTTAATATTACAAAACATCAAAAAACGAAAACTAATTTTTTTTTGTACCTCTAAAAACGAGATCCCAATTTACAGATAAGAAATTTCCCCAAACGTTGTTGACCTCGATATCCGAAATCGTTCCGATATAAATTTTAAATCGAAATACTCCATCAACTTCGCCCATTAAATATCAGAATTAAGTTTCGATAAATTTTTCGAAGAGTTAATTATCCAATCTGGCAAACTTCCGATAGGTAATTTTCAACGAAACGAACGTCCGTAGAGCTAGGACGAACGGCTGAAATTTTATTAAATTACGACCGACTAGTCTAAATCGTCGGCCGCTCACCGTCTCTCTCTTCCATCGACGTCTCCTCGTGCTGTCTCCGTCCGGGAGAGTCATGATAGAGCGTCTGCAGTGGAACACTCGCAGGAGCCCGAAAGCTTGAACCCTAGTTCGAATCAAAATTAGGCCTCATTTAATGAGCGAGCTAGGTTGTACACTAGTGAGGTGCAATTTCGAAACTTTTCGAGTAATGTATTCGATTATTTAAAACTTGCTTATGTTAAGTTATGATGAGAATAGCTTGTTGAGAATAAATTTAAATAAAAAATAAAACATATTTAAATTGTTCGCAAAATTATGATTGGAGACCTTTTAAATTCTACTTAAAACTATACTTAAACGTAAATGAATCATATAATGGAGAAATTTATTAAACATGCTCACTCTCAAAAACAAAACTAGTTTTATTAATAATAAAAAAGCTAGCGGATAATGTCTTAATACAGCAAAGATATTTTACTCAGATACAAGGTGAATCGTCCCGATTCCGTAGATCAGCCTAGATTGAAAGCGGCTGAAATATACAGAACGGTTAAATATTGAACAACTTTTGAGAATAGAAAGAAATAAAAACAAGACAACATTTATAATCCACTAATATCCACAAAAACTTTAAATATCTCTTTCCAGTGTTATATAGCAAGCTATTTACTAAGTTAAAGTCACAATATGTATGAATATATAAAAAATCAAAAATTGAAAAAAATTAATATACAATTACACATCTTTAAGGTTCCACATACAACACATATTAAGTCAATATATTCGAAAAAAAATTTAAAAAATATTTTTTGTACATCAAAGATGGTCGATTTTATTCCATGATTGGGGAGCAAATATAATTTTTCCATAAAAACCGATTTGAACGGTAGCTTAACTTATTTTTTCCACCCTAACGTAGATCTCGCTTCCCACGTAGCTTTTACGGGTCTTTTTTTTCTTATTAGAAAGGCAATTAAGTTACTGCTTCTCGATCGTCTGTATTAAAGAGCTCTATCTTCTACTTTTTTTCTTTTTTGCACCTTTTTTTCTTCTTAAATATTACCTGAGGTCTACTTTCAAAATTGTTATTCAGTACCCAGCTTTCCGCATCATATGTTAGTACCTGGCGAAACGCAATGTTGTTACTTGTTTTCTTGTTGCTAATAATTGTCTGGTTGTGAGCGTGGTATACTTTTGCTGCACTGTTTATTCTTCCGTTTGTTTCTTCTTTTATTGCCCCGTTGTTTGAATTGTTACTTCCACGTACTTAAAACTTAAAACAATCTACCTGCTCCAGAATATTTACGTGAAGTTCCATACTTATCTTTCACTTTTCTTGTATTTATACCTTCATATTTCTTTTTGTTAATTACTCTTGCCACACTTTTTATTTTTTTCTCAGTTAAGACTCGATCTCTGCACATATCGCCAGATCATCAAATTCAAAAGACATACCCGCTTCGACTACGTTTTTTTGTAATCGTATACTCTAAGCGCATAGATACATCTACTTGTTCTATTTTGTTCCGTTTCCAAGCTTTACGCCAATATTGTTCGGATATTTATTGTACTACTGTACACCTCAACTTCCCTGAGTAGTGGAAGCAGTTGTCGGAACTTCATCCACGTACAAACACGCGCCATTGTTGTTAGTTATGTGTAATAGTTTTCGGGGTACGTTGTGCAATTCCACTTTGATGCTTTACCGTTGCTAATGGGCAACACGCAGAGTTGCAATTTCGACAGAATTCTGCACAGGGGTCATTATCGTAAGCGCAGTCTAGGGCAGAGGGAGCCGGAGACGGTCATTAAAATTATTAACGGCCCTCTTACGTGCGCTAGAGGCTGCTTTTTCACTTATATACGTTTTTCTCGCTTTGCCCGGACTAATTTATGGCCCTTAATTTAAGTAATTTTCGTTATACGGTTTGAATTGCCTTTCGTAAAAAGTTGCTGCAGCATTTCAGTATCATAGATTCGAACTCTGCGAAATATTTCGCAAAAAGAAGGTCGGTCTTTGGGGAATGAGGACTCGCTGAAAGAAATAACAGTTGCCGAGTTGCTATAAAGCCGTCTGTAAATCCTGTACGAGGGTAGTTTGAAAAGTTCGAAGTTTAGTCGCTCACTTAGGACAAAAAATGAAAATGTTCACGGTTTTGTTAAAGCAGTTTAAGCGAAATAAAAGTAAGTTTTGGCACAGATTAATAATTGTAAATTGGATACACCAATACACTTCTGACGGCAAGGGATGGTGGAAGCAGTGGGAGGCGAAAGATAAATCGATTCCGAAAAAGGGTGAAGAGTTGTATCAGTCGAAAAAGAAAAATAATAACGGAGGCATCGCTATTTAACAAATCGAAGGCAGAAATTGCGGAAAAATGGAAAAAATGTGATCCCACACAACAATTCTTGAATTTGGGTTCGACTCCAATCACCTTTTCTTCTTCCTAGATTCAAAGACTTTTGCCATCGCGATTTCAAAGCCATTCCCCATTTGGAACGTTTCGCTGTAGGCCAGTGCTCTTCCCATGATTTTGATGTTACACCCAAACGTATTATTATCTTTATAACTGAATAGCATTAGGCCATCAGTTATATTTCTTTGACCAAGAAATAAACAATGCGATACTTCGGACATAGGTTTAACTACAAGAGCTATCACGTCGTTGTAGACGCGTAATACGGAACTGGCCATTTTCTCGTATCAATAATATTATTTTCTCGTGTTTAAAAAAGGATGCCCTAAGTACTACGCATTAAAAACCAGTGACGACATGATAGAAAATGATTAACTCTCCGCGTGTTCCGAAAACATCTCACAGCGAATGATTTTGCATCGTTAATTTTCCGATGTTCTCATTGCTTGCATTCAGATTCAGTGTTGCTTTTCAACGGTTGTGGTATCCACATTAAGCAACCATGCCACATCATTATTTTAGTCTTTACATTATTTAGAATCGATTGTTATTTTTATTTGTTTATTAGAATTTAACGAAACATTCACACAATGGTAATTATTCTCCAAATAGCTAGGAACGTTAATAAAATAATGCATTATTTGGTTTATGATCATCAATAGTGCTTTACTCTTCGCTGTTCGTATCCTTAACATGTCTGCACTGATATATGTAAGCGATATTTAGGTTTGACTAACAAGAACGCAAGTACTCGTTCTACCTGTCTTCGTGTTAGAGTGTTAAGTTATTTTGCAGTAACTTTTCCCTATTTAAAATTTTGTCAAGTTCCCTATTAACGCAACATAAAATATACATGAATAACGCCGGCTATTTTTAAATAAACAAAACCGTTCTCATCAGAATTCCGCATTAATTCACGCGAATATTCTGCGCAGTAATAAAATAAATCTCCTCCAAATCGTGTAGCAGTAAAGCATAATTTTAGTTATTACATGTATGTTTCACGGACGACTTGATTTATATTCGAAATGTACGCGCGTTATGTGTATGTTTTATCATAAAATAGCCGCTCGTGGGGTATTAGTTTGAATTTTCTGCCGCTCGCGAGTCGAAAAACGAAAAATATCCGCATTTACGCTACGTGATCTATGCGGAATATAGTGCGTCTATACGTTACCACGGGATATTATCTCTATATGTGTGTGCGATATATAATGTATATACGTTTTGGTATGAAACTCGCAATAAATAGATAGAGGTACTGTGTTGGTTACTGTAACATAAACCGATTTAGTGTTTTTGTAAGCCGGAATTGCCAAATTAAACCTCAAAATAGGGAAGTATTGGTGCTGTAGCAATCCTCGTAATGGCATCCTACTGACTGCGCCAATAAAATATTTCAGTTCTAACAGAGTCAATCCAACGATCACTGGTTCGATATCTCGCGTAAACGTCGTTATTTACCTTCACTACAGAAAAACGATTTATCTAGCCCAAATGTGATAGAAATTGGTTGATGTTTCTTCACTTAATAAATAGGGAACATTGTACTAATATTGCGTAATAACCGGCAGGTCAACTAGCTCTACATTTTTATTTGATTTTTCTTTAATTGATTGTTTTTGCCTATCCAGATCTTTTGCTTCTGTACTGTTCATGATTTGCTTTGTTGATAACTTGTAACTGTGAAATAGTTCTGTTATCAACTATGTTCTTATAAACCAGGAAGTCGTTAAAGGACATTACATTAGCGACGATACAGTAACATGATGTCGGCCCACCGGAGTATATACGTTCTTTCCCATCCGCGAATGACCTGACTTACTAGGAGAATTCAATTTTAGTGGGACGTAGCGCCCAGCTAGGTGCAAGCCGTCTTACTGACTTATCACTGAACCACCCAGCCGTTAGCTTATTTTAATAACTGTTTTTTTTTTGTTTCAAATGTAAATGCTATTATTTTCGATTGAATTTACTCTTAAGGATACAATTATTATCATTTGAACATTTAATGTATTGAATATTAGAAAATCTGGACTTGTCCTGCTGAAGCGATATTTCAATAAATAAATGAGTACTTGCCTTGATGTTTTTACCAGTAATTAAAACTTTCTTACTGACATTTTTATAAGAATTCAACGCTTGGGTTTTCGTATCATTGCCATTGGCAAAACTTTCTGGATGTTTTACTTCTAAGACTAGCTGTACTAGATTCTGCATCAAAACTGCTTTAATAAGAAATGTTACCAAGTAAAGACAAGCCTCATTTCTGTACGTTACAAGTATACAACGATACGTAAGTCTTCTTCTACTCGAGTGAAAAATATTCTCTTATTTTGCTATGGACGCACTTAAATTAAGCACTCACACCTTACTGCATTGGAATAATATTCCCTTAACGCAGAATAAAGCAACAATGATGTCAATTATTGAAAAATTCACGGAAAACTAGATATAATTGAAGGTGCCAGTTGAATCCAATATACAAAAAAGCCATAAATGTGGCCTCCTACTTTATTCTTCTCGTCCTTATATTTTCAAAATTATCCTGCTCTAGTTTCTCGATGAAGATGTAGCTTCCAAAGACTACGTCTAGGATAATCGTCAATAGTTGATTCTGAAGTTGATTTTGATATGTCTGTCTTTAGTTATAGGGAGATTAAATAGAAAATATTTCAAAAAGTAAGTTGTCGATGTTACCGTTCTTGGTACTAAGATACCAATAGATCCAAGAAGGTGTGATACCAATGGATTTATCGTAAACCCATAAAAAAAACATATTCTTTGACCATACACGTTCAAGTTTTACGGAATAGATTAGCTCATTTGCTCCTAATAAACGTCAATTTATTGAAAATAATCGGGTTTATTCCGACCATCAGGAAAAGCATTTATTCCAATTCAAGCGAGCCTCTGATGTAATTTTCAAATGGGAACTTATCCATGTCAAATAAACGAATCGCTGGGATATAATATTAACTCTTCATTAATTGTATTAGCTGTTATCTATTCCAAGTGAAACGTTAATTTCCGACAAATGGACTGACAAAACTCATTAAATCGGTATTTACTTTTATCACCATTCACCTATATTGGCACTGTTAGCGGACTTGTAGCTTGATGGATAACGTTTCGGGTATCGTGCAATCGGTGATGAAATTGTTAGAAACCTGCTCCTGTTATGGAGTATTTCAAGCTAAGTAACTTGCTTTATTTATCTTATTTATCGTACATCGTGCAATACTCTCTTATTAGTTGGGGCTAATGTCGCCATATTTATAATTTTAATTGATTAATTAACAAAGAACCGATTCTTTATTATAGATACGATGGCATCAAGTAAAGCAGTCCAGCTGCAATATCTGAACGGTTTTCGCGGTTGAGTTTCAAATTAATTCGTCCACCTAATCCAATGCAATCCAATGAATTTCGACTTACATTCTTTTGTATTTCATTATAGTGTCCACGATCACACCAAATTTTACCATAAATAACAATTTTCGTTGAACGGTTTCGCAAACAATAATTTTATTTCCAACAAATCCGTACACAGTGGACGCTGTAAATAACGATATGGGATAACACAGTAGACTCTAACGTTGTACATACATACATACATATAATATATAATCATCTTTCGTTGGGCGAATTTATTTAAATCCCAGGGTATAACGTACGTCAGAGGCTCACACGATCACACTGCTCGTATATAAGCGTATAAGGGTGTAAGCGTTGCTGGCGACCCTAATGCGAGCGTTTGTTAAAATTATCACCCGCGCACCCTCCATTGTAATATATTGTTATTAAGTTCTTGGAGCGAACGTATATGCTCGTTGCCGTATCCACCATCGTTGCCACGTAATTGAATTATTAGGCTACTATTATTGTTTGCATAACTAGTTTCCAAGCCGGCTTACCGTTTGTAATGACCCTGAGCGGTTCAAAACAAGATAATGAAACTAAACTCGTACATACTGCAAGCCATATTAGAGTAAGCGACGCGAACCTTTTCTTGCGGGCTGATGATTACGCGGAAGAAAATGTGCAACATCTTAAAGGAGGAGCTGACAAGGAACACAAGGATTCAAGTAATTAGGAACGATAATTCAAGCAAATCGAATGTTTGTCAAAGAAATAAATGAAAGGATGGAGGAGGCGATATTCTTGAGGCAATGAGAAATATCAAAACGAAATTCGTTAATGCTTTATAGCTGAACATTAATGCAACGGTTATGAAGTTCATATGAAAATTATAAAACAAAATAAAAACCAGTACAAAACAGAAGATGAACACAAAAGAAATTGGTTTGGTCAGGTTGATCGCATGCCAAATGCAAGAATGACTAAAGAGGTGAATGATACAAGAATAGCAAAGAGGTCAAGAGAACTGGCAAAGTACAAAGGGAAATTTAACCACTTAGGGCCTGACACCTATCTCCATTGGAAAACTCTCGGCGATCACTTTAAACTTAAAATATCCTAGATCGTCTTAAAGCTAAGAAAAGGTATTTCGCTCTTTGACACAGTAAAATAGATAGCCGACTGTAGACAGTACTCTATCAGGAACCCTTAAGTTCGTCGGTTTTTTTTCTAGATAAGAACGATGTTGATGGCAAACTTCGTCTTGTCGATTCTAATGCTTCGAAAACTTCAAGTAAGCCCCTTCAGCGACTCAAAATCCATATAATGATATGGTCAAATCGGTCATTTTCCAAATTTACTTTTATTCATTTCTGGCTAGATAATTTTCGCGTCCTTTAACTTTATCTGCTTCGGCGCCTTGACGATTTAGTGTTTTTCCGACTTTCCTTAATTTTAAACGTCCGAACGGTCAGAGTAATCGATTATTTTGTTTTTTCGGTCTTCGTATATCTCAAATTTTTCCAAACTGGCTCGAAATCTTTAAGCCAGCGCCTTCGATAGGTCAAAATGTACATGATGGTATTGTCAAATCCGTCGTTTTCGAAATTCGCCATTTTTATTTATTTCCGGACAGATAATGTTCGCGTCAAACTTTTATCTAAACGGGACGAGATCGATTTGTTCTCATTTTCTAGTACTAGCCAAGTACTTTTTAATTCTGGGATTCCACGATCCTTTAACTTTAATTCAGCTTTAGAGACCTTAAAAATTTGATGATTTAATGTTTTTTTTTTTTTAACTTTTCTCGACTCGAAAAGCCCGAACGATTAAAGTAATCGAAATGAATTTTTATTTTGTTTTGATACCGGAAACTTCAAGCGGTTAGAGCTAAGTTCCTAACCCTCTAGCTTATTTTCGCAAATAGAGTCGCTACATAATTCCGCAATAGCACGGAATACATTGTACCATACCTGGAAGACTATTTTAATATACTCTCACGACTTGAGGCACTCGAACAATAAACACTGATCAGATCTGAAACTTTCTGTATTATACACGCATACGTATAGAGACGTATAAACAAGAATTGTATGAATGCATACAACGTTTGCAACGTAGCTGTTCGCTACATTAAAATACATTTATATGTATGTACGATATGATGTTCGGAGCTTAATACAGACTTCGCATTGTTGATAAATGTAGGCCGGTTACTGAATGATAATGTACTTTGCATTGTACGTGTAGTACCAGCCGACTAAGACTTGTAGGAAGACACAATGGGTCTAGTTTGGAATATTTTGAAGTGGGTATTGTTACGCTTTACTTCATTAAATTGTATCAAGTGGGAGCTTTTAATTTTAAACTGCTTTTGTACCTTCTTTAATACATAATGCACCACTTTCATTAAATATTATATAATTATTGGATAATAATAATAAAGCTACAAAAAACGTTCGTAACGGGTAATACAATCATGTAAACCCATAAAAAAATGCAAACTGCAACGCCAAAAGGTAATATCAGTTTCATACTTGCCTACTTTTCGTGGTATTGATTCTAATTGATTATCGATGCACTCTTTGGGTATCCTGCTCAAGCAACTAGCAACTCGTGCCGAGGAGTTCGCAAGATATCAGGAAATCTGGATGGTATATTGACGAGGCATTCCCGCTACGTGAGGACGGGCAGCATTCTGCTTAAAATGTGCTTGCTTCACGGCGCCCCTCCGCTTCATTATCGACTTCATTAAAAGCTGAAAACACTTAGTTGCTTTTGGCCACCAAAGCTAAGAGTCCAGGACTTATACGTCTCTACAGAAACTGCCGGAAAGGATTTACGTGAGACTTTAATCTTACCGCAATTTGCATACTGCACAATCATTCATTCATGCATCATTCTGCCTTGGGAAATCTTGCTATAAATAAAGGTGCGAAGTCTCATAAATTAGCTACAACCAACTGATTGAATGTGGAGATTTGGAGAGAATTGCTTATCACTGTATCGTGAAATCCTTTCGACTGAATGCCAGCCATATCTTTGGAACAAGATGAAGTTTAGGGTGAAATATCTCGACCACCTCATAAGACTTTTCGTTCTAAATTTATCATTTAATTAACTGGTCGAGTTCAGCCCTTCTGTCACTACACCTGCGACTTTCAACAGATATGTAAGGGATGTTCTGCTTCAGCGATAGGTTCCGATTTGTTGCAGCATCCTATGCCATAACTTACATGGCTCGATGCACTTCTTCCAATACAAAATCGAAATTCATCATTAAACTCCGCCCTACGTTATTCCACGTCCCAGTGCAATCGCTGTCTACACCGTTCCAAGCGTTGCGGTTAATGTTTACCACTTATGGCTCACGTAAGTAGTAGCATAAGATATGTTCAAGATTTTTGCAACCTACTTTATCTAAGCGTAGGTCCACAAGTGACCCGGTACTGGAAAGTCGGTCTTTTAGTGACATTAAGAAAAGTTGGCAGTCTCTTTCGGCAGCTTTCCTGACCCTCTCTAGTCCATAGCCGATAAAAGCACATAATGGTGAATTGATATCAATTCACCATTATGTTGTTGCAGATTTTTACAACGGAATAAAAGAAAAAAAAACGTTTTTTGAGAAAGATGTAGATTGCAATTTAATTTTGCCCAATCCTGTAAAAAAGCTGCTGCTAAACTAGTAAAATGCTGTATTTAATTTGATTGTTCTATAGCTATATTTTCGTCGAATTCAGTGGGGGCGCTTAGATGTACAGCTACTGAAATCAAGCCAAATTAAAAATTAAGAGGTGTAAAATAAAATGATTTTTCGTACATCATATTGGTTATTGTCCGTCATCCTTGCATTCATCTATTTGAAATAAACAGGATTAGGTTCATTTCTGTCTTTAGCGAGCCAGTAACTTAATCGTATTTTCTACTCTTTACTTACTAAGTCACTACATAGTCTGTCTATAGTACATGTTACATCCTCTTTGCGGAGAATTTAGCAGCTTTGTTCAACATGGCTTCAACTTTACACACTTATCTTATAAGTTATATTAAGTTATAGCGAGAAGGCTTTATTAATGGGAGGTGGAGTACCGTGTTTGGAGGTAGGATCCGTGGCGAATCGTACGGAATATAATTACACAACCAAGATCGCACAAGCCTAGGAGTGAGAAGGAAACGATAACACATAATACCTAGTGAAGTTATACGAGCGTAGTTTGAAGAATAGGAACTCATTTAACGGGCTTATTGTAATATAGTTTGCATTAGATGCGACATGCTAGAACGACGGAGCCAACCGATACCCATTCAGATGTAGTTCGTTGCCTATTCAAGAGCGAACAGAGAGAATAACTTCAGTAATTCGACGAGTATTGTTCTCAACATGTAGGTGTAACGGTGTTAGGTATTGGTAATTCGATATGACACTTCTAGTTAGGAAATGGGCATGAATACGAGGGTAGCATCACAAATTTCCGCAAACTGTCAGTAGATGGCAATATAGAGATTTTTTTCTAGTGATATTTCCATAAAAATTGACAGTTACTATTATTCAACCAGTAATAGAATAAAAATCATAAGGGTTTCTTTACAGCGAGCGACACCAACGAACGACAATTTGAAATCTTTAACAATTTCGAATTTTATGGCCACCTTAAGTAATCCTAGAATGTCTTCTTCGTCAATTAAAGCATGAATATCAAAAAAGTTTGTTAACACGTTATAAACGGTTGAAATCAAAAAGGGAACGCTTTCTGAAGGTGTCAAATTTAATATGGATCGATGATGGCCAGTAAGAATCGTAACATCACGTCAAAATTTCGATTAAACCATTAGTTAGAAGATTGAAAGTGGCTTTGACAGTGTTTTATTAGTCTCTTCTATAGGTCCAACTAATTATGCTCGAAGTAAGTAAAGGGAATTTGCTATAATTGCTCTTTTCCTTCAAGTTCATAACCAACTCAAAATTTAGTACTTCAGCCTGATTACCCGTTTAAGATCTATTGATTTAAAAAAAAGCACCAATATACAGTACGTTACATTTGTAAAAACGCGAACTCGATATGCAAGAAGGGTATGGCACCAACCTGAAGCTGTCCCTTCGAAAAAAAAGGAATCATTAGATTTTGTTCGTCGAAGATATGAGGTAACATGCCAAAAAATACGTCTCATCCTTTCTTAAAGTCGCTTAAAAGGTAAGTAGGTACGTTCCCATAGTTTTCAGTGTAGGAAGATATAAAATTTAAAAGATCGTTGTAAATTCTATTATTAGTATGTAGTACGGAGCTGTCAAACTAGACCTTGTGAGTTTTGCAGGCGGCTTATCTACGTCGTTGATGCCGTATATAAACACCATGCATACGTATACCGGCCATCCTATTACATCCGAAATAAACGCAGAAGTGCGAGGAAGAAAAAGGAGAAAAGCGAAGAAAAAAAAACACAGACAAATCGTCCTTCAATTTGTTTCCATCTTCCTTCCGTATCAATTTACCTTCCTCCTCTTCCTTCCTCTCAACACCCACGGCTGGCTCCTTCTGTATTCGTTAGCGAAAGCGTATATGCGTCAACCGCCTCGGGGGATAATTTATGTCTTGTTTTTCTTCTTTCGCTGCCTTTCCGTCCCGATTTTTCACGCGCGCCGAGGCACCGTCAGCGCCGTTCCGCGGCCGCGGCCGTCCTTAAAACCTAAATTCGGCAATTTATCCTCATAAACTCGAAGACGGTGATGTATGTAAATTAAATTCGCCCTAATTTTAATTTATGGTCCTTCGGCTCGTGTTTTCGCGATGCGCAAAACTAAAGAAAAAGTTTGTTTTATTTTTAAATAAAAAAAAGGATTCGTATCGATTCGCTAGCCTTCAACAAGCTTAAGCTTAATTAAATTTAAGCTTAATTAAAATCGTTAAGCGATTTTAATCTTCCTATAAATAAGATAATTACTAGATAGATACGTACTTATTAATATAACACAATATACAGCTTTATTACTTTCCTCGATAAAAAGAAAATAAAGAAAGGGTATTTGTTGGATATATTCTTACTTTGCGTCACGAATGAATTGTACTTAGAACGTGAAAAAGACGTATTCTGCTCAAAGTGAATTTCCAAGAAAAAATTCTGTTTAACCTTCTTGATAAGAAATAAGAACTGCAAACGTCACCATCCATGATGACGAACCAAACATTCACACTCACTTCCTTTTGGAACGATCGAGGCCAAACCGCGTGCGGATATTATTGCAACCACGCATGTAGATTCTGGTGTAACTATTTCAATTCTGATGAAGGTTGCCTCGTTAGGTGATGATGTCTTTTAATTGAGTTCAACAACTACTTGCTCTTCTGTAATCATCATGTAGAACACAGATTTGAATACTTGCAATTGCTTACGTACTCTTGGATTGTCATCAAATGTCCTTAGAATTTGTTTCTGTCTTCTCTGTCTAAGATTGTCGTCGAAAACCGAGTTCCGAAAAACCACGATAAGTTTCAACAGATTTGGGTGTCCTCCATTTGTAGTATTCCCGAACTGTTGCTTTGGCATTACTGTCGTAAAACTTAAAGCAAAATGAATATGGGCGACATCATCATTATTATATATTCTTAGCATTATGTAACAAGAAACTTTTCAATAATAACGAAGGCTTTCACTGCCAAAGTCAATTAAATCTAAACGAGTTTCCGGTTTTGGATCTTGTCATGGTTAAACGAAACAACCAACAAATCATATTGGGCTAGGACGGAAAGGTAGTAATTGCAATAACTCAACATGTAAACCAGGGCAGAGGCGAAGGTAACCGAACGAGAAGCACTTGATCCCCGTAACTCAACATGTACCGGAGGCGAAAATCAGCTGCGGGAATATGAGCGGAGCAGTACGCTTAATCCTCCTCTTCTGAAAAAGCTCCATATGACTGTAGACGAAACAATGAGCTTTCCTTTAACGATGACACGGTATACGTTTAGTTTTAAAAAGCTTTTAATGTCAAATACTAATAATAATAATAATAATACTATTTATTACACACAGGTATACTAATTACAAGACAACTAAATATAAATGCATACAGTACATTAAATGTAAGAAAATAAATAAAGAAAAAAAAAACAGAATTATGTATTACAATACATAGCTACTACGGAACACTTTGGGATAGGTTGGTGCAAGGAAAAGACAATAGAAAGGTAGAAGGAAAGCCAGAGGAATTACAATATTATGTCGTCGATAGTTTGAAAAAAAAGTACAAGGAACCTCTTTAATCTAAATTTAACCAGGAATTAGCAAAATAACTAAAAGTTGTATTTTTTCTATTATATCTAATTGTTATTAATTAAACTAGTTACTTGATTAAATAATTTATTAGTAGAGAAGACAAAGGCGGATGAAATTATTTTTTTGCAGAGACTAGACAGACTCGTGTTTCGTCGATAATCGGGGCAACACGAATCCATTCTCATGAGACGAATAGACACCAGTCTATCTAGTCGCTGCAAAAAAGGAACAATTCCACCATTTGTCCTTTCTACTTACTAGTGATGGTATTGAAATGTAGAGTTCATTTAGCATTGATATTATGATAGATTTCAAATTGTTGTAATTACATTCTTTCAAAACATCCCCTTTCCTGTATTTTGAACACTAAAGGTCTGAAAGTATGTGTTCATTAAAACTTCCTTGTCTGAAATTACTGAAAAAATCACCATTAATATGATCAGAATAGGTATGTACAATAACTATATACGTTGAATCGCAAGCCTGAACCATTCCGTCTCAATATCTAAACCTTCATTATTTAGCATATTTTACGTATGCAAATTTCGATCAAATATATAAAAGATTCACCCTGAGCTATCCGCAATTAACAAACTTACTTAAGCCGTGTTTCAAAGCATTAAGATACAGCGATTTATATTAAACTTAACAAACCTGCCTTAATTTTAACAGATGTTCATTCAAACAACCATAATCGATCGGATCATCGCCAGTAGCGGTTAACGGTAATATTCTACCCTCGCGCGAAAGCCTAATGAGAATTTAGATAGGCAATCGTAGGATTTTGCTAACTTGATTTAGTTAGCTTACAGCGATTTAGAGTTCCCGGAGATACGCATCGGAATCACCCACAATTTAAACGTTTCTGCGTTAGACTTATCGTATTTTCTAAGAAATAAAATCACGAAGAAACACCGTACAAAAGCTAAAAATTTAAAATACTTATATGTGTATCCTACGATAAAGGACATAAAAAGAAATCTTCGTAAACAAAGAGATATTTTCAAGGGCAAAAAAGAATAAAAGGAAATACGTACAGAAGAACCTCAGTGCATTGTTTTCTACCCCCTAATTGTACCACTTCAACATGAAAGAATTTTCGGTATCGCGTTTTCTTTTGAAGTCACCGCTAAAACGGAAAAAAACCGATAAACATCTTTTGGAAGGATTTCTTTGTACGATTTAAATTTAGAATCGTATTTCCAAGGTTTTTCATTTCATATCGTTACCGAGACGTTGCCTACGGGAATAAGATAACAAGGTGGTGAGGAAGATGATACAAAGTATATTATGCAATGTTTAAGCTTTTTATTTCTATAGAAAATGGTATTTACTAGAAAAAATAATTTGGACGTCGTTTAACCTGAGGTAAATAAAGTCGACGTTGATCCTAGTAGTACTGCAAGTAAAATGATGAACTTTAATTTAAAGCTTTGCTGTATTTCGTAAGCGCGTACTGGCGTTATGAAACGGCGATATTGGCTCAGAAATCGTCACTAAATAACAATTAAGATTAATCTGCCAAATTGTTGTTAGCGTACAACTTCTCCAGCTGACACAGTTCACGCAGTGTGCTTATCGTGCTTCTAAACAACTTGCGAAACTTACATAGTCAACCTACGCCGTTTTAACCGATTGTTGTCAAACATACTTGAGTCAAACAAGCACTACGCCAGGTCAAAGCGAAGATACCGTGAGCTGATGCCTTTTACTCAAAGTCTTGGGTTCCACATTTTGCTAATCATTTGAAAGTCTTCTCATTAGCTCGGGTTAATTGCGCCGATTTTATTTCTTTACTTCAAATTCAGTGTAAGTTTTTCCCTTCATAATTACCATTTCGCTTTTTCAGGAAGATCTTCTTAGCGTCTCAGCGATCCAGAGGAGATTGAGGTGAGGAAAAAAGGATATAAAATAAAATTCCGACAGGGCGAAAAAAAAACATAAATTAAAAAACGCCACCACGGATTTATTTAATAAATCACTCAATAGTATAACACATTCGACATCGATAAGTATATTTATCAAAAATGTAAATGCTTATTGGTCAAACTAATTGAACAGAAGAATCATTTTACATAAAAAGACATCGCACATAATATAACTGAGTAACCTGACAAGTCCTACATTATTAACCCATCATTGAAGCTGTAAGTCGAATCTTCGGAATTCCAGATATACCCACATGCATACCGTACACCGTACGACGAAGCATATCTAATCTCTTCGAGGCATTTTCCTCCTCTTATCTATGACGATCTCGCCTGCTTAAAGCAGAAAGACCGTGTACCATTGTTTCTCTCCGTTCTATACCTTCTAGAATAATGCCGGCCCGTTCAAGCGCGATGTCCTTTCATGATTTCGTTCTTTATTTCGTTGTAGCTTCGTTCCCGACGTTGTTGTTGTTGTTATTGTGGTTCTTCGTCCTCCGCTTCGCCGTCTTCAAGATTGCCTATTGTTCTGCATAGCAAATTATGGCGTATGGACGATGTATGTGTAATTCTATACGGGTCCAAAATAAATTTGTCCACCCATGCAATTAAAATATACCCTACCTTTATTGTGTGCTGCATACGTACAGCGGAGTGATTTTTTAACGAGAAAGCTCTCCGATATCCATTACTGTATACCGTTTTTGGCTTGAGCAAACATAACGTTGGTGAGTTATGTTGTGAGTTACGTATAACGAATGTCGTAAAGAGATTTCGCGAACAATACCGGACCATAGTGGTATTTAATAGGTGCTGAGTATGTGACGTGTCTTAAATTAAGTGCTGACTCACATTAACGGCGATAAATCTGCACTTGGTTTTAAAACGGTGATCCTAGGAATGTTTCCCTTAAAAATTAAAAACAACCATTCATGCTGTAGCTGTACAGGGAGATTTATGAAAATGTTTTTTTTTGTTCTCATAAGGTTCGATTAGAGATGCGGCTTAAAATTGCATTAAAACCTGAACAATTAAACAACAATTAAACTAACACGAACAATTGAATACAATAACGGATAAGACTTAAAGTACAGACATCCTAGAAGAATATCTCTATCGATAGTTGAGTGCAGACTTTCACGACCGTAATACATAGTAGAAATGCCTTTCGCTGAACAGCTTCTTCAGATGACTTCTAAAGACGGGTGTTGTTGTCGCTTGCTCCTCATTATATATTCAATTTCTGTTCCGCTTCTCCATTGTTCCCTGTATGACGACTCTGCAGTGCCAACGTCCATGTGTTGCTGATTTTGCGCGATCGAAGTTGTTGGTATTCTTCATTACTTTTATCGATTCGCGTATTCTCCTCGGTTAGCAATGGTTGGTCCTGGCTAATACCTTAACCTCGCTGAATGTTATGCGGTGGTCTCCTCGCTGGTGCAGGTGTTCTGCCGCTGCAGATTTTTCAATGTGCTCATGTTCTTTTACTCTGAACTGTTTGACCGATGCACTTTTTTCCACATTGGCATTTCAGTTCGTGTATGCATTTTGCTTGCAGCTTCGGTAGTAGGTGCTTGTTGGGAAGGAGTAGCTGGTCGATTTTGGCCACTGTATTGGATCGTGCGGTAATGCTATTTTCTTTCCTAGGATCTTTTTCAGTCTGTCGGTGACTCGCTCTTCGTCCTTTTCTGCTCTCGTGGTTTCCTTATATCTTTTCTATTGTAGCCGTTCCTCTGCAAAGCGTTTTTAACGTGTTATATTTCACTATCTCTGTGATGTTCGTCGCTGATTTTCTAAGGCAGACTATCACCAAATCAATCATATCCGCTTGTAGTAGTTTTGGCATTAGTTGTTGCTTATCGATCTTCAGTGCTCCTTCCACTGGTATATTGCTTTGCCTTACTTCGACCTACTTCCTATGGAACGGTGAATTTTACGAATAAGCGAGCGATGCTGCTGAGCAAAGCGGAACAGAAACGAGATATATAATGAGGAGCAAGAGGCAACAAATTTTTTGGAAATTTTCTAAAGAAGCTGATAGTATGATCAGCGAAACGTCAAATACGCGACAACATTCGAAAGACATCTTTATCAGATCCTTGAAAAATATACAGCTCTTCCAAATAACGTGAATCAAACGTGGTAGATATTTTGACGATCGTCTTCAAGAAACTAGCCATAAATATTGACCCAACTAAGGAAGATCTAAGGTTGACATATATTGAAGGGTGCCATCCAAAAACTTAATGATATATAGAATGTTTGTGTTACATATATTTAATACTTGCGCAGTAAACGCTAAAGACCCTGTATACTTGAAAATAGTTCTATGTTATACAAAATATGTATCTGAATAGTTGTCATTCAAAATTTTTTTTTCTAAATTGCTCACCTTTCCGTTCATGCACAAGGTAGATACGCTGTATAAAATTCACTTAAATTGTAGAAGGAAAAGTAGGAGTTTCTTCTTTTTAAAGAGTATTTGAAAATACGTAACATTTCTAAAGCTTGGTTTTTACACCGAATTCCGTTAGCTTTAAAGTGAAGATTCATAGACGAATGCAGATGCTAAAGCACGCATTTCATATTATAATACACATACTTAGAAGCATACCTACATTATCCAATGCCAATAATATCCACTAACTTCTTTCGCTTCCTATTCAAAAGAGCCAACTTATTTCCGTTCTCGTTTCTTGTACACTTTCTTAATTTCCCGTTCTACGTAGCGATAGCGCTCTCCCCTCGACTCTCCACTATCCATCTTCGCCGCCCACATATAAAACGCTTCTCGGTATTAATTTTTATTATTTATTCATTAAAGGGACTTCTCAACTTCCTTCTTCGTACAATGTTCTTTATTAAACGAACTCCGTTCGACTGTAATTTAAATTTTAATGTTGCTTTTTCGCTTCTAGATGTCGCTTTAGGAGTAATTCTAGCGAGAGGCTGTTGAGAAACTTGAAAGCTTCCCCCTTCGTCCGGCGGGAACTGCTTTATAAATTCGATCAGCTTCTAGCGTTAGGATGTTGTCCTTTTTACGATGTTCTTAATTCGAAAACATCTTTTTCTACGTGGGTGGGAGGCTGTAGTTAATTTCCTGTGTTATTAACAGCAGAGTCGTGTCGTGTCCTTGCGCCGCAGGTTTTTCGCGTTTACTCGCCCAAAGTGTTTTTTATTTAAAAAAACTATTTGATACTTGCTATAATATAATTGAAGGAATAACCCGTCACTTTTAAGGAACTCCGGCAACAATTTCGATGAAACTGTAGAGATTATTTGAAGCCGTTGAAAAGAATTGCAATGGCTACTTTTCGGAGGCCAAAAACCAAATATATCCAGAGCTTGTTCCGTTGCTGTAAAATATTCACAGTATTATCTTTTTGGAGCTAACTCCCGAAGTTCAGGAACCTAATACTCACTCCAAGAATCAATGCTCGATATTTGGGAAGGAAATATCTGTTAATCAGGTTTTGAAATGATTTGAAGTGCTCTTATCAGACGTCGAAGATGAAATATACACATTAATGGGTATAAACAATTTTTGCGAAACTTAAAGTTCGAACGTGTATATACATACATTTAGTTAATACGAAAAGTAATGGCAAAATTAAACGACTGTCTGATTAGATGAAGTACACTCTCATCGGTGTGGTTGAAACACAGAAAGAAAGGAAATATTGTCAAGATGGGGAAGGAAAGCATTGAACATAATGCTTCCTCGGCGTCTTCTCTGGAGCAAACGTGGCCCCAAAGCGGTTTTGTTGCATCTCGTCTTGAACCTATTGAACGAGGTCCTTGAAAAGTTAGATAAGTTTGCGCTGAACCGATGCTCAGCTGTAGTTCTCAAAGAATCCTGCATGAATAGATCCATTCCGCCATTTATAGAATCTCAGGTGTCTTACTGACTATATTTACATATTTTTGTTTGTGGATAATGGGAATGAGAATCATTTGTTTGATTTGCTTTGGAATGGACAAGACAATCGTCAAATGCAAAGTAAAGGAACTAAATGGTTTTCTTTTGTTGGTGAGATAGGTTGAGGATACATACAGGATACAGTACATCCATAGTCCTGAAGCATTACCACTGAGGTCAACCAATTGTCGCAAGTGATGTTTCTGTTCCATAAGTACGTTTACACGAACGATCCAAGTCACAATTCTTCTGTACTCAACTACCCACCTTTCCGTACTCTAACGAAGCACAGTAAAGTAATAAATGCTTATTTCAATGTCATCTGTTTTTGCCAAATCCCTAATCAACATACATATAGCTTCAGTGCCAATCTTCTTTTATGAATAAATGGATTATAATAAATAGAATGATTAGAATAGAATTAGAATAGAATGAATAGAAATAAATAGAAAAATAAATGGAAACCATCACAAAAGATTATTCACAACTGGTTTTCAGAATTACGTCGTGATGAATTTTGTGGTGTAGATCAACCTAAGTCATTCTTAGGCATCGATGTCTGCAGTAAATTGGATTTGGATGTACGTTTGAATGTGAAGAAATCTGTTTTCGATGGATAATTACAATCAACTGCAAGAAAAGCTCACGTCAATTGGTGACAAAGGAAATGTTTCTTTAGTTGGACTGGACGTCTTAAAACCATTGCTTGGAAGGATCCATTTGTTTGCCAGAAGGCATTGACGAAATCAGCACAAACGATTGACAATGTCGCATCTGTTTTTCTACCATGTTTTAAATAGATTAATTAACTTCCTTCTACAAACACTATCAAAAGTTATATTTTTACGCTTCGAAAATAACACAACTTTAACATTTGAGTTAGAAAAAAATTGACATTGCAAATTGTCAAGATTGTCAAAAATATACAAAAAATCCCGTCGAAATGACTTCTACTTTTAAATATTACGCACCCGCGAATGTACCTGCTTATATTACACGTTTCTGGGGGACATTGATGCTTGTCTTGTGCTTCAGTACATGCAGAATGAGTTGAAGATAAATAGTTGCTAGGAATTGTCGTTATGAAAAATTCCAAAGAATCCTCCAAATACCCTTCTGGAACGTCTGAGCGTTTCTAGCAAGAGTTCAAGGTTGAACTGATTTAAAATTAATTTAAATAAAGATGAAAGAGATACCTAATATTTGTAAATGAAGCTTTGTCAGCATCGAAATAATTATTTGTCGAATTAAATGGTAAGTGTTGATGAACGAAGATCCGTTCTCCCGTTTCAAAGGCTGCCGATTATAATAGGTGCGATCCTTATTAATACTTCCTCCGTCTTAGAAGGAAACGATGCTACTTTCCTCACAAACATTCCTTCCCAAACAATCCTTAAATTTAAGTCAATTTGACTAATTGAACTAATTGCGCTTTAATTTCAATAAACAACGATAATTTATTTTTATAATTTTTATAATTTATAATAACGATAATTTTAATAAGCCAACAAATGATGATATCAAAAATCAAACGAAATTCTTCGTAAATAAAGCTATTTATTTACGCGTATATATATAAAAAAAAAATAGTATCTACATAACTTAGATACGAATAAAAGATTGTATATTTGTAATTTTACTTTTTGACAGCGACCGCCGGGTTTGCTATGTCACCGTTTTTTAATGGATTGATCCAGAACGCGACGACGTGCGTGGACAAGAAGGGCTCGCTAGAAGTGTACGGCGTCCGCATTACGCCTCCTTTTATCGAGTTCAAGCACCCCTTCGAAGGTAGGACATACCGGCGGCACCTTACTATACGTAACGTCGGAAAGTCAAAGGTGGTTGTCAAGATCACAAAGCCCACTTCGCTCGTAAGTTCTGCGACGATGTGATTTTCCCGAGGTAACTTAATCGTATTCTGAACGATTTTAGGCGTTTGGTATAAAGGAGGTGAAAGGATACAGTCTACCGCCTGGACTATGTCTAGTGAAGGAAGTTTCCTACGTTTACACACATGTGAATGTCCCGTACTGCATGCTTCCGATTTATATTAATGGGGAACGTATTGATTATGAAATATTTGCGTAAGTGTTTTTTTTGGAAAAAGCTCTGCCATTGAGGGCATATTCCCAAAGATTACGCAGAAATTATCTATTCCAAGCTAAATATGGACGAAAGACGCGCACGATTCAACTTAAAACATAGGTACTTAACATAGGTATCTATTGTATTCCAAGAAAAAAATCTTTTAAGCTGCTTTTGCTTCAACGGCCACTTCTGATGTCGAAAACCACTCAATTTGTTTTCGACGAAAGGGAATTGAAAGAAGTCACTAGGCAATAAGTTGAGCAAATATGGACAATGAGTCATTAGTTCAATGTTATTCTCCCTTACATAGTCGACTGTTCGATGTGCTGCATGTAAGCTGAAATTTCCTTAGCAAAGGATTTGATTTGATCGATGAGTTGGGGCAAACAAATTGTTATGTACCAATCACCATTTACTGTTTCTGATCCTGAAGAGCAACGGTAGCAACAGGGCCAGTTCTCCGGAAGCGCCTCGCAATCTTTTTTTGAAGCGCCTCGTAAACCAACAACTTGCTTTGGTTTTTACCTTGCCACCCTTCGAAACACCGAAACAATGGATCGTCGTTTTCTTTCTAGTTCATAGGAATATATCCAGGCTCTGTCACCTGATGCAATACTGTATACGTTGGCTAAAGTGCCGTGATTGAATTTTTGAAGCATTTTTTTTTTGCGTCAACTTAAGCCACACATTTTTTGAGCTTTGATTAAATTATGTGAAATCCAACGACCGCAAAGTTTCTTCAATACTAAATGCTCACATAACATCGTTTTTATTAAACCTTGACCAATGCCCAAAGATGCCTCTACCTGCCGATATGTCACATGTCGATCTGCTTCAATCATTTCTCGCACAGCACTGATGTTTACCGGAACAACAGCAGTTGATGTACGTGTTAAATTCGCCACTAGCATTAGTACGTCAACGCTTAAATTCTGGTTGCGACACCGGTTTTAGATGGCTTTTCATCCCCAAAAGCGGAATGAAATCGATCGATGTATGAATAACAAAAGCAGCGGAAGGAAAAATTCATGCTTTGTTCCAAGCAATTCAGACAAGTTTTTAGATTTTTTTGATTAACATTTCCAAACTTCTGCTGTTTTTAGTTAGTGTTGCCAGATCGCCTGACTTTCCATGAAATCTCCTGATTTTCCCAAATCTCCCTTGATCTACTGACTTTCAATATGAATTCCTAATTTTTACCAAAATGTCTAATTTGCTGTCAGGAAAACAAAATGTACAGAAAAAAAAATAATATTGTTAAAATGTAATAGCTGCGATGCAGAAGTTCGTATTATTTCGTATTTCTGGTATAAAGATGTGGCAGTTGGTTCAAATTTCCCGTTGGTCAAACGATAACAAATATGAAATATTTATCTGTGATTAGTTAATCAAATTGAAAAGTACGTCGGATGTGAAATGTTGTTTCGTGCGTTTTGTTAAATTGAAATTAAAATTTAAACGTTAAAATTAGTTATTTCTCCTCATCCGTCCGTGTAAATTTTACATCTGAATAGAGATCAAAACGCTTGCGGCTAATGCTTTTAAATAATAGATATACTAGACCCGGTATTTATTTTTTGAGCACATTTAAACGATATTCTATTCTTTATTAAAAAAACCAGTCTTGAATCACAGTAATATGATTAAATTTCGCAGCCAATTCAAAACTGATGAATAGAGAGGGCAAAAGCGAGTGAAATCATACCTTTTTTGCAACGACTAGACAGACTCGTGTCTATTCGCCTCATAAGAAAGAGCTCGTGTTGCCTGTTGGTTTCCCCGAGAGTCGACAAAACACGAGTCTCTCTAATGATGAATGTTCACTATTATCGAAACTACGAATTTAAAGCGCATGCATTTACTGTTATGATCAAATCATATCATTCATAAAATTCATTTTTTTTTAAATAATGGCCATACAGCAACTCAGTATAAGCGCATTGTTGTTAAAAGATATTTCCCTAATATTTACTGCTTATCCTTCTAATTGTATTTTATTGTGTTAATGCTAACGATTAAAGTTCGTTGTCCATGTATATTGCAAAAAGCAACCAACCTAAGCATCTTAAATGAATGTTGTCCTTATTTCATCCTGATGTTTTTCCTTTATCTCCTTGACTTTAGAAATTCTGTCTGGCAACATTACTGTTTCTTATATTACAGTTTGCCTCATAGATCATCGCTTTGAAGGTAACTTTGCTAAATATTGATTGTGGAAGCGAACCTGATAGTTTACTATGTCACAACACGTGCTCTACATCTTAGATAGTTGTTGACTACTGCATATGTAACTATGACCAAACTTACTGTATGATTAAAGCGATACTTAAACAAACTTCGTCTTCGGCATCATTGATGGAGTAATGACGAACTAGATTCCGAAGTTTATTTGCATCAATTTTCCCATTTTCTATTTCTTCGCCTTTCCTTACTCTATGCGTATAAAGAGCGTGTGGTAGTTTATCACTAAGCTAATTATTTTTATTATTATTCGATGCAGACTTCCTTACTTGCTCACTTGCCTTCGTAATTTTTTTTTACGGATTTTACAACACTTACTGCATGTCTTTTTTGTTTCATTTTCACATTTTGCTTTCTATTCGCCGCCATGGCTATATCATTTTTTTTATCACGTCTCTAACATGGCTCGTTGATATTTTCCTGTTCGACTTTATTTGCTTCTAATTTCTTGGGATTGTTTCCTATCTATATAGATTGTTAAAATCATTGCTTCTATCATTACCCTTCTGATGCAGCTGGTGTTGCAAGACTATTTAGTCTATGACATCTACATAAACATCAGCTGATTCGTTAACTGTTTAATATTTAAATTATCTTGAGTCTCAAGACCTGTATGGCGTGGTTTCACATTATCCTGGATATATCACCTTTCTCCCTCTCATTCTCTTAACCAACAATACTTGACATTTCTCATCTTTCACTCATCGCCAATATTATTTCCTCCACAAGCTCTCTTAATTGTCATTACAGGGTGACATGGTTAGATATTACCATACTTAATCATAATATCCTCATTTCACAGACGAAGCTCCGCACCAGAAATATCGTCACAACCTCAAAGCATCGATTTTGGTACCGTAGATACGGATTCTAGCTCGAAAACACATATCCTCCGCCTACAAAACGACGGAAGTAAAACTACACGATTCCATATTGATACCTCGTCATTCTCGGACCATAAAATCATGGTGGATCGATATAAGGGTTACATACAGGTAGGTATTATTACATTATTACATTATTTACCGTAAGAATATGGCTGATGTTGTTTGTATTTTAGCCAAGATCGGTGGTGGAAATCCACGTGAATTTGATTAGCTCCACTCCCGGTGTAATCAAGGGGACGATCTGGCTCAAATGCGACAAGCCGTTCACGATACCTGTAACGGGGGAGGTTATAAGTCCGATGTTTGAGCCAATTTGCGACTCGTTAGCCAATTCATTCATCGTGATTGATTTTCCTCCAACGTACGTGGGCGCAATCTCCGCCCAAACGATATACGTAAGAAATTACAGCGCTTCTGAAGCTATGTTTTGCATCTGGGGTGAAGTAGACAAACATCCCACGGTAAGATCAATTTCGTTTTAGATATGCGTGAAATAAGATAGAATTGTCACTAAGAAGTCAGCACTTAAAAAAGGTACTTAAAAAAATTACCAATTGAATACGAGGGTCGTCCAACGAGTCCTCCGGGAAAGATTGAAAAATAAGAGATTTGAATTTTTTTTCAATATAATCTCCATTTAGCTCTATATACTTTTCTCCAGATTATTCAAACCTTCCACAAAGTAGGATTTCGGAGGCTCGGCTAAACCGTTATTCGCCGAGAGGAAATAAAAGGAACCTACTGGGCGTCAAATCCGATAAATACGGTGAATGTTGTTCTAATTCCAGCTTTAATTAATTCCATAATTTTGGCTATCGAAACTGTCCAAGTTGTTGGAAGAGAGCTTTTAAATAAGTTCCTCTATTTCTTCGCTCAACCGGTTCAATAACGACCGGTCAGTCGATTTCACCGTCTTTGCGCCTTCTTCGGAATCCATTCGTCTTCAAAAATTCATTGTTCGGGTTATTCCTTTGCCTCTAGGGCATGGTAGTGTCCCCATGTTTCGCCTATAGTTATGTATTGACGAAGAAACTCGTCAGAATTGCAACGGAAAAGTGTCAAGCTTCAGAGTCGACTACACGATAGCGTTTACTCTTCACTAAGAGCAAAACACGGCACTCATCTCACTCCAGTCCAAATTTGAACAATGTACTTTGCGATATGCTTATGGGCTCAACTATTGCAGGCACTTCTATCCGTCGATCATCCCGAGCCATATTATGGATTTTGGCGGTAGTCGCTTCCACTGAATATCCAGAAGGATACATTTATTAATTTTTTATGAATGTATCTGCTTGCTAATACAACGGAAGATGTGCCATGAACTTCGTCCAACTCAAATTTAATCTTTTTCTGTAGTAAACCCTTTAAATATAAGTGTTTAATCACCGCTCGAAACTCTACATAACCAAGAATCCTTTGCTTAAATCGACAACAAAAATGAAAGAAGCAATCTTCGAAACTACGAGCGCCATCTCTTAGATTTTCTAAGGACTCCTTGAACGATCCTCATACCCCTTAAAAATGTGTGCCGTTTTAAGAAATAAACCAAAAATTAAATTTCAATGTATCCTTCCTTTTGCGATACGAATGGTCCGTGCGTTTCCCTAAAGCATGTTATCTCAAGCATCACTTGAGATAACATCTCACACAAAATTTGATAATTTCACAAAATTCTTTAAATAACTAAAGATCATTAAACGCAACCGAAGATATCTGATGCAGAGATAGCTACAAGTTAAATTCTTTCTCTAATTACAAATAACAGCTTGCACTATTCGATGGTTCGATGGATTCGACGATATCATCGAATATGACCAATGCCCAACGAATGATTGAAATTCGTGAGGTACATAGGCAGTAACGGGATATTTTTGAGTATTAGCGTTACCAACCTGGTACAAACATCGCTAAACTTAGTGGAATAAATAAAATTGTATTTGGTGAACAAACTTTTAATTTGGTATAATGGACTTTTTACTAGACTATTCGTTTTTTCTTGTACATAACGTCTATTTTGCAAGTTCTCACTTTGCTACTTCTCATCACTAATAAGTAGAGAGGACAAAGCCGGACGAAATTATATTTTCCTGCGAAGACTAGACAAGCTCGTGTTTTGTCGACTACAGGGACAAAAAACGTAAGGGGCACCAGTAGGCATTAGTAGGAAAGATTCTGCTGAGGCGAGTAGACACGAGTCTGTCTAGTCGATGCAAAAAATGAATAATTCCACCTGCCTTTGCTAATGCTGAATGAAATGTCATTATTGTGTCTGGAGTTCCTCAAAACGACGGCACAATAATTTGGCTGTTTACATATCCGTAGCGGTTTCTCCGCAATATGTCTGTATGTATTGCGTGTAGAGGGCGTCCGCCGTTTTTAAAACAAAAACGAAACTGTGTCCACTGCCCTCTTTCGTTACATGTTGAAACTAAAACCAAAAGGAAAATTTAATTTAATTTAGAAACTGAATCCAAATAAATAGCTACAAAAACAAAACCTAGCCGTCACAGTAAACTTTATGATTAAGATATCCCCGATGATACATATTTATTTAAATAAAATTCGGGATTCAAGTAATGTGTCTTTGTTGTAAAGAGTTTCAGTGGATTGACCACCCTTGTTTGGTAAGTTTCGAGTTTGAGGGTTGGCATTAGTTAATTATGTAGCTTAAAGGCCGTAGATCCGCCTTCGATTTACAGAATTTACTCATTATATATATTGTAGATCTTACACTGGTGCAAGGAAAATGACAAGAACTACATGTGCTTTGATGTCTTCCCCAAAGAAGGCGTTTGGGAATCGAAAGAAGTGAAGATGTTTCATTTTTTGTAAGTCACTCTAGTTATTATCCTAAAAATGCGAAACCGTGAAATAGTAAATAATTTTCGTCCTCGAATCCAGTTTCCAACCTACTAAGTGCAGCTCACAGGAAACGGAACCTTTCTATTTCTGCATTTATCGCTTATATAGGACCAAATGCAAATATTTAAAAGCTTCTATGTACGAAGGTAAATCGCACAAAGTTACATGTAGAAATAATGATTAATACTGATTTTTTTTATATCAATCAGATCCTGTATTTGTTGACTATAAACAAATAATCACACCACAAACATGGATGTCGAATGATCGTGAGTATTAAAATTTAATTAATCTCCACATAAAACGCAAGATGCTACTACGTGATAGCAAAAAGCGGCAGACCAATAACAAGAATAGAAATGTAAGCTTTCAAACCAAAGTCAGTTAAAGCTAAAGATGTTCAGAGTCGGACGGTGTTTTGTAATTTTTTTTGATAAACGAAAACTTTGCGGTCTTCTGGGGCTTCAACAGCTAGAACGGTAAATCAACGTAAACCTTGCCTAACCGTGATCGTTACGTCCAGGCAATCAACAACCTCACCCACCGCCGACATGAAAGCGTGCTACTTCCTCTCTGACGTGGTTTGCACGTTGAGTTACCGCGCTAACTATTGCCTACCACCTCCCCCGCTCCTGAAGAAGCCCCATGTGGGCGAAACGTCGAGTTTTCTTTTAACAAAAAAACGGCATGACACGGCCTAAGCCCGGAACGTGTTTGTTTTCGCTTCACGCAACTCCTAGACCTATACGTTGCTTACATACGTGTCTGATTATTTGGCTGCAGCTGTCGTGTTACTGCTAAACGTGGCTAAAAAAAATCAACGTATTCATTCCACGATATACTGATTAATTCCATTCATAGAGCTAAAAAGAAAGTCGTCGCTTTTACTCCAATCAAATGCTTCTTGCATTCCACCGGAAAATCAACAAAAATTAAACGAATGTCTTTTGCTGTACTTGCACGGTGTTGCGGAGGCGCCGTCGGTAACCGTCGTTCCAAATGAAATCTTCCTTACCGATCTCGTGGACGGCGAACGTACCACCAGGGTTCTAGAATTCCACAACCGCTCGACCAAATTACCGATAATCGTCAGTTACAAGAAGGTGGCCTTCGTCGATGTGGAACAGCAAAGCTTTAGCATGGAACCGAATAAGAGCGTTCAATTATCCCTCTTTATAACGCCTAGAAACTTGGGCAAATTCAGTACGAGGATAGAATTCGATCTTTCGTGCTACGAAAATTTCCTGAAGAAGAAGGTCTTGAAAGTCGTCGGAACGATTTGGATTCAACTCCACGTTGTTGTGAAAACTATAAAGAAATCTGCGCTTCCTGATATCAACACGGGTATTACTCCTAATTATATTAGGGAGGTAGGGAAATTCTGCCAAGAAGTGCGATTTAACACCAAAGTAGCTAAGCCTAAAACGGCATTGGTTAATGATCTAGATAACAGTTCTGCTTTGATAGCTTTCCCTAATGACACCCAGCAGTCCTTACGGCCATGGAGAGGTTCGAAGTAAGTATTGGAATCCACGATGGGAGTCCTTTATGTAAGTTATGAAAGCTATATGCTATTGCAACAATTTTCGTACTCCAAGCAGACGTTTCAGTTACTATTAAAGGAATTAGGAATATCAAAGGTCATAATTGTAAAGTCAACTCGAAGGTTTGGGAAGGAGCAAAATATCGACGCCGGGAGAATTTGATTGCTTTATCCCAAGATGAAGACCTCCTAAACTGGATAAGACCTGAATACACCACTGGGACTCTCCTGCGAAATAAGAGTCCATGCAACAGGATTCATGAAGGTTCTACACTATCCAAATGAACGAAAGGCAGAATTTTGTGCAGGAAAGCGACGACCACAACTTTCTGGGAGCCCTATTTCGTACGAAGATCCCGATGGCGTACCCAGGTCTCATCCCAAGTTATAAATGTGATGGCGAAGACTTCAACTTAGGATAAAGCAGTCAGGTACTGCTCGTAGTTTTATCGTCTACATAGTTACCCGTTACTGTTAACGTGAAATATCTATAAAGGCACGGTTCGAAAATTTTAAAGCGGCTCTACGCAAAAGCAGATCCCACAATTTTAATCAGAAAAGTCTCCTTCTGCATTACAATTGCAGGCTCCATGAACCATGAGTTGTTTAAGCAGCGGACAATTAATGCGGTTTTGAGGAACTACAACATCCGCCTTGCAATTCCGATTTTACCCTCTGTGACTGTTATTTTTTTTTTACTCAAAAGAAAACACTCGACAGGGCGTCACTTTTTATCCAATAACGGTACGACTCTAGAGCAATTTCCAAGCTCTGAAGTAATGTTTACCAGAATTACCAAAAGGTCTTTCTTCAAAAGAATAGCATTGATAGCAAAGCGTTGGAATAAGTATATTAGTGCTAATGGTTCTTACGTTAAAAAATAAAATTTTATTTGTCCTCTAATTCGTTGCTTTCATAACTAAATATTTAACGTAAAAAGCTCCTCTTGTAAGATATAATACAATCGCAAAATTAAGCAATCCTCGCGCTCTAGCAATATCTCAGAAACAACATTTAATTATCAACAGCGGTAGTGAAAGTTCTTACACCATTAAAATGCTCTTTTTTTATCCCTAAATAGAGTAAAGACGATATTTACGAAAACTGTACGGTATGTTCCGCCAGTGGAGACCGAATACGAGATGACCGTCTTCGGTAAGAAGGTAAAAATGGCCGCGGCAACCTATTGCACGAACTATGCTAGAAAAGAGGCGGAAAAATTACGATTATTAAGCAGAATACTGCCACCCATAAAGAAGCAAAAGGATTACGACATCACCGATAATTCCAAGCTAATGTGTAAAGATTTGCATCCGGTGGTGCTGCCGAAGTCGCCAAATAAGACACAGACTGGTATTATTCCGTTGACACCTACGGAAATCAATAATATCAATATAGATCCGATGGTTGTGTTAACCGGAAAGGTAAGCATTATTTCCCTCGCCAAGAGGTTGCTGGAAATCTTTTGCCCTTTCCTAGGTTTCCAAGAACCACTTATGCAGATGATCGGTGAGCTTTAGCGCTCCCATGTTGATGCAATAGTCTCTCGATATCTAGTTTTGAAGCGTTTTTTTTTCCCCCTTTTATCCCGCATTGTATCAAAAGCTCTCTATCCCAATTTTTTCTCCTTCTTACTAATCTTTGAATAACTCTTCTTACATTTCAGATAGCGGTGCATAGTAAACACAAGTTCGATCTTCACATAACGAACAACAACACTCACCCGATTAGGATTTACGTTCGGCCCGAAAAGCCGAATGTCATCTTCGAGAAGGGCAATAGGAAAGTAATAAAAGCCCACGGAAATGTTGACGTGCCCATCACCTACATAACGCAGAACAGCGGATACTACACGACCTCTCTAGACGTGATAGTGAACGAATGCGGCGTCTTCTGCGTCACCGTGCTGGCGGATGTTTCGCACCTCTTCTTAGACTTGGACACCAACTTGTTGCAGTTCCATGACGAAACGGTACAATTCGTCGAAATATCCAACACCTTCAATACCAGCGTTCCCTTCCGGTGGTCGCTACAGTACGAAAATTATTGCATTGTGCCAAAGAAAGGTGTACTGAACGCTTTTTCGAAATTACTGTGCCAAGTTACTTACTTACCAGAGAAGCGTGGTCCTGTCATAGCTGAGGCCGAACTGTTAATCGAAGATACGACCATTCAGGTGCTCAATTTGCGCGTTATAAACACGAAGACGAACATACATTTCGTCCGTAACAGCTTGGCTTTTACGGATATACCCTTGAACATTCCCGTAATCAAAAAGGCGGTGCTGAGAAATCTATCTTCGTTCACGAGGTCTTTCACGCTGTTGGAAAACGAGTTCGATGAATATCTCACCGTTGATCCAGCGAATGGAAGGGTCTTCAGCAATAGCTATACGGTAATAGTGATATTAAGATGATATTTCAGAGAGTATAGCACTTAAAAGTAAAAAAATCAAGGAAGCATTTACCGTGCTACCGTATTTAGAACTGCTGTAAAATGACAACATTTGGTTTCAGCAAGACGACCATCCGGCTCATAATACAAGGATTGTTCGAGAATTTCTTTGCATTTTTCACACAATATTACCGCTTGAGACGGTCTATCCTAACCGACTAGGTCTTTTAATTTAAGATCTAGTGGCTTCTTTCTTTGGAGAAACGACAGCTCTCTATGTACGACCCCGTAAAATAGACGAATTGCGTACACAAGAGAAACAGAAAATGAAGCATCTTTAACAAATAATTTATCGAATTCGTTTTTATTTTTTCTGGATTTTCTTGTCATTTGTACGTTTACTAATTTTTCAGTATCATTAACTAGAATATAGAATAGCCAGACATCCTTTTGTTAAACGTGTTTAACTATTTCTATATTAAGTTACGATTGTAACTCAATCGACATATATTTTTAGATCAACTTTAATCTAATTTCCATTAGGTCATCTGTTGTACGCTGAAAATGACCACTTGCGGAGAATTCTCGACGAAGCTGAAATTTCATGTGACCGGTTTCGGGATAGTCGAACTCGACGTCAACGGAAACGTCGTCTATCCCAACATCGAGATCGTGCCCAGAACGTTCAAATTCGAAAAGATGCCGGCCAGCACCGCGAGCGTTATATGCTTCACCGTCGAGAATAGAAGCAACACCATCGCCTCCGTCAAGTTTGACATGTCGATGTACGACGAGTTCAAGATAACTGACACGAAAGCTCATTGGAAGGTGAACCCGATAAAGGAGTTGATGCTGGACGCGCGCAGTTCGAAGCATCTCTACCTGAATTTCCTCCCTCGAGCTGCTACTACCGATAAGTTTCGGTTGCCGCTGATCGTTAACGGCATCATCCACCCTTTCACTAACGATAACGATGTTGCTTGTAATTTAGACAACGATTTGGCCGTCCGAACGATCTCGAACCCTTTAATTTTCGTGAGAGCTGCCAAGGTACACGTGTACTCGACCGAACCGAAGCTACAGTTCTCCAAATTTAGGATATCGTTATGGTATAAGATCCCGCCGTATCATTGTCGAAACGAATACAACCTCAGGGTGTTCAATCCGCAAAAGGCCGAGGAAGCCTTCTGCATCAGAACTAAACAGCTGGACGAACCGTTCAGTATCGTACATCTTAGTGGAAAAGAAATCACCCAGTACGAGAATTCTATTGTATGCTACTTGGCTCCTAAAGAAGAGGTCGTCCTTAATGTATGCTACAAACCCACCACCGTTGGCGTTCACAGCCTGTCTTTGCCGATACACCTCAGATCCGATCAGTACGATTGTCCGCACAACACCCTGCAAATCGAAGGGAAATACGACCCCCCAGCGATAACCGTACCGAACGTTTTCAAGTACTTCAAGCCGGTACCGCTTAATGTATGCAATACGGCGAGCGTCGAGATTTTCTTTGATAACCACCTTTGCAACTGCAAGCCGTACACCACCTGCGATTTGCGAGGATTGCGGGTGGAATTAGAGGACGGTCCGCCCGACAATTGCAACAGACGGACTGTAACTGTTAAGGTACAGTACTCCTCGGACCGTGCTGGAAGGACCACTGCTAATTTCATCATTTCTTGCACTTGCGGTGTTTCGACGTCGGTGCCGATCATCTCGTGCCGTGAGAACTGTTTCTTGACTAATTACGGTCAAGTGCAGACGTTCATCAGAAACAGCAACTATAATTTGGAGTTGAGAGAGGCCGCAGTAGAGGATGTGGTAAGTTGTTAACATCAGTTATGGCCAGCTGTATCGACGCGAGGTGCGTGATAGAATATGACGTAACAACGGAATCAAGTGTTATAAGGCGCCACTTTTTATGGCCACTTTTTATTAATCTTGGTAATTAAGTGCCCATAACATCGAATTGAACATTGAATGTTTAGAGCCGTCCACTTGATGCATTAAATGATTAGTGAATATTCAATTTTTCATGAATTTTTTTTGCTTGCGCAGTTCACATTGGCCCCGAAATATTGATTCCCTCTGATCTCTTTTGTAAAAACCATTTTATCCTTACGTCATCATATGCCCGAAATTTGGATCATGTTTATCATATCTACCAACAATAAGTAACACAGCTAAACAGATAATCGAGGTTCCGCTTCACCGCTAAATGCGCCACCCCCTTCCGGAATAGGGGCCGAATGAAAAAGTGATCTACATACATACTTGCTGCAATCACAAGTCCGATTTTAAGAACGTCCTTCCTAATTGAAAAACGGAGTGTGGTTAGAGGTCAGTGAAACTGAAAATCTAATACTCGTTTTCTTATTAATAGCAGACGTCGCTCGTATCCGTGTTAGAGAAAACCCGATTAAAGGAGATCTACGAAATAGGGTCCTTCTTCGTCGAATATCCGCTTTATCCGAACGACGAGGTAGACCTTAAACAGACCATGGACGAAGGCATCCGCACGGTGGAGCACTGGGTATCCAGTCAGGTCTTCCTCGGCAAAGCTTTCTTCGAAATACCTACTGGCTTCGCGTATGTACTGTTTACTTCGCCCGGAGTCCTGCCACCCTTTATACAGCTGTTAATAAAATTAGGAGGAGAGAATATGAGGAAATGTTTCAATCTCAATCAACAGTAAGTTCAAGAAAACGATCAGAATCCGCTGTAGATATGTATGTATACTGAAATAAATAGATAATTTCTTATATATTTATAAGTTTTCAGACCGCCTCTGAAACAAATCTACAATATAATACATTATTTCATTGCAAAATATAATAATTTATATCAGAGATGGATAAAGTAGCTTAACTAGCAGGAGCCAACATGAAAAAAAAATTGATAAAGAACCAAACAATGTCGAAGTTAAATAACTGCATTATTACTCGCTATTCAGCCGTCCTCGGTGGGAATTTCTTCCGAACGTTGATGTTAATGTTGCGTTTTGCACTGACAATTTTTTACCGACCCTTACGGACAAGATCGGCTGTTAAATATGTTACGAAGTAACATATTTGGCATTGATTATTGAAGCAATTACGGCATTTACTAAAATACTTAATTGAAACCTTTACTACAATACATCGCTTTATCACTGCTAGTAATGATAGCTTGTATATTGAAAGATACATCCGGTGCAAGTGACGTATTTAGTTAAGATTAATTAGTTTTATTATCTCCAACTTAAGTTAAGATGTAAACCAACTCGGTAATATTAGTTTAAGTATACTTTGAACCGTATTAACTTCTAGGGAAGCGCCAAAACAGGATGTGGAAAAAGTTCGTTACATATACAACCTCTACGAGCAAGCCCTGGAAATTCTCCAGAATCTCGGAGCGCTCATTGTGGTGAGACGCCCGGAACTATTATTGACTTATACGTATTACGACATCTACGTCAAGAATTTCCAAACGAACGAGACAAACGATATGATACACGTCAACGTAACGTCCAACGACGATTTCATCAGGTTGTCGAAGCAATGCTGGTTCGATTTATTACTTCAGACATATAAGGTGCTCGTTTTGAATCGTCTAATCTTTTGCAACAACAAAACGTACAAACCTCCGAAGCTATCTTCGGCGCATGAGAGGTACACCACGTCCATCAAAGGCATCACTAGGAGCAAACATCTTTTCAACAACACCGAATTGCTGCTGATGGATTGGTTGGAGTTCCATTACAACGATATCCGTCAAAGACTGTGGTCGAGGCATAAGCAATTGGGACCGCGCAAGATACACTTCTACGGTGAAGGTATGGAGGACGGCTTCGTGTACGCTGCGGTCACCATAGCTTATTGTCCCTATCTCACCGAGCATTTCGAGAACCTAATCCCGGGACCCACCAAATTCGAAGAAATCCTCCACAACAACATGAAGGTCATACAGAGCTGGCACATTTTGAATTTCAGTATGAAATTGTCGGCGAAGGATATGGTCGCCGCTAATTCCTTCCGGACGCTGTACCTCATGGTGTATCTGTATCAGATGCTGCCGAATTTGTATCCATCAGAAACGATGACGTTTAGAGCGAATCTAAGCGAGCATGTACAGAGGAAATTGTTATTGACGAACGTGAACAGTTTCCCCATCGCGTACAAAGCGATAATTTACGGAGGGGACGCAAATTGCTTCCGGACCAACAGCGAATTCTACGTGATAAATCCTAGATGTTCTTGCGAGGTGATCGTCAATTATTGGGCGAAATTCATCAAGGAAACGCATTCCACCTTGATCCTAAGCGGAGAATGCACTGGATATCATTACGCTAAGAGCATAGCCATGACAATGGTTGGTATACCGAACGTTCAACACGTTACTGGTGAGTTTTCCTCTGTCGGTCTCCTCTATAAAGTCGTCGAGCGCCAGTTGGCTATCAAATCACCTTATCTTGAAGCAGCGAGTTATAGAATACAATTCGCATACGTCCCCGGTTCCGACATCGATAAGGTGAACGAGTTGCCTTACAGGGAAGATTTTCCGAAACATTGCTTCACGAGGTTGCTTCCTGTGCTGAACAGTCTGTCATTCGATAACCACGGCGACGGTGTCCTGAGATTCTACATCTTATGCTTGCGTCCAATCAATATTTCAGCATGGATATACCTTCGCAATCCTAAAGTGGGCGATTTCGCCGTAAAGGTGACGACTTCCTGCAAAACGTCTTATCCTAAAGAAGTACTGAAGGTCTACGTGCCTCCGGAAACGGACGTCCAAAATGACGAGCGTACCGTATACTTACCCCTTCCTTGTCGGAACAAATTTTTATGGAAAGCATTGGCGGATATGTATTCGACTGTTACAGGAACAGATGTCGAATTCTGGAAGAAATACTCGTGTAAGTTTTGTTTAAAATTCTTCAATTTAAAACGTACATATTAATTTTAAGTATAACAAGCATGGTTTTTTGAAGTTGCCGAGATTGCTATTGCTAACACGATTTCTCCGTCAAACTATTACCTCGACAGATTCAAAATGTTTTAATCGGCGTTTAACAAAGGTTTGCTACAATTTACAGCTACCGAAATCGGAATACACATCCTGCTGAAGATGATGCTATTTTCCCAGCCGCCCTACACTTACCAACTGTGCAGAACGGTCAACTACAAGGTTAAAGTTGGCAAAGGCTGCACGGTTAAATTTCCAAGATACATCAACCTCGATAAGGAGTGCTCCACAGATTCCGTAGATATTCCGCTGAAGATTCCGGCCGGCGTAAAACTTCCGGAGCCGGTTTATCTTTGTTTGGAATCCGAGAGCAGTAATAGGGTTCGTTACTACAAAGTCATATTCTGTGAACTGCCGGAGTGAATGAGTGGACCCGCAGATCATCCGGCTTTTTTCGAGAGTGTTCATGGGTGAATTCGATTGGTGACGAGAATTAGTTGGTGAAGCGGCAGTATTTAGAATTTTCAAGAGTATTGTATTGTTATATGTTGTTTTAAGTGTTATCTACGTATCTAATGCATTTATATATTATACATTATATATTATAGGTACAATATAAGACCAATTCTAATCTTGATCGATGTGCATCAATTATTATTATTATTTGGAGCGCTTATTGACGAAATCTGATGTATCCGTTTGCCCTTTTTTAACGGTAATAGTAGTAGTCATAAATTTGATTTGCTTTTTAGTAATTACGTAAGGCTTTCACGGCCAGTGTTCATTGTTTTCCAGACTTGTTGGCCGTAGTCGATAAGTTCTCTTCTAACCTGATGTTCGATCGGCAAGCATGGCTGGCATTCCCAACAGCTGCGCAACCGCCCTACTTCACTGTACACAAGTAATGTACGGGCAATGTTTTGTCGTCATTAAAAAAAAAAAACGCGAAAAATTATGCCCTTCTCTTCTTGGCCCAGAACTGCACTCAATAACGTCAAGGTGGTAGAAATTTTGCTTTTTAATAAAAACGGATACAAACAAAACCAACCACTAGCTATTGAATACTTTTTATTCATATGATAAAATTTAAAATAAATATGATTATTTATTTTAAGAATGAATAAGGATAGTATAAAATGCCACGTTAAGACTCACAGGAGCATATTCGTCTCACAAAGCTCAGATCTGTAAAATACGTGCTTCATATAACGTATAGTTTTGATTAGAGAGAACAAAAGCGAGTGAAATCATACCTGTTTTGCAGCGGCTGGACAGACTCGTGTTCTGTCGCCTCTCGGGGACACCAGTAGGCAACACGAACCCTCTCTTGTGAGGCGAAGAGACGCGAGTCTGTCTAGTCGCTGCAAAAAATGGTATGATTTCACTCGGTTTTGTCCTCTCTAGTTAGGATAATTAAACGGGATCGTAATGTTGGAATCGATGTTATTTAGTGCCGAGGCAGTGTTTGAAATGAGAGGAAGAGTTATGGAGGCGGTGAGATATTACGCGGAGATATTTCGTTAATAAAACGGAAATTAGTTTGTAGAGATTGATCCTGTAGCAGTTATGCTTTGTGCATCTTCATTTAAACTGTTTCTTACATCAACAACTTTCTTCATATTGTTTGTGTAAAATTAAGAGGCTTCTAATCATGTCCCCCGTCTTACTACGACCGGAGAGGAAGGTAAGAAAAGTACTGGCCATTTGTTTGCGTATAAAGCAACTCTTGTAGATGCTCAGGAATCGTTTTTCGGTGTGATTAATACTAATATTTTTTATATTCGAACATTCGAAAATTACTCTCCCATAAATTCCGCAACTCTATAAAGAGCGTGGGCAGCGCATGTAATATACAGCATATTTTTAAAGATGTCATTTTTTTGCAATTTTTCAGCTTTAAGCATACAAGCTGCAGCGTTGCTCACAAAGCGCAAAAGTTTTATCCCGTTTCCTCACATCTTCGAAAATGTCAATGCACTATATCAACAGTTACCCGTTCTATTCATTTGCTGGCTATTAGATATGGCCTCGTTGGAGGACCTGCATACAAAACATAAACGATGACATGAGCTATGCTTCGCCCTAGCGCGTCCATAGTTTCGTCTGTGCTCAACCAGCAATAATTGTCTGTTACATCGGTTTTAATCTTCTTTACCACTTTTTAATATTCTGACCTCGGAAAACAAATTAGAAATATAGAGAACAAAGCTAGAGATGAAACAACACATTAACGACCGACTCGTATAGAGAGCGGAAAGGATATGGCTTGAGGGACGTGTGTAAACCGCCAGAACTCTGACCTGTAACTATGTCAAGCTTCGCTATTGCATTAGCAGAGCGTAGGATGTTTCTCGTTGGTTTTTACTACACTCTGGGTGCAAATAAATCGAAACTTTTATTTTTCTAAACAGTAACTGTTGTCAACCGTATTAGTCTAAGTTGACTTTTGCTCCGGTAGAAGCAAGGATTAAAGATATTTTCAGTGCAACTCCGACTGCTCTGACCTTACCAATGTAACGTATATACAAAGAGGTACACCGCATGCTTTTTTGAGTAGGGTGGAATGTACTATCGGAGAATGGAGCGTGCAACTCGTGCTCTGGGTATCAACGTAAAACGCCATTTGTCAAAATCAATTTTCACTTTCTCTAATCTATGAAAGTAATTAAACGACTTGGATTGTTCGTAAACAAATATTTTATTTCTATGTAGGTATAGCTACATATTACATAAAATAAGTATCTACATGGCCTAGATACAAATAAAAGAAATTTTATGTATATTTATACTTTTAGATTTTGACAGTGTCCAACCTTTCTGTTATGTCACAGATTCTTCATCAATTAATCCAAAAGGCGATCACGGGCGTAGACAGGAAATCGTGCTTGGAGGTACACGGCGTTAATATTATGCCACCTTTCATTCGCTTCAAGCACGCCTTCGAAGGTAGGACCTATCGGCAGAACCTTACGATACGGAACGTCAGCAAATCGAAGGTTGTTGTCAAGATAACGAAGCCTACTTCGCTAGTAAGTTGTTTACGTTGTGATATTTTAATGTGGCCTATTTGATTTAAATTTGATCTCGATCTCAAATACCTTTTGACTTTTGCACATCGAATGTGGTATGAAATTTATCGAACATCAAGAAATTGCATTTTAATGTAACGACTAAGCCTGCAGAAACGAGTGCTTTCGCATTATCGTACTGCTCGGTTACAATCAATATTAAAAATAATGTATGTAATTATTTATTTTAGTTTGATTGTGTTGTTGATGTAGATTGACGTAAAGATTCGCTTAATATTGCATCATAGCGCGGCTTCCATTGACGTCTTGGTCATCCTACTACGACGAGGTGAAAATATGTTTGTGTACTTGAAAAATAAGCGTTCTGCGTCTAACGATGTGAGATTCGCGAATTTAAAAAGAATATTTGCATTATTAGTTTTCACTTGAACTCTTATCTATACGCACATAATTTATCGGTTTACTATATTCAGCGCTTCACGTAATGAAAGCTTCGAGTTCTTTAATTCGTTAATAGTATCGAAAAGAATTGAATAATTTTGCTCTATTTACGCATGGATCTCTTTATCTGAAACTAGCCGTTGCCTTACAGAAATTGCTTGAGCTTCTTGCCGATTTAAGTTTAAAATACAAGGTTTAATGATGTGCAAAAATTTCGTTTTGGTGACGGATCGGTTTCGTTTTGATCGGTTGGTGACTGGAAAAATAGCCGAACAAGCCTGTTTAAACACACGAATGCGTTTTGGAGATTTAATAAAAACTTTTTTTAGTAAAAATTAATTGATCTACTTTTCTAATAAATTCGAATACAACCTGGCTTTAACCATGGTTGGACCGCCATCTACAACCAACATTGCAAGTGTGTTACCGATATGCTTTAAGATTTAGAAGATTTACAAGACCTTTAAGATACAATTCTTTTACAGAAACGGGCGGTATTCGTTTCTGTAAGCTTAGTAACGACAAATGGTGTAATGATCTAATACCTCGAATTTTTGGGCATCGATTTTTAGGATGAATGGCCAATCGTATTAAAATTTGATTATCGTAATTCCTATTGCAGGCGTTTGGCATAAAGGAGGTGAAAGGGCATACTTTATCGCCGGGACTATGTCTTTCCCAAGAGGTTTCCTGTGTCTTCGGGCATGCAAATTGTCCTTATTGCATATTGCCAATTTACATCAACGACAAATGCGTGGATTACGAAATATTCGCGTAAGTATTAATAACTGCAGCTCCGTATATCTCTAGTTCGTTCTTTGAGGCTAGGATTTCTTATTGATAACTGTTTTATATAGTGTTAGTTGTTTAGTTTCTTCCGCATTTACTTTTTGTTGTTTTCGATTATTGCAGGTCACGATTCTTACATTAGCTCTAGTTTACATCTTATGCTTCATTTCCACCTTTTAGTTGTATTGTTTGTGATTCAAAGTATTTAATTTTGAGGTACATCAAGAAAATATTTGTTAATAAACGCAAATTAGTTTGTGACAGAGTTTATGCATCTTCATTTAAATTGTTTATTACATCAGCAACTTTCTCCAAATTGTCTGCATAAAATGAAGAGGCATCTAACTACGTCCACCATTTTGTTACGACTGTTGATGGCAACGAAAATGCTGACCATCTATCTTTGTATAAAGCAACTCTTGTAGATATTTTCAAGAAAATTGATCAACATTTGGAAATTGCTCTCTAGTAAATTCCGCGTTTCTATGAAGGGATGTCTTTAAGCAATTTTGTAGCCTTAGGCAGCGTCACTCACAAAAAGTAAAACATTCTCTTGTTTCCTTATATCTTCAAAAATTTTGTCAACACTACTCACCTCTGCTTCCATTGTTATATCAGCATCTATCCGTTCAATTATCAGGCAGGCTATCAAATATTACTTTATTGGACTTATTTATCTGCATATACAAAACGCAAACAATGACGTGAACTATCCTTCACTCTAACGGGTCCATGGTTACGTTTACGACCTTTGTATTGACTCCTCGGGAACACTTCTACCCGTATACTTCGCCAGAAAATTATTAAAAACTAGATAATCTAGTTTTGGAAAGACTTATTTGGAGCCACAACGGCTTCGCAGAAGTCACCATAAAAATTTTCATTCGAGATATTAAGATTGAGATAAACATCGGCTTTCAAACTGTGCGCAAATCTAGATTTTTTGGAACATTGTGCAGTAGCTCAATTAATTGTGCAATAAACCACTGTGTCGCCGACAAGTTCACGACACTCATGATCCTTAATCTAGGTATTCACGAGCTCTTGGCAGGGACAGGAACATTAGGCGACATAGTAAATATAAAAGATCAAATTAATATATTTGCACAAATTTAAAAAAAATAATTCCAATAGTAGGCCATAAAAGGAAGTTAAATTCGATTAAAATAAAAAGGAATTCAATGCGTAAAGACGGTTAAGTAAACTAAAACTATAAACTAAAGAAGAAGAAACTAAATAACTAGTACTATGTATGTAGAACAGAATTCTAGCCTCAAAAAATTAACTAGAAAGTGATTAGATGTGTCGGTACACTCGGCAACAAAGAAGTTTAATTAATTCGGGATAGTTGTTTCTAAGATACGTCGATCCCGGTCGTACGGTAGAAGTAAGTATCCCGGATTAATTAAACTAGCATGGTGGGTAATACGACGATCCTACAGAGTTATTCCTATGCGCTTATATTCTACATATAAATTACATCCGCGGAAAGGAATATTCTTTTTGAATCTCTCTGGATACGGTCCTATCACTAAATTATTATTTTTGTAGCGAACAATCAGCTCCCGAGATTTCGTTTGAACCTAAGCAACTAGATTTCGGTTTAGTGGACACGAATTGTACTTCTGCATTGCGAATCATCACCATTCGAAACGATGGTAGTCAACCAGCCAAATTTTTCATTGAGACAATCTCGCCTTCAGGTCATAAATACATGGCGGATCCGAATAAAGGAATCGTACAAGTACGGTAACCTATTTTAAGCTTACTATTATAAGAAACTTTAATAGCGATGGAAGTTATTTTCAAATAATAACGCTTTTCCCTCTTCCAACTTATAAGATGGAAAGAATTTGCAAGAACCTCGTGTTTTGTGATATAGCCTTTCCAGATAAATTATTGCTTGTCGCTATGCCGCGCTGTCAATATTAAATCGTAGTATCCCGCAGTCGCTTCATAATTTAAATGGATTTAAAAGGTTTTAGATAAACATTACTTACGCACAATACAGGGTGAAGCGAATCTTTCTTTACAATTTCTTAATCTGACTTTTAACAACTTTAGAAACGAAAAATGGAACGTAAACATTTCTAATGTTATTTTGTCTTCCCGCAGCGGCTAAACATGCTTTAACGCCCAGTGCTATTGCTTGAATGATGTTACGTAACATCGACGGTGTTCCTTATTACGATGCTTAAAATACACGATGTTCTAGATCACTAATATCGGCCACAGACGTTTGGTAGACTAACCCTTTCAAAACGCCAAATACGAAGAAATCGTAAGGTTTCAGATATGAGCCGCTGCTAATCTAACGGTCCGGCGAGTAATAATTCTGTACAATTCGTGCAATGTGAGAGCCTGCTTCATCGTGCACAAAATTCATATTTTTCCGGAGATCTTGACGCAGGACGTCCAAAAATTCTAGATCTAAATTATTTTCTGCATTTATGCGATACCTCGAAATATTGATAAGCTAAAAATAATGGAACAGTAAAAAATTAGTTTTGTAATAACCTTTTCGCATCACGTACAATCGCGTTGCTTGGATTGCGATATCATTTGAAGCAACAGGAGCCATCAATGCAGTAGAAATGGCAAATAGTTCCTTACGCACCACTTTTTGCTTTATTTATGTAACATTAATCGCGATGCCTTCTTGAAAAGTGTTTAACTGCTACCGGAAGACATCTTGACCATATATTATAGCGTTATGTTTTGTACATTAGCCGGATTAAAAAATGATAAAGGAACCTTCAGGAACGTTTCAGTTTTTGATGCTTCACATCGTCCCATGGTGCCTCTTTCCAAACCACCAGCAGACACACAACCCCATATCTCTTTTATTTCTAATCGCCCGTTTTCGGTTATTCCCTTGACAAATTAAAAAAAACTGTGAATAAAGAAAGTATGTATATATCGAGCCTTGGGGATGGCAACAATTAATTTCTGACTTACCAGTCACTTGAAGTGCCAAATTAAGACAAATTATTGTTGATAAAAGTTCAATAGCACAATACAAATTGCAAGGTCCGGTAATAGAATTCTATGGCTTTGAAAGGGTTGCCACGGCAATAATGTTCTTTTTTTACAATTGATAGATAGTTATAACGGGATTGGTGCTGCAATATCTAGCGCATGCAGTCTCATGGTATCATGTTCGAACCTCAGGCTCCCCGTTCTCAGAGTAAGGTTTTTCCGTACTTTTCCTAGTTGAAAATTTAATGAATGCTGAGAGTAAACATCTTAAGATGCTCCACGATCGTAGACGTAGTAAGAATTCATGGCCGCTGTAATTGGCGAAAGCTGCTGGAAGATGTGAAGGCATAGATCATTATTATTATTATATTGTTGAAAGTTTTGTGTTGCAAATGGCAAATTATCCTATCGATCCAATCAAGCAAGCAAATTAATTAAGCAAAGGTTTTTGCTGTACACTCGTTTATTCTGATTCAATCCAAACTCAGAGGCGTCTTCATATTGAATTCAATCTATCAAAATTCCTCGGCACGCAGCTATGCCGTGCTTTGGAGCGCTTGTTCCCGAATCGCTTAATATCGATATTGCATATCGAGTAAGATAGCCTTTCCAAGATTTTAAAAACTTCACTCGACCCGTTCCCGAACACTATTCGAACTCAAATGACGAATTGGCGAAGAGATAAATTCGATAAATATAGCTTTACTCGCGGCACGTTTTGCTTAATTTTAGTGAACATATCGCAACGAATAATCTAGAGCTGCGTTTTAACTTCAGTAATAACTCGCAATAGCCTATCAAAAAGCATTCAATCCTATTGCCGAACCCTTGTTTGAACTAACAATGCTCTATAGGTTACGTAATCCGATCTTTTCGCAATTCCAGCCGAAATCGTCTGCAATTATTCACATAAAGATCGCCGGTACTTCTCCCGGCGAGATTTGTGACAATCTATGGTTAAATTGTCACAAGACTTTTACTATTCCCGTAACGGCGCAGATTATAAAACCGCTTTTCGAACCGATTCAAGAGCTGACAACTACAGCGTTCCCTATAGTGGAATTTCCGCCTACTTATATTGGTGTAACCAGCTTGAAAACGATGTACGTCAGAAATTATAGTGCCAATGTGGCGATGTTCTGTGTAAACGGAGAAACGCAGGGCCAAACATCGGTACGGTAACGTTAGATCAATCCTTTCTTATTATCGCGATCAAACAAGACGTTGTCTTACTGCAACGAAATTGTATTTTCAAATACATCGTTACTATATTACAGAATTTGGAGAAATGCATGGGACTAGAAGAAGATTACAATTACTTTCAAGTTTACCCGAAGGATGGCGTTTTGGAATCGAAAGAACTCAAGATGTTTCATTTCTCGTAAGGAATCGCCGTAGAGTAGTATTTTAACGTGTTTAGATTGCTGTTATATATTTTTCAGCTTCACCCCGGTCAAGCCTAAACGAAATAAGGAACTGAAACATTTCTATTCTTGCATCTACTACATTTCTAGGATTAAGTGCAGGTACCTTCGCGAAAGTATATATGAAAGTAAGTAAAAATAGATAGCGCGATTGATTGGCGGGCACTGAGATTTTGCTTTGATTTTTTTAGAAGATTTAGAAAAGTTATTCTGTGAGGGCCAGCACTTCCATGTTGCTAAACCGTCTAGAAGCGTTAAAGGGATACGTGATTGTAAGTATTATTTTATTTTAAGACCCTTTTCCGAGCCTTAATTAGTACTATAAAGATATTTACATCGATGTTGATAAAACTATCTTTATGTTTACAGGTAACAAGATGACCGCAACGTCAATCCTCTGGGGATCAACTGCTTCTTCCATAAGCGAAGAAACGGAAGCGTGTAGCAAATCCGTTTACTTGAAGCTGTGCATGCACGCAATAGCCGAGGAACCTTCAGTTTCCGTCGTTCCCGACGAGATAAGAATCCTCGACCTGACAGAAGGGCAACGAGAGGCAAGAGTTTTAAAATTTCAAAATCATTCCAAGAAATTACCTATCATCATCAGCTATCAGAAGGGCACCTACGTCAACGTAGATCCACCCACCTTCACCGTTGAGGCTGACAAATCCGTCGAAATATCGGTTTCGATAACCCCGCGGAAGGTTGGTCGCCACACAGCGACACTACAGTTCGACCTGCAATATTACGATGAATCACTTATCAAGAAAGAATTGAAGGTTATTGGAAGAATTAATGTAATACTTGATGTTGACGTAAAGTGCGCTAAAAAATCCCGATTGCCTAAGATCGGGACAAACTATAGAGAAAATCATGTCTTATCTCAAGATAAAGTCGAGAAGCGAATGGTAGCAGCATTAAAAAACGAGAGTGCAAAACGAATTAAATATGATCTACCTTTTCCCGGGGATTCTTTACGGAAGGACGCAACGTAAGCGAAAACTCTCAGTTCTTTCCAACAATTTCTTAGAAAATGCTCTCGATTGCTTGTATCGTTGAATATTCGTCAAATCTTGTAGAACTTACCATTGCTGAAATAGAGCCATCGTAAATCGTTAAACGGGCACTCGGTGATACTTAATAAATAGTTCACTGGGAAGGGACAAGAGCGCGTATTAAATGGTTGAACTGAATCGTAAATAATATTTTATTTTCTCTTTTAAAACAGAACAAAATCTACATTGAAAGATGCTCGTGCTTTCTTCCAACGTCCGGCCTCAGAACGTGTGTTAACTGTCTTCGGAGAAAAAATGAAAGTCGACGCAGAAACTTATTACAGCAGTCACGTTAGGAAGACGATTAAACAGTTACCGTTAGTGGCTGGATCGGAAAAGTCTTCGGACGATTATGATCTTCTGGACGTTGCCAAATTGCTGTGCAAAAATTCCTACCTGCCACTACCAATAAAGAAGAAATCGGTGGAACAGATATGCTTTGGGTTTATACCTCTCTCGCCCACCGAACTCAGTAACGTGACCATCGATCCAATTGACATTTATACTGAACGGGTAATTAATTCACGTACATAATAATGAAAGAAGCAAATTAAACTTTCTTCCAGATTGCCGTACACAGTGCATACAACTTCAAAATAACGATCAAAAACTCCAACACACTTCCGATAAGGATATACATTAAGCCAGAAAAGACCAACATAACATTTCCAAAAGGAAATCGTCAAGTGATCCATGCAAACAGCGTAGCCTCGATACCAGTTACCTACATAAGCTCGACAAGCGGTTATTACACAGCTTCCTTGGAGGTAATAGTTAACGAATGCAGCGTCTTCGTTGTGAATATCATGGCGGATGTGTCACCTATATTTTTAAACTTAAGCACCGATGCGATCGATTTCACGGACGAAACTACCGACTTCATCGACATTTCCAATCCCCTCAACGCGGATACTAACTTCAGATGGTCGCTGAATTGTAAGAACTTCGCAATCAATCCAGCTAAGGGCGTAATCAAAGGCAATTGCGAAATAGTTTGTCAGGTGACTTATTTAGCCGACCACGAAGGTCCAACGCAAATCGACGCTGAATTATTAGTCTTCGATGTGGTTACGCATCAGGTGAGATTATCGGTTAAAAATTCGATCGACAAGTTTAAATTTGTTCCGCAAAAACTGATATTTGAAGATATACCGTTGAACATTTCCGTTGTCCAAAAGGTCCAATTACGAAACGACTCTATACATGCCAGGGTGTACTCATTGATAAAAGGTGAATTTCTAAAATATGCCGATGTTTATCCATCCGATGGAATAATATACGGCAATAGTTACGCTCTCATACGGGTGTCATTGAAAGTTAAAGCGCACATTAAATTTTCGATCAAATTGAGGTACCGGCTAATGGGAGTCGGTATTGTCGAATTGCCGATAGAAGGGAACGTGATCTACCCGGATATCGCGATCAGTCCCGAAGTTTTAAAATTCCAAACAATACCAGCGAGCACGTTTGAGACTATAAAAATTACCGTTAAGAATCGAAGCAAAGCAATAGCTTCAGTTAAATTCGGCTTGTCGATGTACAGCGAATGCAAAATCACAGAGACTAAGTATTGGCGGCCAATGGATCCTGTTGACCAGCTGATGGTAGAAGCCCATTCTTCGAAGCATTTGTACTTTCATTTTATACCTGACGCGATTACAACTTATCAGTTTCAATTGCCGATTATCATCAACGACATTATAAGGCCATCGTCTGGTAATAGTGCACCCGACAGCCTTTTAGATTACCAACTAGACACGGACGTTCTCAACTGCGAGAGGCTCTCTACACCCGCGATCGTTTCCGTGCCAAATGTTCGACTGTACGCAACGGGGCACAAATTAAAATTCTCCAATGTTCAAGTATTTTTGACATATAAGATCCCCCCTTTACCGTGTAAAGATAAATACAATCTTAAGATCAGCAATCCCCAGAAAATGGAAGAAAGTTTCTGCATTCGCACAGACCAATTAGCCCACCCTTTCTACCTCACGCATGCTTGTGGGAAGGAAGTTACTTTCTATGAAAAATCGCTCGTCTGCACCTTGGGTCCTACAGAAGAGGTTGTTCTAGATATAAGTCTCAAGCCAAGTATCACGGGGACGTTTAACATGTCGCTCCCGGTTTATTTAAAGTCCGATATGGCGACGCATCCTCACAACATTTTATACGTGGAAGGTGTATTCAAATTACCCGAAATAACCACAAACAATCTCAACTGTTATCACAAACCCGGGCCGCTCCTCGTGTCCAACACAGCCAATGTCAGACTTTACTTCAAAGACCACCTGGAGAACTGTAAGCTGTGGGTATCGCAGGAAATACGAGGGTGGACTGTCGAATTCAAAGAGGAAAAAAGCAAGGTTGCTCGTATGCGGACCGTCCTCATGATCCTTAAATTTGTATCGGATCAAGTGGGCCTGGTCGTAGCTCGCCATCGTGTAAACTGTTCGTGTGGGGCGAGTCGCATTGTGACTATAGCAGGATGTCGCGAGAATTGTTTTCTCACGAACTACGCGCAAGTCCATACCTTCATTGCTGACGAGGAATACAATTTAAATTTGAAGAGGACTGTATCCGTGTGCTCTGTAAGGGTAAGCAGACTTTGAGTTAATTGGCATTAGGGGAGTGTTACTAGCAGGAATTCATTTTTTTTTAGGGCAGCACTTCGCTGGTGTCCGTCTCGGAGGATTCGAAAAGTTTAAAGGAGATCGAATTCGCAAGCTTTTTCACCGAATATCCTTTCTTCCCCGAAAAAGAGACAGCATTGAAGGAATTCTTAGAGCCTGTCGTTGAGTTTGTAGAACGTTGGGCCTACACCCAAGGCTTCTTCGGGAAACACTTCTGCGCGATTCCGCGAGGATTCGCTTGTGTTTTATTTGACCGTCCTGTTGTCGTACCACCACTTATAGAGTTACTCCTCAATATAACCGGAAATGAATTGGAGGGCTACTTTGACTTAAGGTAAACTGGTTATAAATATATCCCGGATGCCTCACCGGGAACTACATTATTTGATATGTAAAAGCTAAAAAACAATAACGTATAAGCAATAGGGTAATACAGCCAACCAAAGAAAGCAATCTATGACTTTTGGTAAAAAAATAAACAATACCGCTTTCTAAACATTCTGCTTCGTCTGGAGCAACTATTAAACAAATCGATTTGTTTCAGGATCTTGTATTAAGATTGAACAAACTGTATTCTATGCTGTGGTTTAAGCAAGGCTTTTAACGCTTGCAGCGTGTTAGCGTCCAAACTGAACGCAGACAAAGTCGTATAGGTCTCAGTGCCCTTTAGAACTACCTGAATATATTCTTAATCTATAATTTTACTTATTTTATATGATTTCTCTTAAGCAAGCTACCTTTATTGTGAATTCGCTGATTCTGATACGTGACATGTCGATAACAAATATTATTAACGGTGACACTTGAGGAAGAGCTTCAAAATTGTATTTTTCGTTTATACAGGCATCCAGGCGACGACTTTGTTGAGAGAGCGAACTATCTATATCGATTATATGCGAAGGCTTTGGATTTTCTGCAGAACATTGGAGCTTTATTGGTCTACGTTCGTCCAGAGATCTTACTAGGTTACACTCCGTATAGGACCTTCATAAAAAACATCGATATCGAGAATGAGGATGGCATCGAGATAGTCGTCACGAATCAGCAAGAATTCTACAGACTATCCAAACAGTACTGGCTCGACGTACTGCTTCAAACTTATAAAGTGTTGGTCTTGAAGCGACTATTTTTTACGGAATCGGGGATCTGTAGAGAACCGAGAGTGTCGTCCCCTCACGAAAGATATTCCTGCTCGATTAAGCAGATAGCGTTGCAGAAGCATTTGTTCAGCAATAGGGAGCTGCTGCTCCTGAATTGGTTCGAATTCCATTACAACGACGTGCGGCAGAGATTTTGGCCGGACAATCCCTATTTGGAGGAAAGGAAAATAACTTTCTTCGGCGAAAATATGACTGACGGTTTTGTTTACGCCGCTGTTGTCATTGCGTATTGTCCGTTCTTAGTCACGCATTTCCAAAATATGTGCAGCGAACCGCTACTACCCGAAGAGATCCTTCATAACAACGGGAAGGTGATCGAAAGTTGGCGGATATTGAATTTCAGCATGAAGTTCACCGTGGAAGATATCGCGAAGCCAAACTCTTTGAAAACGTTGATGATTATGACATATCTGTATCAGATGCTGCCCAGTATGTATCCATGGGAAACGCTCTCCATTTCTGCTGGTTTGAGCCAGCATTCCCAGAAAGCATTGGTGGTGAAGAATGTGAATAAGTTCCCAATCGCCTACAAGGTGATATTATACGGTAAAGACAGCGAGTGTTTCAATGTAAACAATTTCTACGTGATCCCCGCGAAAAGTAAATGCAAGATCGTCATTGATTACTGGGCGAAATTCATTAAGCAGTCGTCTTGCACGTTAATCTTGAGCGGGGAATGTTCGCGATATCGCTACGCGAATAGTAACGTTATCAATTTGGTTGGTAATCCGGATGTTTCCTTCATGACGGCAGAAGCGACAATTCAAGGTGACCTGTACAGCGTCAAAATGAAAACTGTATATATAAAATCGCCGTATCACTGCGCCGCGATGTATCAGGTTCAATTCGCCAGCGTACGGCCTTCACATATCGATGAGATAAATTCTCTACCCCACGTACTGCCTCCGAACAGTTCGTGCAGATTTGTCCCTACCGTATATTCCGTTAACTGTGATAGCGAAGGCTTAGGCTTATTAAAAGTGTACGTCGTATGTTTAACGGCTCGCGCGGTACCCGTGTGGCTCTTCTTCCGTAATCCTGAAGTCGGCGACTTTGCGATCAAAGTAACCACCTTTTCTAACGTGGCGAACGTTGTTCGCGAAGTGCTTCGAATTTCAGTGCCAAAACTTGACGGGACAGAGCAGCCAGCGAATGGGAAATTTCAGACGGTGAATTTGCAACTGCCGACAAGAAATAAGGCTGTTTGGGAAACCATCGCGGACATCTTCATAAAAACTTCTGGCGAGGAAGAGGAAGCTTGGCACATTTACGCGAGTAAGTAGATATAGATTTGAGCACTACATATCGCCACACAACAGATATGACTAACAGATAATTCGGCCTGTCGCGGCATAAGTATTGCAAATACATCAAAAGATGTATTAGTCCGCTAACCAACGGACATATTTGCTAGCAATATTCCTAGCTTGTTCTCTACCTCACATTTACTATTTCCTTTTCGGATTATCGGTATATCTCTTGGCGTCATCTAGTGTCAAGGAGATACGTTTGCTTTTCATCGGTGCTTTCTACACGGCAGGTGCGTGTAGCTCTTGGCAATTGATTGCGCCCAGAAATATCGTTCTCCGTTGTCTTTTATTAAATGCTAATAAAAGTATTTATCACGGAACCGCATCTCGATCTCTAAATTAATAAAAAAGTTAAACGTGTAGGTAATGTCATATAATGTAACGCGATGTAATGTTACTTAAGATAGTACTCACAACTTTCATAGAAATTGCCTTGTTAACATTTCACGTTCAATTATTGCGGACTGCTTTCGCGCTTAGATAATAATAAATAACTGAGAAGCTTGTCTATTTTCCAGATACCAGCGTAGGTATTCATATTCTGCAAAAAATCTTAAAGCACTACACACCACCTTATCAATATGGATTTTGCGAACGCGTGCGATACAGAACCAAAGTGGCCAAAGGCTGCCGCGTAAAGTTCCCGAAATACGTGGACATCGATGCCGAATGTTCTCTGCGCATGATCGATGTTCCGATTCAGATACCGCGCGCTTCCAAATTCCCTAAAACCATCGATCTAGAATTGGTGTCGCTCGATGATTTTCGACAACGTTTCTACCGAGTCGTATTTACCAACGAGTCCGATTAATTGATGGGAAGTGACATAACGAAGATTGGACGCTATTTTTGTGCAAGTAATTATTCTATACTTATTCTCTGATATTGCGTATAGTAGGATAGTATTTGTAAGGATTATTTTGTAAGATAATAATAATAATTTTAATATGTATGTATTTAACGCTAGTACGTCTATTGTATGTGGATATGAATTTATTCTATATTTATACCATTTACGTATTTAGAGAATATATTATATGTCAAATCTTCTTCTTTGATTTATTCTGTAAGCTTCTGTAAAGTATGGGCATGTTCCCGATCACACAAGTTATTTGAATAATTCGAAACAATCGTTTCGGGAATTCATAGTTTCCCATTGTCAACCACCAAACGATTTAATAGAAGAAGAAATATTCATTCTGACATACGTTGTCCTATTCGTAGCATAAAGGATGTTTCTATGTACCTACTTTTACCGTTTAACAGCGAAAGAGATCAAAGTCGAGTTGGATAAAGTTCGTTGCACATCTGGTATTGTGTTAACGACTGTTTACAATTGGATAAATAACTTTAAACGTGATCGTACGTCCACAAAAGATGAACGTTGTTCTGTACGTCCAGTGAAAGTCCAGTGGCTACCCCAGAAATGATTAACAAAATCCACGGTATGGTTTTCAATGATCGACGAATCAAAGTGCGCGAAATAGTTGAGGCCACAAGCAAAATTTTGCACGAAAAATTGGGGGCGAAAGAAAATCTCGGCAAGATGCGTACCGGTTTTGGTTTCAGTGGAGAATAAACGCAATCGTTTATTCTCGATTCGATCGAATTCGAAGAAGACGAAGACGGTGAAATGATCTACACTAATTACTTTAAAGATTCATCGGATTCCACCGTATTCATCGGATTTGGCACTTAGTAACTTCTTCTTATTTCCAATTTTGAAAAAATATGTCGGCGAAGAACGGTTCATGACGAAAAAGGAAGTTCTCGCCCAAACAGATGCCTATTTTGAAAACCTTCCAAAATCTTACTTTTTGAAGGGCTTAAAAATGTCGGAGTTATGTTGAAAAATAAAGCACTTTGTCTTTTCATATTTTTCTAAAGACGTATTAATCCTCGTAATATATTGCACAGTAAATCCTTTGTGGCTCAATGGGTAAGCCTTCGTTTTATTTTTTTTATCGGTTTTGAGAGGGTTAATTTTCGTGGCGTTATGTCAATACTAGGAACAATACTTTTTGAAGGGCTTAAAAATATACGAATTATTCGTAATATATTACACAGTAAATCCTTTAAAGTTCAGTGGCTAAGCCTTTTTTTAATTTTTTTTTTTTCAGATTTGAAAGGGTCTAGTTCTCCTGGCGTTACATTCTTAATTAACTTGAAGTTTTCATTTATGTATTGTGCTGCACACGATGATTCTATTCATTTATCCAATATACATGAACATTGTCACAACTACCGCATGAAATTTTATAAATTCTCAAAGGTTTCTAGGTGTGCTTTACGAACTGAAACACTCGTTGATATTCCGCCCCCTTAAATGCTTACTGATACCTTTCGATATTTTACGAAGTTTCGTACATTTCTATTTCAGGCTTTTGTCGGAATTTAATATTGTGGAATTTCTTTTTTTTCTGTTAATCCCATCGCGAATAGAAAATGTTATTTCATATATATCAACTCGATCAATCGATTCTGGTTGTTGCTGTTGAATACAAGAGCAATGTACAGTAAGGTATTATTTTCAGTAACTCATATTATACACCAATGCTTTTAAATTTACTAATCCAGATTTCGTTCTATAATATATTGTGTATCCTTTGATCCTTTGATCCCTTTGATCCTTTGATCCTTTGATCCTTTGATCCTTTGATCCTTTAATCCTTTGATCCTTTGGTCCTTTGAATCTTTAATCCTTTGATCCTGACTCGTCGTGCCCATCGTACATTTAGCAGACTGCCCAGGAGGTTCTAGGGCCAGGTCTTAGTATCTTTCGTCATATAAAGCATATACTCGCGTTATTTGCAGTAGTATCAGCGTAAGAGCTTGTTGTTATTGTATTTCACCTTTGTTTCTATTTACATACTAGTTAGGCTTTATTCTAATAATATTGTTAATATATTCGGAATTTAACTAGTAAAAGTAAAAACTCAGGCTATATCTATGCGACAAATTATTTTATAGCGTCTTCGTAGATAGCACATATTCCTTTGTTGTTATTTTCTGGTATCCGTTTACTTATTTTTTTACTCGTATTTTTATCTATATATAGCTTTATTTATTCAAATTTTTATACATACAAAAGTTTTAATTATAGAATTGTTTTATTTGTACCAATGTATCAGTTATACAGTGCCTCAGCTATTTATTGACTTTGTTTCACTAATTTGTTTATTATTATTTGACTTAGATTTATGGTTCATTTTATTTATTTATTAGTATCCATTTCATATTTTCCCTTATTTCCAGTAAGCACGCTTCTCTGCATTCTCTTCTACTTTCTTCTTACTTATTTCTTCATAAGTTAAGAACCACTACTCTAGATTTAACAAAGTGTCTATGCAATTTGTAGATGGTTCTAAAATAAAACAAAAATAAATGTCCATTTGCAAGATCACCATTTTACCCAACGCACGTACGAAAAGAACTCCCTTCATTCATTTTCTCTGCATATTACCCGCATCACATTTATACTGGCCATCTATTTTCGGCAACAATTGCCAACGTAATTCATTTTAATTACTGCACGGCACGATCTCCGCTGTCCCTTACAGGACCGAAAGGGACCTCATTACCATCCCTCATTCCATCCACTACCTATTCTCTTCGTTTTTTTTTTTTCGTTAGTTCCACTTTCGTTTTTCAAAGCCATCTCCTGACGCCGACAAGATCCTAGCGGGACCCCTTCGCTTTTATGATGAATGGAGCCGATGCAAGAATAATGAGCGAAAAGCTTAGACGTGTGGAATTGGAGAGGTTTGAACGTACCAACCAGCTGATGAAGGGGAACGCTTCTATAGAGCCCATATATAGTATAGAAAGGGACAGCGCGATTGGTGTGCAGCGAGTGCTTTGCAACGCCACTTACTATAAGTGCCAGCTCTCGTGACGTGTTGCAAACATGGATAATGCCGGGGAATAGAATCGAGGGATCCCTTCGACATTTCTTTTTGTTTCCTCTTTCATAATTATATATATATGTACGTTCAAAATGTGACTGACGCTAGCGAGGTACCTGCGAGGTTATTATGGTTTTGTGTTTTGGAAGAGAGAATTCCCCAGCAGGACTAATAAACGTTTGACGTAAATGGAGAATGGTAAAATGCGCTTGTTTATAACGGATGATTAACTTTTAATGATCAAGATTCCCATGAAGTATATTCTAGGCTTGCTGTCATAGTTTATGGTGCAATAATCTATAGTGTGTCCATTATATGAGGTTTTTCTGCCGTACTTTTTAAATTTTTGAAAGAATATAACCTCACCGATGAGGACTCAAACTTACCACCTCGGCGTGCTAATCATCCTAGATACTGCATCAAGTTCAGCTTTAAACAAAAAATACCAAAGAAACCCTAAAAACCAGAAGCAAAAACGATAACAAAATCTTCGATTAATCGTTTTCTTTTTCGATCTAACAAATTTAAAGCGCGGCAGCTTCCATTGGCGGGATTGAAGAGGAGCCCTGCTTTCGAGCTATCGAAAACAATTTGAAGAATTTGCATAAACTGCATCGTAAATTCCGCACGCCGAGAACCGCCAATTTCTATACTTACTCTGGCTATTATCATCCTCCATAAATTATCCATTTTCGACCAGTCCAATCCGAAATTCATGTATAAATTAAATATTTTCAAACAATAGGAACATCCTTCCGAGGCGGAATTATTATCATTAAGATAATGAAACACAATTAGCCGTAATGATCCGGTGCGTTTCAAAAACAATTCATAAATTACGGCGGGTCGGATAGCATATGTACAGCGATGTCCAGGTCTGATGTCGCAAATGGTACAAAATCTTGTCCGTTACCTTGTGGATGTAGGGAAGATAAGATTGGTTCGTCAAATCAAAAATTATCACGATTCGGTGAACCAACGACTTGAGTGACCGTGTTCACTGTAGCACGCCAGCATTCTTTCTCCTGAAGAAACCCGCAGTTGATTTTCGTCTTTGGCATGGCTTACACCTGGAGTTACCGTGCTAGCTGTGGCTTCCACTCCCCTGAAGAAGCTGTCTATGATTGTAGGTGAAATATCGAAGTTTCGATATATCACTGCCAGAATCACCACTCGCTAAGGAAAAGTGACCATTTATGGAACGGAAGATGTAATACGCAGTTTCCCATCGCCGGACCTCGACATCACTGTACATAACGTATTACTATCTATCGACTCTTCCTCTTTTATCATCTACCATACTTTTTCTCGCTTATTTCTTGTTCTTCGTTTTCTTTTCTTAGTTTGGCATTCGACTCGGGCTGCTCGGCGGACCGTATGCACTGTAAACACCACATCGAAGCCGCTTTCTATTAATATTTAAAGTTCGTACGCCCGTTGGATGCCGCCTCTTCTTGCGAAGTAATGTGCGGTTTGCCTCAATATCGACCGTGCTGGAGCCAAACTTGTTATTTGAGAAAATTGACTTTTTTAATATCTAATCTTACGTTAACGTTAGAGCTCCGACGTGGAAAAATAGTTTTAAGATTTTTAACTTTTCTAAGAACAAATATTTGTTCATTACGAAAGATTAACGTTTTTAAATTTTTGCTGGTCTTATGTTTAATTACAAAATAATTCTTTCTGGTCTGTAAGGACGAAATTTTTGTTTTGCATGTGTTCGTGTGATTCTAGCCTTTTGTTTTTTACAATTTTTTTAAAGAAACTATACGTTTTTACACAAGCTATTATGTTTGGACGTCTTGCTTAGTTGTTTCAAATTTTTTGATCATTTTGTCTCGATAAAGTACTATATTTTTATTTCTATTTTAAGTCTGTTTAGCATTTCTAAATTTAAACGAATAACTTTGAATTTGTGATGCGTTATTGAAAAGATCCTTCTTCTTTTAGAAGGAAAGGAAAGAACAAACAGATTAATTAATTTTTTCTCTTTTCTTTCCTTTTTAATACGGCCTAAATATGTGTTACGTACACGAAACCAGTCATTATTAATCAGTTTTAATAATAAGCATTGTGGGACGGTGAACCTACTCCCAAAAGCTTACCTTCCAGCTTTATTACCGAACCAGGCAAACTACGAGGCCATAACTAAATCTTGCGAGGCCGAACGACACAGAAGGGATTCTGGGCCAACAAAATCTTCAATACTATAAACAATAAGTCCAACACGTACCTCATGCACGCAGGCGCAATATTTGCAAATTTAATGGAAACATATATTTAAAAACTGATATCCTTGGTTTCAAGGGTAACTGCCTGAAACCAATGCGCTCTTACCTAAGTAATCGACAAAAGAGACTTGCAGGAAATTCTGGTGACGAGTAGAAAACATTACTCGGATTGGCTGCTGGTACAGAGGGACATCTATGCAAATTTTAGATTTTACATATTGTACAAATTAAAAATGTCCCTTTCTAATTAAAAAAATGTTAAAGACCCGGTTCAATCAGCCTCACCCCGGTTAACGATATCTAAATAGTAACTTGCTTGCTATATTAGCATGTTCCTTGTAGCCTTGAATAATTTCAGTAATTAATTCCTAAATTACGTGCCAATCATCTTTAATGCACAAATATTTTTGCTATACACAATCAAATATGTCCTTCACCGCAATATTAATTTAGTACTAAGACGAGAATTCAATAAAATCCACCGTAAACCTTGACGGAGTACTACGAACCGCGCCCAACCTCTGCAGCGCAAAAAATAAATTCAATTTAACGCTTATTTATCCGAAGTAATTATTAAGCATTTGTAACGCTATTATTTTTTTTCTCTTTGTATCTCTGTTTTCTAGTCTGGTCGAATAGCAATTCAATCTTCTTTCCTCTTGTTTCCTCTTTTTCCTTTCTTTTAGGTTGGTCGTATAACAATATAAGAAATGTGGCACTATGTACGTACCTTAATTACTGCTTCATATCTTATCTCATTTTTATAGATGTTGGAATCTTGAACGTCTACAGCGTATAGAATATTGAAATATTGTTATTATGTATAGTATAGTAGTCTATCGGTATAGACGTACATAGCAACTGAATAACGTATAACGATTTGAAGGTTTGAAATAAGTATAAAGAAACAAAGTTTTCAGAGCACCTTTAGTATTCCAACTGCTATCCTTTACACGGGTTTATACATTACTAACCACTCGATTTCAGTAAGTTTCAAGGGTTCAAACGGTTTCATAATTGACTACTTCTGTGCAGTTATCTAGGCAATGTTCTTCAGTCTGATTGTGAGTCAGTGATTCCATGGGATAACCATGGGAGATGCGGTTAAGTTTCGAATAGCAATAATTTTCTTTTCGTGGAAAGATGGTGTGAAGACTTAACACAGAAATTATTCAAAGTCTGCAAAGATCTTGCAGAATCTAAAAGTGGTGTATGTTGGTGTGTAAGACGATCTACGTAACCAGAGTACGTGCGTAAACGAAAATAACATTATTGCAGCGAAGGACCTACTGAAAGGGCAGGGAGAGACTATTCGTAAAACTGTTGCACGCCTAGGAATAGGTACACGACAAAAGGATTCAGCCCGCTAGATGCCGAGACTGTTAGGACCGGAACAGAAGCACGATAGGTCAGATATTTGTCATCAAGTTCAAGAATTGTTAGCCCGTCATGCTGATGAACTTTGGCAACGAATAACAACCACTGACGAAACGTGGATTTCTTATTTCGATCTCGAGACCAAAAATCAATCCAAACAACGGTATAGGGCTTCCATTTAAAGCGTATGCCGTTCCATCTGTTGGGAAGGTAAGGCTTACCATATTTTGGGAGAGCGAAGGGATTATTATTCGAATATTATTCGAATTTCTTATCTGGACCACTGCGACAAACACTTATCAAAAAACGGCCTGGAAAGTTGCATAAGCATTCCGTTATTGCAACAAGATAATACTAGAGGCGCAAGAGAGATAATTGCTTCCTCGTCCACCTTACTCACTAGATCTCGTGCCCAGTTTGTTTTTTACCTGTTGGCAGTTTTGAGGAAACTTTCACGTGGTATTCGATTTGAGTATTTAACTGGTCTAAGACGGAGGCCAGAAATAGGTGAAGTGCGGAGACACCGAAGAAATTCTTTGAAGACGACTTAAAAAATTAGTTTATCGTTGGGATAAATGTATTCGATTAAATGGAGATTATGTAGAAAAACTACATTGTAACATTGATAAAAAATTAAAAAAAGGAAGTTACAATTAAATTCGCAAAACTTTGGAAACATCTCTCGTAAAGTAAGTATAGTCGCTTTGAGAGAATGAGTATTTTTGTGGCTCTCTCAGTTATTATTTTCTAACAGTACTATAAGCCTAATACGTATCATCTACGTACATACCTATTACATAATTAAGTATATTAACCTAGATAAATAGAAATGTAATTTCTGCTTCAAATTTAAATTAGGCAGGCTTTCCTGTGTAGTTTAAACGGCCAAACCTCCAATTAACATAATCAACATCCTAAAGACCAGTTATCTAAACCACAATGACCTAATCTGGCACAAATTAAGATCGCCTCGGATAATTACTGGTTTTGCTACAAGATTGATACACCATGCTTATTATGTACAATAAATTATTGCTATACGTTAACTCCCCGATAGAATTAATGCGTCAGCAAAAATTATTTCTAATTTGTCGAACTTTTAAATCTAGGTAGGTGGCCTAGAATATCCTCTGTCACTGCCGATGAAACAATTGCGACAGTGTTAAATAACGTCTTTTTTTGATTTGCTCGTCAATAAAACATTTAATGCTGATTAATGCGGTCTATAAAGTGCAATAAATGTTATTTTCGTGACCCGATTTACCTCCTCTCAAGTTGAGTTGTTCCATCATCAACTCTATTGAAACGTCTTCTATTCGGCTCTTAAGTTATACAGTCTCCCGAAAGTTCGCAAACATTTTCAACACTGTAAACACCCGTGTCCTACAAACCATCGATGTACATTTCTCACCTTCAAAAACCTTACGTCGAACACGTCGAATATTTATTCAAAAATATTTTGTCAACCGACTGAAAGAGATGACGGTAGAGCTTAGTGATTTACATTTCAGCTTTGATGTTGAATCCTCCCATATCGGATTCAGTATCCATTATTGGAGAGTTGCACATCTCCAGTAACCAACCTGGTGATCTAGATGACTTACTTGATTAAACCGTGTCATTTTTCTACGTGTATTTCCAACTTCATCGTAAATACTGCGAGTAAGCCTCCTATGGTTGTTAATATCTTTAAGCCGAGATATTGACACAGCCACGTTGACGACGCCTTTGTTATATGCCTTCATGGACACGAAATCTTTGAACAATTTCTTGTTGTTTTTAACTACTATAAATATACGTCTCTGTATGGAAGTCGTATCGAACAGTTACCTTTCTTTTCTAGATGACCTCGTATACCATCGAACTGATCAAACCCAAGAAGACGGATAGATACCGTCGTCCAGCTCGAAAAACGCGGTATTATCAGTTCTCTTATATTTAAAGTGGCATTTTCAGGTCTGAACCCAAATCACTTCCTCGAAAATTGAACCGCATCACTGAAACTGTGATCTGCAACAATTATTCTAAGAAAGACCATTAAAGACTACTAACCTTTCCCTATAAAAACTGCCCTTATTTAAGGTATCATCGAACGCATCAGCAAAATTCTCTTTAGGAATAATATAGAACCATCTTTAGACGCTATTCAAAAATCTTAAACTACGTAAAGCCTTCTGAAATGAATAGCCTCCAGCCTAGTCAGCGGACAGCAGCAGTAACAGCAGCAACAACAAAGACAACAGAAGCCTTAAAGATGTTCAGAAACCAAAAAAATAGTACCAATGCTATAGCTTAAAACTTAGCTTCAACTTGAGGTATCAGAAATTTATCGTGCGAATTAAGCGATTGAATCCTATTAATTGAATTCAATTGGATAATTAACTATATTTTAAGTCTGTTGATTATTTTTGTCCGTAAGTATATCCATTACAATTCTACCCTTATAGCCGTTTACACCTACGTATAATATACGTAAGCTTTCATTAATACTAATAAAGAAAATACGTCAACGTAATGCCATTCCACGACGTCGATCTCGCTCACAATGTGGGGCGCTAATGAAGCATATACACGGGATTTAACCGAAAAAAATAATAATTACTCGAAGAAGGGAAAAATATCACAGAGGACCGCCGAACGAATTATGCCTAGTCATGCATACCGCAGAGATCAGGACTCGCTGGCGATAGGGAGAAGCAATGAGTTACAGTTTGTTCTTTCACGGAACAAAAGGGAGACAAAAAGGGAGAAAATAGTAGGCGATCAGAGCCCCAATTCTCGACCGCCGTTCATTCGCGAACGTACACGTTTAGCCGTCGAGAACAGACGATATTCCAATTTTCTATCCTCGAAATATGAGGAACCTGGAGGTTCAGTAGCGAACACTTTTCCGATCGGAGAAGCGAAGGTTACTCGTTCATCTACGTATTACCTCTATCTACGTAAAAGTTGCTTTTTACACTACTTCATATACAATACCGCTCCAGGAAATTTAGCCAAATGTGCAGAAATTTAAAAATATATCGCTTAAGTCAGGCATAGTTCATTAGCTGGATACAGACGATATACTAGCTGTACCAGGTCTTTCGTCGCTGCTTTTTAGACGGGGATGACTTGTATCTCTTAGTGGTAGATGGCGTCGTGAAATGTACTCCTTTCTAGTTCGAAATGAGTGCTGTAAACGGAAAGGTAAGTAGCGGTGTAGGTGAGGTAGAAAACCACTCGGAACAATGTTAATGATGGCTAGGTGGAAACAAGTTTATTTGTTCTCCTCGCGTTGGTTTTGCTGTGAGTTAATCTGTGTTAATCTAAGCCTTGCAGTTGCAGTAATTGACAATATTTGAAATTAATAGGTCCGGTTCTATAACCTACCTACTCCAAAATTCCAAAGATCCATTCATAATAACACAATTAAAACTTCTAACGAATCACGTGAATTACCCCGTATAGTACCTAGTATGGTATTATAGTAGCCACAATGGAATAAACTCCTTTCCTTTCGTCTCATTCAGTAAAATGCATTACTCGAACACCGGTTATATGATACCTACACCGCCAACTGTCGACGGAATTCTATGGTGAAGATATTTCATTTGCTATTGTGAAAAATATTATACCCCGAGGCAGTTGTTGTTCTGCGGAAAACTCGGCAAAACTCCAGGGCGTTATTTAGAGGTTTTCACGCTCCAAACACCGAGAGAGATGTGGCAAAGAAGAATGAATTACGCGAAAAGGAATATGCGCTTTAGAATTGAAGAAGTCGTGTTATTTTTGTACTATTATTTACTGAAGTTATGTACCTGGCCTTGCCACGCGGAAGTTACAAAAGGGAGATCGGCCATTGTATCTACGGCAATAAAGATTTCGATAATTCGTTTTTGTTGCGGTTGGGGAGGATACTTTAGAACCTCACTGCAATGAACAAAGTCGATATCTAATTTATTGAAATGAACAATCTCCACCTAATTAAACTTGATTAGAACCGACTGCGTCGCTTGCTCGCTTTTTCCAAAACAGTCTTAATCTATTCCACAGCGAGTAGAAAGAGGAAACCATAAAAAGAATTCTTACACGGCGACCAATTACAAAATGTACTTATCACTACCAACTAATTGGATAAATAAACCTCACATTTCCGGTTACAACAATACAGGAATTTTAATTAAAAGTAATTTATTATACGCACACGGAGCGTACAACACAAGATGTACTCGAGGAAATAGGGATTGTGCGGCGGGTTGTCAAGATGTTGCTGGCGCAAAAAACTGAAAGTAGGCAAAAAAGAAGTAAATATTTCGCAGCGAATACCCGAGAGAGGTATAATTAATTCAATTAATTAACGACGTTGTAAATATTGGAGATCCCCTTTCACCTCTATTCTTACATCCATCTAATATACAGCATCGCGTATATATGGTGTGCCATTGCTTGAATATATGTATGTAGGTATGTGCAGTAACATTTTTTATGTTTTGTCTCCCCCTCAGACGATGAATCTGTACCTTCTACCACTTGTTGCCGTGAGCTTGGATTATTGTAGGATTCGCAGGTAGCTCTTACTACTCCCATTTTGGTTTATGCTACAAGTCCGGTTCTGGGGTTTTATTTACATGATATTTATAAAAATAATTTCAGTTACATGTTTCAAATGTTGTGTCTACCGCTAATTGCCTAATCTAAAAGAGTAGGGATTCATAAAGAAATATTCATGATTTATTAGATATTAGGTTGACACCAATTTATCTTTACTGACTAGGTTAAAACTGTTACTGTTTAGGTTAAAAATGGAAGCGGAGAGGGAGATGTGGAGGTGTCCTTTACATTTAAAAGTCTTTAAAAACAAAGAAAAATTATTGTAATAAAAAAAGAAATTTAAATAAAAAAAACTGAATAAATAAATATTCGAACAAACTGTAAATTTTGAAGAAATATCTCCTCTAATCAGCTTTGCTGTAATCTTGATAATTTCTTCGGGTCCACTGCTACACATCCCAGCTCCAAAAACCGCACCTAGTTCGACCAGATCTTCTTACGGGCTGAACACTTTGAGACTGGTGTCAGGTGTTATTTGTGGAGAAAACCTTCTCGTCGAAAAAAAAAGAAACATTAATCCAGTTTCAGTTTTGGGTTTTCTTCTGGAAAGGTAATCCGAGCGACGGCGTGTTCAGCTTTTTGGCTGGTCTCCTGCGGTGGACTCAATTTTTGTGGTCTACCTTAATTATGCTTGCATAAAATTCGATAAATTACCGTTCTATATATAGAGCCTTCGTATGTGGCAGAGTTCAAACGGCCATTTCTTCTAAAGCTTTAGAGGCAGCGGGCTAAAATTTTATTCCGCAAATATGCGACTAAATTTAAACTGGCACCGTTAAATCTTAATAAGCATCGATCAAGATCCCCCTCCAGAAGAAGCCCCAAATAATTGTGAGCGAAACGACGAGTTTCCGTTTAACCATGACACGGTTCGAACCTGGAACACATTTATTTCTAACATTATTATTTCAAAATGAATAATTTTTTTATTTAGTTGGGCCGGATCTAAGTAAAAAGCAATGGTCTCGTGGAAATGTTTGCCTTGAAGTACGAAGCAACCTATATTGAAATTCGACAGACGATTTCTTTTAACTGCATCAAGTCCGAATTTTACGACACCCCGTATATGCTTGTACCAAATATGTAGGCAGACAACAACTCACAGCGACAACGAACGGAGTAACATCGAGGACACCACGGCAAGCATTTCGACACATTCTCGCCCATTAATTTTAATTAAAATATCCTCTTAAAGACCGAAAATATTCGCGGTATTTCGACGGATTCGAGTAATCGGTGAATTTCGAATAACCATTACGGTGGATAAACGATTCCTTAAACGGAATATTTTCCAAATTGACGATAATTTCTGTGTTCTTGTTCGAATTCCAAGAACGACGATTAACTTAATCGTAACTCGTCACGACCATATTGAATTAAAATCGTTGTAAACGTCGGAATAATTCAGAAATCTTTTAAGAAGTATAAGTGGGTCGAAAATCATTCTCAATGTATTTATTATAGGAAGCATGTCTTTTCTGAATTTTCATACAAAAATTTAAGTCTTATACATAATTAGCGTCGCTGAACTAGCAAGCCCATAACGTCCCAGATTATATTTTTTAATTTCCTCTATTTTTTTGTTTTCTTCCTCCAATCGCCAATCTTCAATGCTGTTACATCCTTCCTCGCCTCATCCATCCATCTTATCTTTGCCCTACGTCGCTTTCGCTTTCCTCCTAAGTCGTTGTCCACTAGTCTTCTGTCACCTTAATCTACTGCCCTTAAGTATGCATATAATATTTCGTTGCTTGAATAGTTTTTGTAATTATGTGCTAGTCCTTCTTTCCCAACTATCATTCGCCTTTTCCCTTTGTTTATTTTGCGCATGCATTACTGCAAATGTTTTCTGTTCGCTCCTATCCATTGTCCAAATTTCGTATTATGGCTCTCAATATTAATTTGTAGATTTTTAGTTTTGCTCCGCTGCTCTTGAATGCATTCTTAAGTTTATGTATACCTTTGTTTCCCTTCAGTAATCTATTCAAGATTTCTTTTTTATGTTCGCTTTCCTACTAAATTTTTAATGTTTAACTTAGTAGTAGTTGTTCCATTTATATATTTAAATATGGAAAGCTGAAGACTTTTCCCTTTAATGTTGTTACTTCGAACTTTTCATCCTTGTTAACTTCTTTTTTATCCCATGTCATATAATTTGTTTTTTTCTGCAAAAGAACTGGAGTTGGAAATAAATTTCAATTCCATTTCTTCTGTTCGTTGTGCTAAACGCAACAGTATGTCTCGAAATGCCGGCTTAATCTTTATTACAACGACAATATCGTCCACAAATGTTAAAAATTGGTACTTCTTGTAATAAAATCAACCGGTTTTATTTATCTTTGCTTTTTGCTTGTATTAGTTTATCTCTTTTATCAGCTCGAAACTTTTAGTTACCTCATTCGCAATTCTTACACAGCATTAAACAAAGAAAATTCGAAAATTCAGATTTTAATGAAACTTCACGAACTGAAAAAGTTCTTGGGTATAAGAGCGACACAACTTCTTTCAGTAGCCTAAATTTTGGGCAGGTCCCCATCCATAAATTATGCCTCGAAATGTAGAGCAGATATAATCTTTTTGTAACATAATTTCAAGTGTACCACCATGTCCCCATTTTCGGCAAAATTAAATAACGGGGTACAAACCGTTTTAATGATGTCTTGCATGTCTTTCTTGATTTCTCGAAACATTTTTTTCCATTCTGAAGAGCGAATCTTCAAAATATGGTTTTGCAAGCTTCGGCAGTTTTTTGAGTTGGAAAAAATCGTTATCCGTGCATCTTTTGTGTCGTCGTTAAGTGATAAAATAAAGTTACCGTTACCGTTACAATGTTATGCTCGAAACTTGAAAAGTCTGGCATTTTCTTCATATACAAAAAGAGAACGTTTGTTACGACTTCCACATGCACGTATATGTATATGTACATACAAACACTCCATGCTGAATAAGAAGTACGATCGAGCAGTTGGTGCCGGTCATTTGATTATATCGAACGAGTTTTTCGAAAACACTTCACTTAAGCAAACTTATTCTATTAGAACAGTGTTTCTCGTCGCTTGAAACTGCGCGAATTTGCTCAACACATTTCTACTTCGGCAATTAACTTTTTTCTCGGGCGAAGTCGCGTCGGGACGCTATCTAAGACGACGTGAAATTGAATTCTGGAAAGTTTAATGTTCGATTTTCGAATTTCACGAATCCTTTGTATTATTGAACTCGACCAGCTATCGATAAGTTTGAAATAAGATGGAAAGGAAGGAACTATTCATTCTGCTTTTAAAACAATGGCTAGCTGAACGATAAAAGACGATTGTGAATGTAAAATAAAGTTCTACTAATTGTAGGAAAGATTTAAGCAGGACTTTTATCCTTTTTATGCTTTTATCAATAGTTTGCTTTACATTAATCCTATATTGCAAAATATTTGTTTTTTGTCGTTGTGTGTTCACCGAAGAATGGAACACAGAGAGATCTGAAGATGACTATGTTACTGTTTGTGTATATAAAAAGAACTTAAATAAGTTTTTGTAGGAAATACAAAGCCCGTTTTACGTTTCAAGTCAAGGTTTCGTTTGAATAGGTTTTAGATGAAAAAAATAATAACCTTTATTATTATTAAGCATTACTTATGAAAAATTATGTCGGTCAAGTGGCTACATCCATACTTTCCTTAACATTCTCGCAGACTTTTAGCTTATTCCACTAATTTTGTTACGGATGTTGTTCTTATGCGCTAGGATTTCAATTTAGCTTCAGCCAAGTTTTCTAACATAACCAACGTATCTGCTATAGCACTATCTATAGCATCATCAAAGAAGGATGACTCAAAGGGCGCTCCACGCAGTCATTCTACGAGGTCTTTCAGCAAAACTAACAAAAGCGAAATGTGGTCCTTGGAATCCTAAAAATTTTTGCTTTGGCTGATGCCAGGTACTTTTATTCTGTAAATTTGTAAATATAAGTGAGCTTGCAAGTCGATGAACCTTTCAAAGCAAATAACGAACCCGAAGATATAGTTCTTCGAATGATAGAACCAATTCCAAAGACAAGTCAACTCGCAATATTGCTTTCGACCATTTACAAGGTGATGCGTCGAATGGTTACAAGGCACCTCTTAACATCTGTCAGAATTGTTCGAAAAAATCAGAGCAAATTGCTGCGATGTATGTTTCTACAGAAGGCAGACTTACCTTCAAGTATGATATCGTATGTTGATAAAAAAAATAAAAATGTGGTCTACGTTCCATAATTGATAACTCACCTTAGATGGAAAACAGTATTGGTCTCATTACGATATTCCGTGACCCGTCTTGGTATTTTTAAATTATATCAGATCGTTATCTGAGCTGTTAACGTAACTACTGTCTATATCGTACCGGATATCATAATATCTAATATGAGGAAACCTAACAGACGCATATTTACGTGTCGCGACGTTCTTCCCAAAATTTTGCTCGCATTTATTTTACAAAATTTATGCTCATGCTCAAGATCGACATGAATTTCAAATACTTGCTTCTCGGCAAGAACTGCCGCAATCGTTCGGAAGAAACATGCTCGCTAGATCTAGAATTGTTCAAATATTCTTGGTCTGTTCTAATCTATCTAACGATAAGAGAAGTAATTATTTCATTGTATATTAAAGTATCCAATTTCTATAATAGAATTCCGCAATAAGCCCCATACTGTAATATTTTAAATAAAGTCGAATAATACTAGTGCTTTGGATCATTAAATAACCCAAATTATTAGCTTCCTTCTTCGCCGTCCAAAATAAACCCAATAATAAAAGCAGGGAGAAAAACAACATTTATATTTCTTATATAAAATTTTTATCATTCACATAAGAGTTTTACAACCAAATAACAGGCCGAACCATAATACCCTTACCAATGACCGATTTATTTACAGAAATAATCAAAAGAAGCCGTAAAAGAATACGGAACATAAAAGAAGTCGGGCAGAGAAGTAAATAAACGAAATAAAAAAAAAAGGAAAACACGGAGAACAGAACATTACGAAAATAAATATAGACAAGGCTGCCTTTTAAAAATTCTTACTCGGTCTGAGATATTTGCTTTAGTAGTTTGTAGAAATGGTTCGTGGGGAAAAAACTCTTTACATTCTCCTAGATTCGAGATAGTCCGTGAAGGAATCTCTATATACAGTCCGTTTCAAAACTAATGCAATTTATGTAAGTATTTACTCGTTTTTATTAAGCGAGAATGATACGTAGAATTGTATTCTAAGCTTTCCAAGTTAGATAATAAGTTAATACATCTGCAAAATATTCTTTTTTTAAGAGTACCGCTGCGATAACTACTTGTTTAAGTGAAGTATTCAGAATCTAAGTCTTTGTAATATACAATTCCATAATATTAGCAATAACTGTGAGGAAATATGGCAAACCGGTGCAGCGTGCATTAATGTATATATCAGAAATTTGTATTGATTTTCATTGTCGGAGTAGAGACGATAAAAGATATTTACGAGAATTTTATGATAGACCCGCTTGTTGAGGAAGACTTGGTGCTTAGTAAATGTCTATAGTCCGTTTGCACCTTAGAAATCAGTACAACTCTTATGGGACTCGTGAACACGGTTGTCAGTTATTAAAATTATATTTATAGGAAGTAATACTCTATATGACCCGATACTGTTTTACAAAGTGCGAACGGACTATATATTTCTCGATATAACCTCCTTGTAGCTCTATACTCTTAGTCGAGCACACAAAGGATAGCATTCGTCGAACTCTGCAAAATAGACAATTACCTCTTGATTTGAAGGACGCTGCTTTCCACCAAATCATTTCTTTACGCTTGGAAAAAGAAGGAAGTTACAATCTGGCGAATATGATGAATGGGGCACAATTTCTATCCGTAACTGAACTAGTTTTGCTTTGGCGTTTGGCAATGAGTGTTGCATAGCGTTATCATGATCAATTAAAATTATATCTTCAAATCAAATCTCAATTAAAGAAAATTTCAAACTTGAAATAAAATAATTCAATTTTTTTCTGATTTTTATTTATTAATAAATATAAGTAACTATAATAAGTAAATATATATTTTTCTATTATATTTCTTTTTTAAAGAATGAAAAACATATAGTTTTTGTTAAAATGATAATAATAGTAATTAATAAATGGCTTTAAACGAACATTGGTCTCATTAGTCTTTTTAATATAAAAATCACTCAATTCATGTGACCTACACCCTAAAACGCTGTACTATTACTAAGATAATTTGATCCACCTTAGTCACATGCTGCCATGTTATTGTTGTATAATTGTTGACAATGGGTGAAATTTGGTGGATAATACTAAATCGCACATGCGTTAAGCAGTCTACTTATTAGTCTATGTAAGCCCGTCTGTATCGCGAACATTTTACTTATTTATCTAAAGAAACCATAGACCTCGGCCAGATTGCAATTTAACATCAGAGCTATCTGCTCTATTGCGGAATCAAATGTTTACCCTTTTTTTTTTTTGAAAGCGGTAATATTACTGTCCACATGATTACAGGCGCAATTGTATACATATACGCGGATAGCCCATTCCGTGAAGTGGTTTGTTTAATGAAGTCTTGATCTCTTTCTCTCTCCCCTGTGCTCTAGCGCTCCGCTCTGTCGTTGTAGATCCCGATCGGGTTCATTATCTTTATTTGAAGCGTTTCCGAATGGAACAGATGTTACCACCGCGCTAAATAAAATAAAATCGAACGGCATATCCATATGTGTTATGTATACACCACATACGCATGTGTTTGCTGTGTACGTGAGGTGGATATGTCGCGAAACTGATGTATAAAACGTGTATTTACGTCTCTCTGTGATGAATGGTTTTCGTTTATTGATTGTAACGATAAGGGGAGAAAATGTACGTAGCTCTAAGGTTCGTTATCTTACGTGCTGTAGGATTTGCCAACTGGCATTAGACGACGAAAGTTAAGGGACAAGCGTCCAATAGAAGAATCGTTTTAGGCGCATACGTTGTGTTATGTACGTTTTTTCAGTTTATTTCACATATCAAAGTAAGTAAGTGCTCTTTAAAAGGGAAACATTTCATATTTTGAAGCGCAACTAATACAAATATACACATATTGGTTTAACTTAGGAAAGGTAATTGAACCAAAGCTAGTGTGTTCTGTTAAGTCGCAAGGTAAGTTCGTTGAACATATACCTAGTTGAATGAATACATACATGGCAAACTTGCCGGTTTGTTGAAATTGCGATAATGTTTAAGGCCAATCGGATGGCCAATTAAGGCCATCCGTTGAATTGGAAGTTGGTCAATTAACGAACCGAAAGAGTCGGGACCATCAGAAACGCGCGTCGCCCTCATTCTTTCCAAACCTCCATAATTTAGTTCAATCCTGTTGTTTCAGTTTCTTTTTTCTTTCAGTTTCTCTCTTTTCAGTCCTCTTGTTTCAGTTTCTTCAGTTTAGTTCAGTTCTCTTGTCTCTTCAAGTTCTTGACATCTTGGCATCCCTGAACCCAGTTTGATTAAGCCAGAACAAACTACATATATATATATATATGTTATACGGTCCGTAGTCCATGGATTGTGTTTATGTTTACATGGATAAAAGACAAAATTAGGATTTAGAGTTGTCGGTCTAAGGTTAGAGTTGTTGGTCTAAGGCTGTCGATTTGAATGGAAGAACACTATCCAGTGATGAAATCACCAGTGTTGACGGACTTACTATCGCAAAAGTATCACACGCAATAACGATTAGTGAACACTGTAGCTACTAGAAGATCTTCTATTTCAAAGATGTCCTCCATTGTGTTACTTGATTCACTCACCACCTCCACTATCTCTTTAGCTCAATGGTGTTGTGATTAATAAGAATGAAAATAAAGAAAGTGGATTTGTCATTACATCTTCTATAAATAAAAAAGGGTCGACCACTGGTCGGCTCGTAGGAAATATCGTAGCAGAAAGATATTATGTTCATTGTTAGAAGAGATGTTACAAGAAAAAAAACCTTTTTTTGTTCGGTTAGTTAGTTGTTGAAAAACAATTGTACTTCACAAAAGTACTTGTTTGTTTCAAAATCCGCAAATCGTTATCCGGAAACACGTTACATATTAGCTGTAAGTGGAAATACCTATCAAGAGATGAATCAAGAACTTCGGTCACGGTTCATAATTCCTCCAATAGCATATTGCGACGCTACAGAGAAACTGAGGATAAAGAAATCCTTCAATTCGTCACTCGACGAATCACATTTATGATCCCTTTCTGACATATGATGCCGTGTTGTAGTGGTTAACACCGCTGTGGAGCGGAGGTTCAAATACTTACCAAGATTGGTACTTGTTAAAAATTATTCAATTTACAATAAAAGAAGATATGAACAATCATAAACTAATAGATACATTATTACTAATGTAGACAACACAAAACGGCCGCAATTAGTTTCCTATTTACAATGGTTACGTTTCTATAGATGTCGATCGCATTCTTCTAGAAAGTCTAGCGTAAGTATTACGTTAAAAAATTCAATAATTTAAAATCTGGTGAAATCCGTAGTAAAGTTTTTAAGAGGTAAAGTAGGAACATATGTCTCAGTTCGCGAAATGCACTTAAAAATCTTCTTGGGAATCCGAAAGATAAATCAAGCATGAAGAGAAGGCCAGGAATTTATAACATTGCACGTAGTAACCGTGACAAAGCGCAGATTGATCGAACAAAAAGAGCGATAGGTACAAGACAAATTCAATGAGCACATCAGGTGCTACAAGTGTGGACGATTAGAATCATCAAATATAGTACAACGCATAAACGAGAGACTTACGAAATTATTTACTTAAAAAACAATACAAATTTGACGGCTGTCCGGACAAAACGGACCCTTAAAATATCTATTTGATTAAACCTGTTTGTTGCGGAATGTATCGATACTTTAGTATTGTTTGAATGAATATTTAAAGAGGTAAGGAGGACGATTTTACAGAATACAGAAAGATTCAGCGTTTACACAAAGGGTATCACTTGCAAAATAATTCCATCTAACTTCAATGCAAAAACTTCAACACTTCAGGGCTGTCCTTCTACGTAATGGGGAGAACTCGACACCTCGGTATTGCAAACATTATTCCGTCAAATCAGACCCAATTTAGTCTTCGTTTTTATTTACGTATTAACTGGAGGCGCTCCCACGTATGCACGTCATCAGGCGTCATAGCCAGCGACGAACGCAATTTGTGCCGACGCGGCGCTCCAGTATGGGGGTTGTAGGGGGACACTCCCTAGGGCTAGAACCGTGAGTAAGCGAAGGCGAACCGACGGAGCTCCACACCATTCATCGCAAGATTTATATCTTTCGCGCTGAAATGCGAATTTATTGTAAACATAACAGAAGTGCATTGTTTGCGAACGTATTGTTGTGCAGTGGCACGATAGGCGCCGCCATAGCTGCTTCCATATTTTGAAATGAAAAGAAAAGAGGAGATTGTAAGTGAAATAAGAGAAACGGAGAGGTATTTCTTTTTACGTTTCTTTCGACGGAATTTTCCTATTTTAAAGAGATTTAGAAACAATCGGAACGTGCAACAAATGAAATTTATTTTGCAAAACAAAAATCAATAGAACACTCATTCTTTCCCGAATATCATCGCGTTAAAAGCAGATCCAACATTATTGGCGCAAGACCCGAAAAACCAGCGACAACAACAACAACAAAAAAAAACTCATCGCGTTATAAATCACGACACATTAAAATCAATTTCTCCCGTCGGTCCCTCGAGGGCTTTCCGTCCGCGAAAATTTCAACGAAATGCGCTGTCTGGAAAGAGCTCCCGCGGGAAATTGATATCGGTCGTGGTTGAGTTGACGATCTCATTTAGCTTCAATTTCCTTAATTAGAAGTGCAGCTTTTAGATTGTAATGGAGGCGCTACGTGCAAGTCGGGCGTCTGCTGCGCGTCCGCTGCTTACATAAGTGCAATCATTGATTAAACCTCGGGTGAATACTGTCTAAATTGTAAATTTAAGTACCGGTTTTTTTCGAAGAAAATAGATAAAAAATCAAGTAATATTTATATGTCGAGCTTCTACATTTGTTCGAATAAAAAAAATGTCCTTCCTAGGAGATCGAAGCTAGTTATTACAAAAGTTAAGTTATTATCAAGAACTTTTAAATAAATAAAACAAAAAAATGTTATAAAATCAAGTTTTTAATTTTATTTCCCTTGCTGCATGTTGTTCGTCATTTTAAAGAATTTAGGTTTTCGGGTTGAAACCGATGTTTCCGCCTGAAACCGCTCTCAGTCGTCCTCTAGACTGCTGCATGTTACCGCGCTGCTGCAACAAGAAGCTCCGTGCGTCTGAGAGCGAAACGTCGGCATCCTACAACAACATAAAATAACAGATTGAGATGAACAAAGAAATATGATTATTGCTTATTTACATGGCAAATTCTTTAAAAAATCGGCGGCCGCAGGATTGCTATAGAGTCGTGTTAGCTTCAGTATTGGTATTCTTCCTTCTTGATAAGTAAATACTCTAAAGTTGATGATATGATACAAAAATGATATAATTAAAATGATAGCTTTGTAAAAGCTATCAATTTAATTATATCATTTTTTCTTTCATTTTGTCAATTGGGAAGCTTGAATTCCGCTTTATCCGCTACAGCATATGTCGCTGCAGTATCTTTCCTTTTTGTAGTAATGCACAATATATGGATCTATGGTGCGCTATCATTAAGCTCTAATATTTAGCTTTAGTGCCAAGCTAATTGAGTAAATTCGTACGTATTATTATTTTCATGTTAAGTAGCATGAAATTGGTGAACACTAAAGTTCACCACTTTCCGTGCGCTTCACGAAATTAATAGGAAATAAGCAGACTCGTGTTTTGTCGACTCTCGTGGAAACCAGTAAGCAACACGAATTCATAGTCAAGTTCACTAATTTCATGAAGCGCACGGAAAATGGAGAACTCTAGTGAATAGACGAAAAAATTAATATGCTCATGCTGTACATCTGATGCATCCACATCTTCGCGTTTTTATAAGGCACACGAAAGAAACGGCTATTTTAATGTTCAGATACTAAGGACGAGAAATAGACGTGCTCCAAATGATGAAAGTACATATTGGCGTATTTTATAGCACATCCATGTAATTCAATCCGTCAAGCAGTGTCTGATAGGGAATACTATAACAGATTCTTATTTTCATCAAGATTTGCTTAACGTGGAACGAAAAGCCGATATCTCCCACGATGCACGAAACATCAAACATATTTTTAATGAAAGATATGTTGTAATATGGATGAGAAGTGACGACCGCATGTTACAAAAAAAAAGAGAAAAAGAAATACTTCTTGAAATCTCGTTTTTCTTCCTCTTTTACGTTAATGTTTTAAGCCTCTTTATACCAAATCCTTTTGGGTTGTTCTCGTTTGCTTCTCGAGCTAACTTCCTTGTTTATTCTTTTCAGAATACTTTAACTCAATTACTTTTAACACTTGTAAATAAATGTATATGTTTCGCCAACTGAGATTGAATTTCTAAATAGTTGTTTTGAAAAATAGTTATCAAAAATATGTTTATCTACATGACTACTTGCTTATTCGTTATTCCGGGGATGCCAAACCAACGTTGACCTGAGACTTCTTTCTGACTTCATGGATTCGAATTTTGCAAATTTCCAATTAACATTAGCATTTATGTGATCGTTTTTGTAAAATTGGCAACGTACGATATCTTTCAAGCAGGACATTGTAGAGGAACCTGATTCTAGAAGACGAGCTAAAGAAATGCAAATAAAGAATTAAAGAGGATCTTCCACATAGATTGGTTTGCCTTTCGTTAAAGAAACCAAACGCAGAGTTATCCCGGCATCTTTCTTCTCGATTGCAGCAGTGGTGCCGTAAATGGTAATAATATATTTTTCTAGCCGCCAACGTACATATTCAATGATTGCCCTGTATACTGCAATTTCCATAATAGATTATTTATATTTAACTTCATCCAACATTAGACAAGGTAACTGTGTAACAATCCTCCCCTTACCGAACGCCCTAGTAATTTCATCAATGTTCGCAGAAATGAACATGCATTAACTATAAGCTCATTCTGCCCTGGAAAAACGAAAATCGCTATCGTCTTCATGGCGATATTTAAATTACTTCGAACGATCCAATATGAACGGGAAAAATTGCTTCCCGACCGCATATTACCGTATAGCGCGAAACACGACAGTTTTCTATGCTACAAGACGATACCACAGCGTCCGTACAGCATCCATAGCCCAGCAATAGGATTGTAGAACCGATGGTATCTCCGCAGCGTAAACTGGACGAGGAAGGACGATATGGAAGAAGGACGACGAGAGTATAATTTAATATTGCATATATAATTTAAAAGTAAATTGCGCGTGGAAAACACGGTCAGTAAAGTTTTACGGTCTCCGGCATTAAGATAAAACGTTATGTATGAATACGTTCGTCCGGACTGTAACGTCGCTTTTTGGTATAGGAAGTACTTTTGTCGTGTCATATAAAGCGTACATATACAGGATGTTTTACGCTGTTAGCTCGGTTAACTACCAATGAGTTTCATGTTTAGAATTATCATAAAATAATATTGAATGGATTGATGTCTTGGAATTGATGTCATAATATACAATGATACATCTGCTCAGGCGGGACATGCCTTGACCTGCGTATATATATCACACACGTGGCGTTTACATCTGAGCTCGACAGATATTTTAAATGGAAGGGAAGCTTATCTTCTTATGACTACGTTGGTTCATCACTTGCTCGAAACGACGTTGAACGAGTACGTAAATGCTATTGTTTGAGGTGCAAATAAAGAGAATCTTCTGCTGTTGCATTTGAGTGCTTTCAATCATAATTCGCTAAGCCTAATGGACGCATTAATGTGCTAGGAAAGCTGGTTCATTGGTCTAGGGTGAACCTGAACTGGATACAAATACAGGAACGTAAAAGCAGACGAACTAGCTTCAGTAACTTGCAAGCTCGTCAGCGAGCGCTAAAAATCCGAGATCCACCATAGGCCTAGCATACGTAATGTATAATAATGGTTAAAATCTCAAGACTGCTAGAAAAGTATTCGAAATTGGAGACAGGTCAAGCAACTTTTGATTAAACAAATGCCTAAATTTAAGAGCAGTCATACTTCATTGAAGTAGAAAGTTTGTTAAAACAATTATAGGTTTGCTGAATACTATGTATATGCATATAAGCAGCCAACGCTGTCATCTACACAATATTTGGCGCGGATACATTGAAAAGGTTCTCCACCAGCATAGGTAAGCTCGCAAGCATATTATAAAGGAAAATTTCTGCATTTCTTTCAAGTACTCGGGAAATGTTGGGAAGCTAGATCGGAAAAAGCAAGATCCTTATAGCAAATCGGCATCTAAACAGCTTTAAAAGCATTTAGTGCTTCCAAACCAACGACGGGAATGCTATGGGAAAGAATATTATGGATTTTTTAAAGGCCACAGAACTCCTGCGAGACTAAGGTCATCCGACCGCAATGCAGGAAATCGCTAAGGAATACTTCGTTGTAATAATGAAAAATCTACACACACAAAAAAGGGAGTTAACTGAAACGAAGTTACAACTTCCCTGAAAAAAATTAAACTGCCATGAAAAAGTTATTAAATAACGAATCGAAACAAATTATTTTATATTATTCAGAGATTTTAGCTACAAGCCTCAGTCTTAAAAATGGCCACCTCAAAGGAAAAAACGGAAATATGGTGGTAGTATTAGTTTAAAATGGGGCTCGGAGATATACTAGAACTACTGTGTTATTCATATTTTCGTAGATGCGGAAAGCTTAACGTTATGTGCACATATCGACTCTAAATTCAAACGTTTTTTATCATTCTCTCCGTTTACGCAATCAAATGCAGACTTCGACAATAGATTTTACGTATAGCTCCGCTGTTTTCAATAATTGTCGGGCACCAATCAAACGGTCAATTAATTCATAATTTGGAGCCGATCGATCGACGTTCGCCGGAACGGTAGGCTATTAATTCGAGCTCATCCGTCCGCTCGGCGTTTCTCGCCTCGCTCACCCCCCTTCACCCTCAACGTCCCTCGTTTCCGTCATCCGAGCTCGCCCTCTTTTACATGCAAATCCGGCCTATGCAAGAGCATGAAATTTAAAATTCAGCAATTCGCCGGCGAATTTCATAAAATATGCAGGGCAATTTCGTAGTTTCGGCTCTATACACAATATGTACGTGGTGGAGGAACTTTCTCCGCAAACGTTCTGGAGCACGGCACAATTGTCCGCAACGGCCGTGGAGAAAGGAAGATGAAAGAAATCAGCAAAAGATGTTTCTTTCCGTTACTAAGAATCACTTGACGAATATGATCAACCGTGCTATACATTTTAATCTAATGAACGCGCTTGCTTTCTTAGCTTCTCTTGTTAACTATAATCATTTAAAAAAGTAGCTTTTTTTTTCAATTTGAGACGTTCTAACGTCGCAATATGTCAATCAGCAAGCAACAAGGTCGTTTTTTCAAGGACATCGGGGGATCACAAACTTAATCAGTCCGCGATGCACTTATAGATTTAATATGCGTACAACACAAATCGAAAAGGAAAATGAAAGCAGCTCTTAAGATAAACCTCACAAAAGCCAACCGTTAGCCAATCAATTGGGGAATCTGGCAAAGAAGCATGAAATAAATAATGGAAAGTTTCAACGAATTAGTTAATGAGAGTCGCCATACGTTTCTTCAAAACACGAAATAACGTTGTAGAAACTACCACTCTCATTTTTCTCACTCACATTGGTTTTCGAACGATATTTATTTATTTATATACGGTTACGTATAAATAGGTATAGTAGGCAAGTAGGCAAAACGAATGACGATGCTTACAGTTCTCGAACTCAGAGTTAGATATTTAGTTTTTGATCGACATTCAGAATTCTATTAAATCGGAACACTCCTTTCTTCTCGTGAAGTGAATTCTAGCGGAGCTTCCGTACGGAAGACGTTGCTCAAAGTATTTTGCAAATATGAGCTTTGGAGATGTTTCTTGATGAGAGATACCAAGTCCTGTGAAAAAAGGACCTTATTAGAGGCTACGTATGCACAGTTCAAGGAAACAATGTTGACCACTATCCTCATTGATCGATTCTACTTATCCTCAACTTTTTCTTAAACGCCGCAAGTCTTCTCCTAAAAGTTTCAAAATATGCAGATTGCAGACTTTAAGCATTTAGTTCGTCATATTGCATAAATACACTAGTTTTAACAAAACGCCGAGTATTTTCATGACCTCCTTCTTGTAGAATTACTTGACGTAGCTCAAATGTCCGGAATGAAGTGCTACCATCGTGAATTTCAGCTGCCGGGTCCAAAGATAAAACGTTACTGTGTATGGTACTGTAAAACTATGCAGAATTTAATTCTGCAGGAATTCTATATTTTTTCATACGTTTCCCCTTGCATCGTAGACGGCTGTCTTTGGTGGATATTCCGCACTTAAGAGGTTGAGCCTTCCGGGATGGTTATTCCGTAAGGCGTCTCCTCTTTTTCGTTTCCATCGCGTAAGAAGATTATATCTCCAACGTCTTTGTATAATGCATATTAACGTGTAGTGTTATAACGTGACACCAGCAAACAAAGGGTTTCTTCGAAAATCTGAAGTTATCCCAATTATCTCAAAAATTAAAATAGACGTAGAAAAGTTGACGTGACTTTAAAACGTTGCTTTGCTTTTGCATTAAATAACATTCGTGTTACGTATTTCCGTTGGGAAGCAGAACGTCTACTGCAAATAAATTTAATTACGGTTGTTTCTTCTGTAAAGCCTTTAGCGGGCTCACTACTACGTGTTCTTGTCCACGCATATACGTACATAAAGTTATTGTTTGCAAGTGGTTTTCGCCTCGACATAGACCTCTGCATATTGTAAATTCATTCAGGCGGCTATGTTTATTGTTCAAGCGGTTTTGCAACGGATAATGAAGCTTTTGTAATTAACAAACGACACAATCCGTTGAAGTTAACGTTTGTCGTCGCCGTCATTTGTTACAAACCGCAAGATTGTGTTATTACAGTCGGATAGTATTAACTTGCGACGAAATACGTTTTGTGGGATTAGTTTGCAAACTAATGATGTTATATAGCGTTGCGGAAGCGTCAATTTAATAATTTTAATATCAATTTAAATGAAACTCCATGCGTGCTTAGAGACCAGTTTGGAGCAAGTATAAAAAGTGAATATTGAAAAGTTGGCCAACTCCAGCTTATTACAAAGGAAGGAAATTAACGCACTGGAATTATACCGATAAGAAATCCCCTTAAAGGTGAGCATAAGTATATCGATTACAACGTGGACAATCTCACAGCACAATACATTAACATGTAACACAAACCTTTCTTAAAAGTATCATTTATCGCCAAGATAAACATCTCAACGATCGACATACGATACTAAAAACACGTCAATTAACAAGTCCATAAAGATTAAAAGGCCATTTCATATTATACGGACACAAACTTCCATACCTATCAGAACAGTTTTACTTCACGGACACTCCATTGGAACCGTTTAATCCATCTCTGTCCAACTACGACGCAATAAAACTTTTTTTTTTCGTCGGAGATTTTAATTGCCCGAAATACCAAAATAATCTCGGGAATGCGATAAGGGATCAATCTGACGCAGCGATAAAAAATCGCTTATTTTATTTTCCGACGAGTGTATTGAAAGCAGAGGTGATCATTTACTATAACTGTTTATCTCTTTTTTTGTAAGATTTATAGCAATCAAGTGACTGAAATTTCACACAATGAGACTTGGTAGCTGTGGAAGAAGACTGTTCTAGCAACAAGCTAGTGTTAAACATCAAAACGTGTCAAAAAGGTTCAGAGTCATTAAAACTGCACAAGAAACAAGGAACATCTGCAAAATAGCTCAGCGATATTATTTCATGAGTCATACATAAAGTCAAAGCCAGACTACTGGTCCATCTCTTAGAAACCTAGCTAATTGTAAGTATAATGACTAATGACTAGAGAAGACAAAGGCGGATGAAATTATTACTTTTTTGCAGAGACTAGACAGACTCGTGTTTTGTCGACTCTCGGGGACACCAGTAGACAACACAAATCCATTCCTATGAGGCGAATAGACACGAGTCTATTTAGTCGCTGCAAAAAAAGAATAATACCAACTGCCTTTGTCCTCTCTAGTCATCAGTCGCTCTCTACAATAATAATCGTCAAACCGCCTCCGTCCGGTAGACATACTGTGTGTTATGTTGTTGAAAACTAGTTTATTCCGTACATCTAGACAGCAAACTGTCCTCATATTTTACACGATTCACCTTGCTCGAGTTCAATACTATTCGGCCTAAACCAACGGCAGATATGCAACTTCATATCAGTTGTATTGCTGAAAACTTTAACACTCCTTTTGAAATACTCCTTATAAGACGACTCTCTTTCACTTCTAATGATCAGTTTGGCTGGGCCGCAATAATTTCCTGCAATTTTTGTCAAGTCGGGGCACCTTTAACTATCAAAAAAATTAACACTTAATAATATATATTGGATTTCGTCGATGAAATGCGATACGTTAGAAAACATGTATGTAGAAATAATTATTACAGGATATTTGCAGACACAAATATGGGTTATAATAAAAATATTACGCCTGTTACGCTTGTTAACGATTATAAAATTATAGTTCATTCGTTGCAATAATTAGAATAACAAGGCTTTATTTAATCTAAAATTGCTACGCAAAAGAGAACTTAATTTTCGCATAATTTAATATGCGTTCATAATTATCGACTAATGAGTTACTAATCAATAATTAAAATAAATGGAGCGCGACATTCTCGCTTGCCTTCCAGTGGCGTTCAATCGCGAGAGGTTGGTGGGATACAATGCTGTTTCGCTACATGTCGGCACGTCTTCCCTTTTATGCTGTGTGTTATGTGTAATACATATCGCAGTCCGAAGTTGTTAAGCATCGGGGTTCGGTAATTTTTAACACCGGTACTTCTTTTGGAAGCACGTCTTCTTCTTCGGCAGTGATAAAAGATTCATCGTTTTCATAGATCAGACCTTTTGCTACGCAACTGGGGCTTCCCCGGATGTCTAAATAAACGTACATGTCAATTTCGTAAAGAAAAATTAAGATTCGTATCAGATAAGAACTTACCCGACACATATTCTTTTCTTGATTAACAAGATCGTATATAATACTAATAACAGTATCCATAGAATTAATATTAAGACTCGAGTCGACAACATCTGGTTCGTCAGTTATTGTAACTCCATCCGATTTAAAATATAAACCTTTATCAAGTCCCGGTGCTACAGATAAAAGTTCTGATACCAAATCCTCTTCTTTAAGGCGCCAGCACTTACAACAGGAATTTCTTTAGGATTTAAATTCTAAAATCTTCCCTGCGGTGGGATCTCTTGAAACCTAAACAATAAATATCGACGAAACCTTTCGTCCCTTGCAGTAATGTCTTTATCTCGCGGCCAATATTCTAGGTTACGTTCATATTCATGTATGCATATAATGTAATCTCGAAGCTGTTCTTCTATATCGGGTAATATTGGTGGCGGCTCCGGATGAAATGTTTTCTTCGGTTTAGGCATTCCGCAAATGCAATATTAATTGCCGGATCCTTAAGTAAATGAAAAAGAATATTTTCCCGGGTTTTTATTCATTAATAATGGCGCCATCTGTTAGTTGAAATTCCGGACGATAGCGCCGTCATCGATTACATCATCGAATTTTTAATAGTAGCCCGCCAAATGTAATATATATATCCCCATCATTTCCTGATCTCCTGATAACTTGCCTATTCACGGTTATATTTAAAGGAGAAGAACATTCAACTGTAGTTCGGCATTTTACCAGTAGATGGCCGTCCGAAATATTTCCGGATAATTTTCTTATTTAATTTATAATTTAATATAATAATAATGACTTATTCGTGATTTTATTCACCAGGTTGATTTTTAGTAAATGAAAAACTATATTTGGCCGTATTTAGTTTGCAATTTATTTTTATTTCGGTAATAATTTTTTTTATTATCTGTTAAATTATATTGGCGCCATCTGTTAGAAGTTAGTTAAATCGTATCCGAAATATATCCCCGTGCTTTCCTGATCTCCCGATAACTTACTTATTCGCGGTTGTGTCTAAAGGCCCGGTTAAGTAAATGAAAAACGATATTTTGCCGTGTTTACACGGCCGCGGTAATACTTTTTCAGTTATTTATACGTTTCAAAAATTAGTACGTATTGTGTAAAATCTTAAATTTTATACTTACACAGAAAATACAATCAAATCGAGACGATAAAATTAAAATTACGAAATAGTAAAAAAAAAAATAAGGGACGTTTGATTATTTCTTTTCATTTTGGGCAGGGAGGTAGGGGGGACGTTCTTTTTCAAGTTTAAAAAAATTCCTTGGGTTGTTACACTTCGTACAACTGAAAATACTGATAATAATGGAATGTGTTTGCGTATCGAAATTCAACTCCTCCATCCTGGTCATAATCGACTAAATACGCCAAACATACGAAGATTATAAAGGCTTAAAGTAATAAATAATGTTTTCTTCATTTTTTTTACAAAAAAAAAAATAAAAAATTAAAACTAATTAAAATAAATAGTACTAATGCTACTTTTATTTAAACAAATAGAAATGAGGAATCAAGGGTTATTAGATTTTCCAGCCAGATTTATTTGAATAAAAAGTAATAAAAAGAGCATTAAACGCAAGTGACCTATGTACGGATGTTTTTCAATTTATTTTAATTTCCCGTCTACCGATTTGTTCTCTATGTATTTGTCGAAGTTGTTCGGGTATATATTTTTTTTTTTGATTTCGATCGGCGTATTTTGATAATAAGTTCTAAACTGTAGTAAGTACTTCCTTCCGCTATAATTATTATCGTTATTATGAAGTTTGTTTGTTATGTATGAAAAGATTTGTGTTATTATGTATCGATGTACGAGAGAATTGGGAAAAGAGAGCAGTAAATACCAATTTGTCATTAAAATCGTATACTCGATGTATTTGCGTTTTATTTTGCGCTATCCGCTGCATTTCTGGTGTAGACTACTTCTTGACTGCTCTGATTACCTTTAAAACGGGCGTTGTTGCTTCTTCAATTCAGCGGTGACTAATGATGGAGGGAGCAAAAATGTCTGCAAACGGTGAAAAAGACTCCGTCTTCGATCGGAGATAGACGCTACGTTACAGCATAATTTGTCACGATGAAATGTTAGGAAAGTGATTTCGATCGTGGTCATAACCAGCTTGGTTGACTGTGAACGTTCAGTACAGCTAAAAAATGCAACAATGCAACTAGACAATAGTAGAGCTTAGGACATACAAATAACAACGCTAAAATTAAATTATGCATTCTTATATTAAAACACATGTTATACAAAATACAAAATACAATGTCTAAAGAGGTGTATCGGCTTCTAACCTTGTCTGTATTTAGATTAAAGGAGGCGCTTTCAGCGTAGCCTATGAGCACCTCGAGAGGGCGTATTTCCAAGGCCATGTTGAAACAGTTTAAACGAAATAATTTGAGGGGATTTGGTACAAATTTTACTAAACTTCATCAAGATAGATATGATACTTGGAAACACATTCCTGAAAACAAGGCACAGTCGAGACGATGGACTGTGAAGAATGAATCGGTACCGAAAAGAGCGAAAAAGAACAACTAACGTAGGTATACTACGCGTTATTACTTGACAAGCTGAAGGCAGAAATTGTGGAAAACTTCCACGGAAAGCCGTTCAACGCGCAGTAAGCTAAGAACATATTCAAAAAATAGAAAGCGTGTTGACATCAGATAACTCGGATTTTATTTTTTAACACTTATCATGCCGTACGTCAATCGGAATTGACTTTTTAATTGGTTGGGCTTTCCAATCATCATATCCTTAATTTCCAGCGAGGAAGGTATCTTCCCTTTGCGTAGAATAATTACAGTGCCTTCCTTATCGGAACCTCTACGCCCTACACGACCGGCCATTTGAATGTATTCTGGTAGCTGGTAGAAGGTTTCCGGTCTCCTTTCCATCATGTTTAGCGATCGAATCAAATATAACAGTTCTGGCAGGCATATTGACGTCCATCGCGAAAGTTCCTGCAGCAAAAAGTACATACAGCTTCCCGTATTCTAACCTTTACTAGACCGCTTTGAAAGAGCATCTCTACCATTTCTTCGATCATAAGAAGTACTCCACTATGATGCACGCCGATCCCCCTTTTTAGAATCTCTTGCGTCATCAAGATTTGGGGAATCTGCTTATCGGGCTCTTTCAGACTCTCGATGCAATCCTCGAAGAAACCGTGAATCTTCGATTTCTCCTTCGACGTCGTTAGATCTAAGCTACCCGAGTTTCTAGCGTTCGAATCCCATTTAGCGCGGGAAAAAGTGAAAGCTACTACCGGGAGAAGATCATTCCTCTTTAGGTGATCGACTAGAGCCGACCATAGGCTCTTTTCTTTGGGGGGCGAACTTTTTTGGCATGGCTGTAGGTCCTGGTGGTGGAATAGAGGCACCGGCTTTCTCGTAACTGCAAACAAAACAATGGAATGCTATAAATATGCGAAGAATCCATAGTGGAGTTTGTCAATCGAGAGACTAAAAGTAGGTTTCCAATCGAGCAGGGGTAAGATATTAGCGATTGCCAACCTTAGTAAAACACTCGATACATGTCTGCAGAGTAAATTGTAGGATGAAAATAATAAACGACTTACCCTTCTTGTACCCATGTATTAGTCTCGTTCGATACCAGAAGACGGTTATTTTGGGTACTACCACCAGTGCCGGTGTAAAGATAATGCTGCAAAGGTACTGGTCTCTTCAAAGTTCTTACAACGTAGACCTTCTTTTGATACATTCTTCCTAACCAATCGGCAAATTCGATCGTGTTAGGAACGGTAGCACTTAAAAAGAATCCACAGTTACATGAGCCGGTAACAAAATCAACACTCGCTCCCAAACGTGACCCCTTTCCTTATCGTCGATATAATGAACTTCATCGAATATCACAAATTCCAAGTCCCTAGTAACATCGCTGCCGTTAAACAACATCGATCGTAGAATTTCCATAATCATAATAAGACAGCCAGCAGTTCGGTTAATTGGAAAGTCACCCGTTATCAACCCAACATCCTCGAAGGTACGTTTGAAGTCGCGGTACTTTTGATTCGACACAGCTTTAATTGGGGATGTGTAAATTGTTCTCGTCATGTGCTTCAACGATAAAGCGATGGCATATTCGGCTACGACTGTTTTTCCAGCAGAAGTATGTGCTGCTACAAATACACGATTGTGTTTCTCCGATTGGAGGGTAGCTTGCTTTTGAAATGTATCCAATTCAAACTTGTAACGATGCGCCATCTCCGGGATACGTTCGTAGAAATCAGTAACCGGTTTGCTGCGATCTAACATTCGGTAATTTTTAACACCGGTACTTCTTTTGGAAGCACGTCTTCTTCTTCGGCAGTGATAAAAGATTCATCGTTTTCATAGATCAGACCTTTTGCTACGCAACTGGGGCTTCCCCGGATGTCTAAATAAACGTACATGTCAATTTCGTAAAGAAAAATTAAGATTCGTATCAGATAAGAACTTACCCGACACATATTCTTTTCTTGATTAACAAGATCATATATAATACTAATAACAGTATCCATAGAATTAATATTAAGACTCGAGTCGACAACATCTGGTTCGTCAGTTATTGTAACTCCATCCGATTTAAAATATAAACCTTTATCAAGTCCCGGTGCTACAGATAAAAGTTCTGATACCAAATCCTCTTCTTTAAGGCGCCAGCACTTACAACAGGAATTTCTTTAGGATTTAAATTCTAAAATCTTCCCTGCGGTGGGATCTCTTGAAACCTAAACAATAAATATCGACGAAACCTTTCGTCCCTTGCAGTAATGTCTTTATCTCGCGGCCAATATTCTAGGTTACGTTCATATTCATGTATGCATATAATGTAATCTCGAAGCTGTTCTTCTATATCGGGTAATATTGGTGGCGGCTCCGGATGAAATGTTTTCTTCGGTTTAGGCATTCCGCAAATGCAATATTAATTGCCGGATCCTTAAGTAAATGAAAAAGAATATTTTCCCGGGTTTTTATTCATTAATAATGGCGCCATCTGTTAGTTGAAATTCCGGACGATAGCGCCGTCATCGATTACATCATCGAATTTTTAATAGTAGCCCGCCAAATGTAATATATATATCCCCATCATTTCCTGATCTCCTGATAACTTGCCTATTCACGGTTATATTTAAAGGAGAAGAACATTCAACTGTAGTTCGGCATTTTACCAGTAGATGGCCGTCCGAAATATTTCCGGATAATTTTCTTATTTAATTTATAATTTAATATAATAATAATGACTTATTCGTGATTTTATTCACCAGGTTGATTTTTAGTAAATGAATAACTATATTTGGCCGTATTTAGTTTGCAATTTATTTTTATTTCGGTAATAATTTTTTTTTATTATCTGTTAAATTATATTGGCGCCATCTGTTAGAAGTTAGTTAAATCGTATCCGAAATATATCCCCGTGCTTTCCTGATCTCCCGATAACTTGCCTATTCATGGTTAAGTTAGCTAAATCATGATATTAGTCGAAATTCCGGCAGAACATTCAACTGTAGTTCGGCATTTTACTAGTAGATGGCCGTCCGAAATATTTCCGGATAATTTTCTTATTTAATTTATAATTTAATATAATAATAATGACTTATTCGTGATTTTATTCACCGGGTTGATTTTTAGTAAATGAAAAACTATATTTGGCCGTATTTAGATTGCAATTTATTTTTATTTCGGTAATAATTTTTTTTTATTATCTGTTAAATTATATTGGCGCCATCTGTTAGAAGTTAGTTAAATCGTATCCGAAATATATCCCCGTGCTTTCCTGATCTCCCGATAACTTACTTATTCGCGGTTGTGTCTAAAGGCCCGGTTAAGTAAATGAAAAACGATATTTTGCCGTGTTTACACGGCCACGGTAATACTTTTTCAGTTATTTATACGTTTCAAAAATTAGTACGTATTGTGTAAAATCTTAAATTTTATACTTACACAGAAACTACAATCAAATCGAGACGATAAAATTAAAATTACGAAATAGTAAAAAAAAAAAATAAGGGACGTTTGATTATTTCTTTTCATTTTGGGCAGGGAGGTAGGGGGGACGTTCTTTTTCAAGTTTAAAAAAATTCCTTGGGTTGTTACACTTCGTACAACTGAAAATACTGATAATAATGGAATGTGTTTGCGTATCGAAATTCAACTCCTCCATCCTGGTCATAATCGACTAAATACGCCAAACATACGAAGAATAATTATAAAGGCTTAAAGTAATAAATAATGTTTTCTTCATTTATTTTTACAAAAAAAAAAAATTAAAACTAATTAAAATAAATAGTACTAATACTACTTTTATTTAAACAAATAGAAATGAGGAATCAAGGGTTATTAGAGTTTCCAGCTAGATTTATTTGAATAAAAAGTAATATGAAGAGCGTTAAACGCAAGTGACCTATGTACGGATGTTTTTCAATTTATTTTACTTGAAATTTCGAATTTTCGTCATTTCTAAAAAGAAAAATACCAACGCGATGCGAATATTGTTTTTTTTTTTTTTTAGATTTCACTTAATTAATCTAAAAATAAAATAAAAATTCCAGAGCTGCAATAATACACGAGTTCGATTGTGTAACGCTTCTATTTGGCCAATACGCTTTCCATACGAAAGTTTTCCTAAAGAATCTTGGTTTCAGGCGTAAATCAACGGTTATTATATAATAAATCGACTTCTACTTTATTTTCGAACCTAATATGAGCATTCTCGATCGGAATTAATATCACTGGAATTATGTGCCGCGTCCTGAACGAATGCTTCTACGATATGCATTATTCATAGGCTGCATTTCCCTTTACAGATGCGCAGTGCAACGTTCATAACTGTAGTTTGTAAATGATGAATTTCTCACCTTTTAATTCCCCATGTGCGGGCATGTAACGCAGCAAAAAGGAAACTATGAATTTAGTGCTGTATGTACTTATATTATTGGGTGCTTACAAGCTGTGAGTAAATGTTCCCACGTTTAATTAATGTTTTAGTTACTAACGCTTAGTGCTGTAATGGCTTAGTAATTATTAATTCTATGATCGTGAAATATGTGGAAATGGGTAATGTTCTTAGATAATAGTTAAAGGAAATATTTAAACTGGAGAGGGTGTAAGAGTGTCGCATATCGCTTCAACAGCTCCTTGAAGGGATCAGAATTATTGTCTACGTATTTTCAGTACAAATTGCAGGCATTACACAATGAATTAGGTGAATTTAGGGATGGAGAGATATTCATCGCATATTTCTATTCGTTATAAAAGTCGAACGAAATGTTTCTAGCCTTCATGCTTCGAAAAAAATCATCCAAACGAAAACTTTGTGAAATTTCCATTTTATCACAAAATTTCGAAATTACTTTTCCTATGCTGTCCTTCAATAATAACAAATTTCAAATTCAACGAAAATAGGAAGTCTCAATAGCGCGAGGTATTTATAATTACGACCAATGCTTTATACGTTTCATAGTCGTTACAATGGCGCTTCGCGTCAAACCGAAAACATTAGATTTAGGTATTCAACCGCGTGCGTTTGTACATAATCGAGCACATCCTGAAATAACAACGATTCTCCGCGCGCTACAAACTGACGTGTATTGATCCGCCGACGAGATAAGCTCTTTAATGGTGTTTGTTGGACGTAATTGTTTAGTAAGTTTACGATCGTCGTAAACGCGTCTGTATGTTCTTACAACGGCTTGCCGCGATGCGGAGGGCGAAGGAGTGTAACGTAATGCACGCGTTTCGCAGGGCGTTAATTCGAACGCGCCCTAGAATCCACTATGTGCGTGCTGTATATCACGATTAAACTAGACTATACATTGAATATCGTTTACAATTAATTTCGACACGTTCGCAGGCGAGTTTTCAGCTGTGAATCGTTCGTCAAGTTAATGGACAATTTGGATGAAGGTTTTACGTTGCATACATACCCATTGTAGTTTCAAGAACAGTGTTTTAAGATTTTTCCGCATGTAATACAATTTATGTAATCAAGACGTACTGAAAAAATTACATTGAAATTGACGAAGTTCTCGTTTTTTCGTAAATAGGCACGTTTATAAAGACTCGCCAGCATTGTATGACGCAATTAAACGTTGGAAAATGGAGTAGAGAGTTACGTGAAGATGATCTACGCAAAGAAGGAACTGTCGCTGTAGCGGCACTGAAACGACACTGAAAGTAGGTCGGAATGTCGTAATGAGAGATTTCAATAGGTCCTGCCTGAGCGTGATCAAAATTAGCAGAAGATAGATTCCAAAGCAGCATCATCAGCAGGGTTCAGAAGGTGCCTGTAAGTTTACTAAGCGGTACGTAGCCGCCATGACACGACTATTAACCAAATAATGATGAAGCAACTAGAAGTGGCATCAAGAACGAATCCATTCCTAAGACGGCCAAGGTAACAAAACGACGGCTACAATTTTTTTGGGATAGCGAAGGAACCTTGTTAATAGACGCAATATATTATTTGCTATGCTAATTACAGCGAAGTGTAGAATGCAGCAGCAAACTAGGACAGCCCCGACCAAGTTACTTTATTTTAAAAATTGAAGTCGGTGCTAAAAGGAAGAAAATTTACCGCCGATAAAGAGATGCGTGAGGGAGTTTTACAGAATTTTGTGGACGCATCTTCTCCTCTCAATATAGAAGTGATTGAAACAAGTTTGCAGGCAACTCTAGAAGAACAGCTTTAAGTGACTATTGTACCACTTCCGGATATCGTTTCAACTTGTATGTTGTAGCCGCAAAAAGAGGGAGTTTCAAAAGAGATATTCTTTATGAAAATGCACCTTATTCATATTAAATCGAACACTGTAAATAATTTATGTAACATATATTTTAAAAAGTACGAATCAGGAATTGTTGAACTATTGACGTGGCACCAAACAAGCTTAACTTGTCTTCTCTGTTCAGCATGAATTATGCGGTTTTCCTTCCATACACAAATGTTCATTATAACTATACGCTTACCGCAATCATCAGGGTGCAGTATTTGTGTAGCCGGTAATTTGTACTTCTTCCGTACGATGTGCCGTTCTTACTTCTATTTAAATAATTTATGTTGCTAATTTGCGAAACGTCAATTAATATTAATTGGAAACTAAAGCTATTGGTCTATCAATTGATGAGCTTACCACGCGAATATTTCGGAAATAAAAAGGAAGGAGTAACCGTAATTTACTTATTTCTAAAGATAATTATCTTGAAATTAAAGGATTCAGGCTGATCCTGTGTGCCTATCGAAGATCGCCCGTAATTCAAGCACATATGTTTACAGGTTACAAATACAACATACGTAATGCGCATGAAACAAAGAACACGGGCAATAAACAGCGTAGAGCTAGACGATGCGAATAATGAATGGATCGAACAGACGAAGCAATTCAATTTCAAGTATTATAAAGTTTTTCATGACACCCATGACTAAATATTCGAAAAAGTTCATGCTGCATATAAATAACACAACCTAGATAAACGAAAAAGAGCCAAATGCAAAACATTTTGATGAAAAGAAAGTATTGGTGCTGATCGTCCACTTTTGTGAAACTTTAGTTGTCGTAGAATTTCTTTAAATTGGCTAAACATTAACTGTTCGTATTAAAACTTATGGAATGTTAAGTAACCCTCGGTATTTAGAAACATTAAATGAAATTTACATTAAATGCGTACATCTATTTAACGATGCTTTTTCTATTTAACTTCATGTACCCATGACACTATTTTCCTTCACTCGATGCACACCAACATACATACATGATTCATTACGGATGCCTCGACGAAATTAAACGATCATTAAATTGATTGATATACAAGTACGGTGGCATCATCAACGTTTTAACTTCGTAGAGAGATTAATTTTCCTTAGCGAGCAGCACGTGGGTGGCCTACGCTACGCCGTTCGTACACGTTTTAGTTTAGTGTGTAAACAGACCTACCCTTATAGAGATAATGGCAAGATTAGGTCGTTGGTGGTCCGAATACACTGCGTACAACCACCACTACCCCCCACGCATCATCCACCCGGGGTGGAATTAGCTCGAGGACGAGACGCGACGACGTTGAGGGAGTGTATTTTCATTACATAAAAGCAAATAACGTCTGTTTACAGTAATAAAATATCTTCGGATGAAGAATACGTCGGTGGATGAGGGTGTTTTTTTTGCTTGTTGTGCGTTTCTAAGAGGAAGAAATTGTGGAAACGTCGTAAAAATAGGATTGGATGCCGTGTTTGTTTTGGATTCTTGCCGTTTACGTAATGAATTTAAGATATCTCAATTATATTTATTTATTTATTTTTTTTATAATTTCGCCATGGAACTTTCTCAAACCGTATAAATTCAATAATGATAGCAAGTACTGTGGTGTAGTATATTAAACAATACAAAACGCAACAGACAAGTATAATTAATTAATAGATCTATAGATGTCGATCGCATACTTAGGAGTGTCCAACATAGCATTACCTAAGAAGTTGCACGACCTTAATCCTGGTAAAAAGGAATTGGTGAAGCTCCCCTTTCGCAGGTGTTAATAAAGATCGATATATGAACGTATGTTTCGGTTCGCGGAAACCTTCTTGGCAATCCTTAAGATAAACTGAAAATGGAAGGAATGAAAGGAAGGTCGAGAATTTATAATTTTATATTTTATATAATTTTGCATGCATTAACTGTAATAAAGTCTATATTGCTGAAACTAGAAGAGCGATAGGCACCAGATTTATGGAACACATCAGGTGTTATCGCTTCGGTAGATTAGATTCAAGTGTAGCGCAACATATAAACGAAACCGGGCATGATATTAAATTAAAAAACTTTAAATTAATCAAGAATGTAACTTCGCCGCTGGAATTAGACGCGTACGAAACGGTTCACGTAAAAAGCAAAATCTAATGAACAGAGAGAACGAACCGTTGCCGTATTCGGTTCTATTCGATTTATTAGGTAAACCTTGCAGATATTTTATGTCTCGGACTACAATAACAAGAGAGCCTTATGTCCATTTGTCCGTATTCCGTAATCCTTCGCAGGTCTTAGTTTTAAAGCATGTAGGTGATAAAAGTAGGTACTTGTAAATAATATTTTTCTCGAAAGTAGGTATAGGACATGTTCGTTAGTTTTAAGTGTTTCTCGTATAATTCGGGCACCGATTGAGAACGTGAATCGTTCGTATCCTCGACGCCGTCATCCCGGATTAATTAATTAGACTATGAGCGCAATACGGAAGTTGTCGATGCATTTGTATTTTTCATGAATTCGATATTTCTGTGGATTACATGAAAATTATATATTAATTGCGTGATAAAGAGGCCCATGTTTTAGGTAGCTTTCGAGCGGCGATGTACCATCTGGGATTTTATCGATTTCACTTTAATTCTATTTAAACTTTATTAAATTAATACTTTAGAAACTTCGACAAAGGCAGATGCTATTATTTCTATTTTACAACGACTGGATAGACTCGTGTCTATTCGTCTCATGAGAATGGATACGTGTTGCCTACTGGTGTCCCCGAAAGTCGACAAAACTAAGATAAGAACTAATAATCACAAATATTAGACTACTAGTTTATTAGACTTATTCCTAAAGAGGACAAAAGCGAATAAAATCATACTTTCTTTGCAGCGACTAGACAGACTCGTATCTATTCGTATCATAAGAAAGCGTTCGTGTTGCCTACCGATATCCCCGAGAGTCGACAAAACACGAGTCTGTCTAGTCGCTACAAAAATGTAATAATTTCATCCACCTTTATCTTATGATACGGGCTCTCCTACTACCTAAATCCCGGAGTCTTACCTAAAGAGACTTGCATTGAAAGCGCATTAAGAGACTGTTACATAAGCAACTTAATATACAAATATAAATTGTTCATATTATTTTATATCCTATATTGTAGCCTAATCCTATCGTTTGTATATGCTTTGATTTAATTATATTAACCATTATCACGAACCAATAGGTCAAGCAAAGAGAATAGGCAAGGAATTGCATGTTAAACAATGAACAATTCAAACGACGCCGTTGAAACGCCGATTTTACAGACAATTAAATATACATACACCTGAACGTTCGAGATTAGTCATCTCCTCAAACATTTCTCGCTATGTCATTAACTCATACGAACAGCGTCCTGTTCGCCTAAACAAATTATCTCGTTTCTTGCGAAGACGCTTCTCAACCGTTATCGGGGCAAGATCGTTGTTGAATCGCTCCTAATTTGTAAACAACTTAACGACCTCTTAATACACCGGGTAATCCTGCAGTTTACGTCCCCCATTTCACGATGCTGATTATGTTGTCGGATGCAGTATCGATATTATAAGAAACATATTACTTAGTCTATTTATTTATTAATTACACTAATTACGTTCGTTAATTCCTGATCGAGTGTCCGATAACGTTTACCAATTGTCTTTATTGATCATTTAATTGAACTTACTCTCTTTCCCTGCTATTTTCGGCGCGGATAATTAAACTAAACTAATAAATATCGCATTAGCAGTTATAATGAGAACAGTTAAATTTCCCAGAACGATCGATCAGCGGCGATTTAGCAACGATGCATTGGTTTCTGTATATTAACAGTGGTCGTGAGAGATAGGAACCGTAAAGTCTAAGATTTCCTCACTACAAATAGATTTCGAATCAATCGATTTTTCTGGATATACACAAGACTTCACGGCAGTCCGATTCCGTCATTATCCGATCTTTCGACCAGTTATTACTGGTTCTATTATATATGTCCGATGTCCGATAATATGCCCAATATTTTTACATTTCAAAGAGTATTCCTATATCTGATTGAAACTAATAGTCCGAAGAATGAAATAAAATAAAAAGCAAAGATACCCGTCCAATCCACTAGATTATGTACATAAGTTACATATTCTATACACGTGCAGTAGAAATTACTGTAACATTTTTAGCATCCTGCGTAATAGCTATCAATATAACGTATTTGTAAGAGGTAGTAGTGCCTTAATTATAAAGAGAAGGCTGCTAGAGAGTTCTTCTCGTCTCGTAAATAAATTTGCATCGTTTTTAAGAACACATCTCATGATACGTTGGGTGTTTTATTCGATTTTTTAAAAATTTTTATTGGCTTAAGAAAATTAACTGCATAAAAATACCAGCATGAGCCTCCATTACAATGTCGTATAAAATAATTGCTATGCATCATACGCAATAGATATCTCCACTTTTCTCATGAAAAAAGAAATAATCGACGTCAAATAAAAAAAAGATTAATATTTCTTTAAAACTAGACACAATTAAATTTTTAAACTGTGCTAGTCTTTCGATGAACAGAAATGGGTTGTTCTGCGAAGAAACATTGGTGCGGTGAATGAGGCGATAGAATGTGTATCCAAGTCCAAGAAATGCCATTTCAGAATAAGAAACTGTAAATTTGATGTTGAACTGTGGACGGTGTCTTTCTATCTTATTGCCTAGTAGCACAGTTACTTAGCTAACGGTTTGCTCAATTTTTTTGGTTTGGTCAATTGGTTACCCAAAGTAGGCTGGGTGATCGATCTGCCCCAATGATTCCACCCAGTCAACAAGAATCCAATAAGTTTGATAAATCAGATCTTCCTCTGCTAAAGCCGTGTCCGTTGCGGAGCGATTAAATTTTGAACGATGTTAGTTGTACGGTGGTACTATTATTATTATTATATAATGAAAGCTAGCAGAGTACTAAAAAATGCTATATGACGTGTGTTGTTCATAGTCTTCAATGTATTTGTAAGTACATTAGAGAATAAGTTAGAAGTGTTCCCAGATTAATAACCCTTGTAAAAAAACCACCAGCAAGCGGGTTGCCATATATGGAGAAAAATATCCAGTGCTGCGCCTATTACTAGATTAAGAACATAGCTAGAAGCTGTTTTATGCTATGTAAAAAATGTGAAGCTGATTAAAACTGTTATTTCTTCCTTAAAAGACGATTCAAAAAATATAATTCAACGCAAGATTTTAATCTAGTAAATCAATTAAAATATATTGAAAATAATATGACTTAATGCGGACAATTAAATATTAAAAAAAAACAGCAGAATCTCCAAATGTAGTTGTCTCAAAAAAAAAATCCTCCAATAATAACATCCAATTCGTTGAACTAACAACAACACGTAAACTCTTCCTCATCATCAAAGATTAAAATTTCAATATTCCAAACACATCAGAAATGATTATCGACAACCATCTATAACGTATATACATGAAATTCCGTCAGTGAACGCAGACAATACGTCTTTTCACGGTGATCTAACAGATTGAAATGTACGATTCATCTTTGTCTACGGCAGACACGTCGTCGCACACAGCGAAGAGATCCGCTGCAGGGGGAAACGCCGCACACAATTCCTGTAACCTGTAACTTGTTTCGCTTCAATGAACGCGTGTGAATGACGATGCGTACATTGCCCGTTGTGTGCGTCTCCCCTTGCCTCTATATACATATCCCTATGCATGTATGTATACGGCAACAAGCTGTGAGCGATTGGAACAAGATGTTGTACTGGTACACGCATGCAGACATTCACATTGGCGCGATGATAAACTAAACCTCAACGGCGAAGTTGATGTTTTCGCGTCGATGAAACCCAGATGTACCAGCGAAAAGATTATACGTTCTATACGAGGGACGAAATGAAAGTCGACGCGCTAGGGTCTTAGCACAAAGCGAAGTGAGTCGAAGAAAAGTCGTCGGAAAAGTGAATAAGGACATTAATTGATCCAAATACGCTTTTCGCAGAATATCGAAGGATGTTTCTAGAGGGCGAGATATGCACTCTAACTACTTCTAGTCAATCCGAAAGATAATCTTGATACGAAGGATAGATCGCGAATTTATAAAGTCGCCCGCAGTGGCTGCGATAGAGCCTAAATAAGAAAAGCGAAGCATCAGGATTCACCGTGTAAAACGGATACGTATTTACATTTTGCGCTACAGAAAAGAATCTTTCAGTTTCACATATTTCGCATGTTTTAGGGTACGTAGGCGGTAAAAGTACTTGCGAGTCTCTTTTAGAGTAGCGATAGAATAAGGCACGTTGGAAGTAATATAATTTTCTGACGTCATTCGATTCACGGTTAACAATGTGATATATCGAATCCTACGCCTTTCGTTTACGCGTCTTCTTTTTCAAAAGAAAGCTGTTTTATGTCTACACATTATGCAACATTTACAATAGCAAACGACAGAAACGGTTCATAGTTTCAAGGAGACATAGAATGAAAACAACGCAAATGTGATACTTTCAACAACGTTTAAAAAGGGTTTAAAAAGGGTTTAAGAAAAACAAAAAATTACACACTTAGCTTCTGTAAATCGGTGAAAAGGCGCATTCGAAACTGGGGATGACGAAGGGATACTATTTTTAACGACTAGACGGACTCGTATCTATTCGTCTCATAAGAAAGAGTTCGTGTTGTCTACTAGTTTCCCCGAGAATCGACAGAACACGAGTCTGTCTAGTCGCTGAAAAAAGGTAATACGTTCACCTACCTTTGTCATCTCTATTCATAACACAGCTGAATATATTAGCGTTAATATCGTATAAATCTATAATCGCATTGAAATTGGTGTACGTTAAAACAATTGGAGATCCCCTTAGTACACTTGTTTTTGTGGAATCAATAGAAAGTAGTGAAAAGGTGGTGAAAAATAGAGGACCGGATTAAAGTGAAATGCCTCAGACGGGATATGATAAATGTTTAAAAAATAACGTGGATAGAACGTTTAAGTCTGTGAAAATCTCAGCAATTACGGCGAACAAAGCCATATATTTTATATCAATTCGATGCTAATTTGGTAACGCTATTAGAGAAAGATACAGCTGAATCGAGAAGTACACTTCTTCCTCCTTTCTTCCTTTATCCTTCTAGCATCCTCCAGAGCACTCCTTTCACATTTCTTTCGCCTTCTCTTTTTTCCAGATGACCTAATTATTGTAGTCTAGTTACCAATCGTGTAATACGTTAGAAAATTCGTTACTTTTCGATACTTGCACCTAACAACCTAATTCTTACATTTGGTATTTGTATCCGTTATTTAGTGTGAGATATCGAGTATGGTGTCACGATATTCACAAATTCTCAATTTATGTGTATCCTCTATTACGATGTTTGCTCTTGAATGATATGTTAGCTTTATTTGAAATTTGCTAAAAAATGCGAATTACAAGAGAAAGCGAGTTTCCATGTAATATGCAAGATACTAAACGTAGTCAGGCAGAAACATTTCAGAATTTTCGAAAGTATTCAATACCTCTCGGACGAGATAGTGGCCTTTATAGAAGATATTAATTATTACATGAGTGGAACTGAGAGTGTCGATTTCTGTTATTAAATTAACTTAAAAAAAACAAACAAACAGAGTTTATCGTGGACGATACAAAGAGCATTAGGCCGAAGTGTTGTGTGAAAATGTTAGACGACGTCTTGTGTACGATCCTTGAAAAATAGCTTCACTTATTATCATTCATAAATTTCATTTTTTGCCCATCATTCATCCGCCAAAGATATGTCTGCATTTTTCTTATTGTTCATTCACGAGCTATAAATACCTTATCCGAGAACCGAAAATAACAGTTACGGAAGACCGAGATTATTTTAATTCTCTTCAAAAACTTTCCGCGATGGAATGGATATTTTTTTAACTTTTATATCTTCTTCGAATCTCCCGGCCGCTATAATAAATGAGCATCCCTTGTAGACCTTTTAAGCACGTCTACGCTCTGCGTACGAGCCTAACATCTTCCGGTATGACTCGAAGATGGATGCTTTGATTGTATTTAAGTAACGCCGCTTATATGGAAAGCATTACGGGACGACGTTGTTGTTGAGCGGTTGGTTTTGGTTTTATTGTTGTTGTTGCTGCGGCGACGAAGTTAATGTTTGTTGTATGTGCATGCAGTTGTTAACGCGAATGACTTCGTGCATGTATTTTCTATAATAATCGTATAGAAAGTCGGACCACACAGGATTACGTTGTACGGCCAGATTTAGGAATTAATTCCGTTTTATATTGCCGCATTTGATTCGCCCGTATTGCGAGAACCTTTGAAGAGGAAAATATGAACATTTCTTTCAAGAATGTACAGGGTTATTCAAAATTACGAAATGCGTTTTTTGTAGCTGATTAACAGTGCTGCAGACGTATGCCTCGTTGCGTAAATTTCAGTGGTACCAAAACTCGCTTCATTAGCGTAGCTAATATCGAATATTAATTGTTGCTTTTTATATGAAAAGTTAAAAACGAGGCAATTTCGCCGTATGAACTCGTAACTTGGATTAAGTTTCAAAACAAAATTATACAAAAAAAAAAATAATTGTGAAGGTGCAAATGGGCTTCAAAACTGAGGCGTAACAAAATATTTCAAACTATTTTGCATCAGAAAGAACGCAAAAATTAAAAGGAAATAACCAAAAACGTCTATTTCAACAGACTCCGATGACCCGTTACATGGCGCCCTCTGTGTGTTACATTGCTGTATTATTGGATCTCTATACATACGTCCATTTTAGATTTTTCCCGTTCATTGTTAAATAAACTCTAATTCTAGTTCTAAAGAGGTGTAGGTATGTAGCGAACAATTACACAGTACCTTTTTGGTTTGGAGTATGGACCTATAATACACAGAGACACTATTCGTTGCCATACGAACGTAATATCAAACCTTTTTCCTTGTGGGAGGGGCCTGTGCGGCGAGTTGTCCGGGTTATTACTGATATTGGCATATTTTATGGCCGCACTCGTTTTCTAGTGAAATATACTCAAATTTCTATGTATCTTAAGTGTCATTGAATGTATCTGTGGAAGTAAGCCAAATATATTAGCAAAATGTATGTTTTTAAGGATTTAAAAAGTGCCTATCAGATGATTTTTTAAAATATTGATTTATATTTTTTGTTAACTTTCATTGTTACTTAAGAAGTTATGTTCAAAATTATTTTATTTAGTTTTTAGGACTGTTGTAATTAGAATTGCTTTTTTTAATTTATATCTTGATTTTAATTATATATTAAGCCAAATGTTTTGCAAGTTTAGTAACAATAAAATGTATCAACAAAACGTTGTTTTATTAATCTCCATAAACAAAAAGATTATTTCGACGCAGTGGATTAATGAAAATTGAAATTAAAATTGCTACTTTGATAGAATTAGATTCCACGACTCCCGCTTACCACATTGCATGGGAAATAAGCCTGCAGAAACGAGTGTACGTTTCACGTAATTGGCGGCGACTAGGCAGATTCGTGTTTCATCGACTCTTGAGGAAACCAATAGGCAACACGAACCCTTTCTTATGAAACGAATAGACACGAGTCTGTCTAGTCGCTGCAAAACAGGTATGATTGTACTCGCTTTTGTCTTCTCTAGCGATGATGATATTATCCTATCTTCATCTCTTAAAGAAAATAATTATCTGTTAACTAAGAATATTACGATCCTTAATTTTATTTCATTGTACAAGTTATTGGCGGTATTAAGTGCAAATGTCCTGGAATTTTATAAACCTTGTCATCCTTCTACGCGATTATGTTCACCCCCACGTAGAAGTTACAAATGTAACAACCTACTTGCTCCAGGAAGGCGCTTCTTTGATTTTCCAAGCCTTCAATTCACGTGAAATTACAACTTGTCTAGACTCCATCCTCTTACCTAGCCTATCTAGTTTACTAATCGACTAGTACAGCCAAATCCAATACCACCGAATTTTCGATGTTCTCACGCGACACGAACGTCGTCGAAATGGCAGGAAATAGTTCAATATTCCGTCGATGTTTGGTTCGGTTGAAGCGAATCGAAATACGTGATTAGCTTCGGTAATACGTCGTTGGACGGTCTGGGACTCCCCTGCGGGCCGAAGCGCGAGAGAGAGGCGACCCGACCTCTAATTTTTATCCGGTCTTGTCGATTCATAATGCGCCTCCGGTGCCGAAATCCAATAGCGTCCTAGCTGTGCGCTCTACTCGCCACGGTTTACGACCGGATTTTCGTACAGTAATTCTGTTTGTTGTACGCGCAAGAGGAGGACGTATAGATTGATTGGTAATTCAATTGTTCGTGTAGGTTTGCTGGATCGAAATAGGAAAAACTAATAAAGTGGACGGATCAATAAGAACTAAGGTGCAAGAAGTCAGTCTTAATTAACTAATTTACACGTGTTTATTAGAAGAGGGCATTATTTTCTACGTATCATCCTTCAAGCATGTACTAAAGCATACTAAGGATGGGCGATCCTTCATGCTTTTGTAATTAATGTCCAGAATCCTTGCTTTGCAACTTCTCTAAAACTTTTGAGAATACTTTATTTTGACATTTTTATCTAAACAGCATCAAGCAGCCAATAATTTACCTTTACTGTTTTAAGCAATTTTCGTCCGAAGCTTTAGATGGAACGGGGCGAGTATAAAAAAAGGCGTTTTCAACGTCTTTACGTGCTTTAATATGCCACATTTAACATGTCAGTTCCTAAATTACCCATTAAGCGACCAGCAACATTCAAGATACCAAGAAGACAGTAGCTCCCAGAAGACTGCAAACGCTTTTGTTGATGTGTTCCCCAACGCTTGCTCTTCAGTTGATTTTCGAATACTTCTTCCGGGCAATTGACTGGATTTGCACGCTTTCCAGTTAGACTTAGCTTCCAAGGACTCTTTGGTGCGAATTACGGCGAAGTTCTGCAATATGTTCATACCGCACGATAGTCAAATACGTCCTCTTTTCATTAAAGATATCTGCTTGGTATCTGCTAGTCCTCTTGCGAAAATCATCAATCTGTCCATATCACTCTATAATTATCCTAAGTTATAGAAGCAAGCAAAGATTGTTCCTGTCTTTTTGCTTTAATTCCAAGGTGTCGAGTACATAGTTTAGAGATAGAGGGCGGTAGGATGTGAGACCGTAAATTGTAGACAAGAGTTCCCCAACCCCTAAGGTAAGTGGTTTACAATTAACTCAATTGCAATAGAATAGAAGGCTGGATTAAGTAACGGAAAATTTACAAGAAGAACGAATATATCTGCAAACATCACCCTCACGAGTATTACGATCAGCGCGAAATAAATTTATTGTTAGGAACTATTAGAATTTGATCGATGTTGTCGGTTATGTGCCAAGTCTCAATAATACCAAACAATATCAAAGATAGGTAAAGAAAGATATTGATTTCGAGATTCGATGTTTAAAAATAAAAAAAAATTAATAGTCAAAGAAATTCCTTTTGCATCCACCTTAACACGTAATTGTTATGTATTTAACTCCTTATACTTAAGCATATTCGCGATAACTTAATTTGACTTGGTTCAAATGTATTACGACAAACCTGTATATTTCCTTTTATATTTCGCGGGCACGTGTCTACAACTAGTGCCATCACTTTATGCGTATTTTTACGGATACATGAATCAATTTCCTCATTCATCGGCCAAAGCTTTTACGGTATGCATCGCTGAACCTTTACATTCCCACGTTCAGTTGGCTATCTACTTCAAATTCATTGTAAGTTAGAATTTTTCTATTATTATTCATTTTAATTTATATCTATAAATAAAGACGGAATATTGCTGAAATTTGATAGTTTGAAAGTTTCGTGATTCCTACAGCTAATATGTTAGACCTAATAAACGTCTCTAAGGTTAACCACGTGTTGGTTCTCAACGACCGCCATACTCCTTTTTATTTTATCATTCCAGATGAAATGTTATTTCGACATACGTAACCTCTACGGGTTACAAACGGTTACCAGATTGAAAGGATGGTCGAAGTACGGCAATTTGGCCAACTTATTGAATAGAAGAATGTTCCCGATGCGATGCCCTGGAACTAACACTTTTCCAAACCACGTCGCTCGAAGTTGTAAGAACCTGCTTGAATTGATGACCGCTAACGATGCTTCATTAAAAAGAAGACAATTAAGGTCAGGATCTAACATTTCGAGTTATCACTTTTTCTGATATTTCGAACATTTAAAAAACTCTTTAAAATGTGAGATATGGTTAAAAGGATGGGATCCAACGTAGGTTCCAAAAAAAAAAAAAAAATTGGACGAAGTAAAAAAGAATAGCGTAAGAAAATTTAACAGATTGCACTCACTTCAGCACGTATTTTAAAGATAATTCAAAATTGTTAATAAATCTTAGTAACAAACAGATGCCTATCGATGTTAATTTATTGCCTTTGCGTACTAAATTTATCTTATTTGTAAGTAAATATTGGTTGATGTTGATAGAGTTTTAAACATGTAAATGAAATATTCTTAAATCTAGCATAGCTAATGTTATATCTAATTTTTTTGACAAAAACTGATATATCAGAAGAAAGATTGAATGAGGTACATGTGGAGAAGAAATTCATTTCAAATAATACGGACTTACATATCCGGGCCGTGATGATTAATATGTATAGCAATAATGATATCACTACTTGCAGAGACAAGCATTACATAAAGATCCTCCAAGTATTCAACGTAATTCAAATTAGCCCTTTACGCTTTAAACAGAAACTTATTTGCTGCAACTTTACCGCCAAATATATACAACACGATTTGAGATTTCTATCTTGGGTTTAGCTACCGAATACTGTTGTAATTAAAATAAAAAATAATTAAAAATAACATGCGCCGACGATTGCACTTTTTTATGATCACATCAAATCTCATCGAGGTGAATGAAATTCAATTTTATTTATCACTAATTTGTGGAAATTCGATTGTTTTTAGGATTGGCTATTTCTAAAAGCAATCGAAACCACGGGACTATGTACCTAGAATTTCACCCTACTAAAAGGTATCATTTTCTATGGGCTTTGCACACACTCTTTGATTATACCGCCCACACGAATATAATTTAAAAATCACTGGAATTTCCATGTTGATAATATTATAACCAAGGTACATTATCACTATTCAGCTAAAAAAACTGTTTGGATATTTTATTTTGAATACGTACAGGAGCTCAAATTATTAAACATCAAATACAACAATAAGACACTGAATTAAGCAATAATGCACTAAAAATCTGCGTAAAATCCAGTACATGGTGAGTTGTGTAAAAACCTAGAAGCTAATAAATTATTGCCAGGATGTTACATTTCATTTCTCATCGTCATTCTCATCATCATCATTTCTCATTTAGTATTGTTACTAAGTGTTACATAACTACATCTATACTTACTCATACCGGTTGCATTACATTAAACACGTGAGCGATCTCAGATGGGAGGAATTGTCGCAAAAGCTTGTTCTCGGGAATTGAATCAACTTTAGTTGATTGACTAACTTGCTGAAATTGCTGTTGCGATGGACTGATGCCCTCCTTCGTTTTCAGAGCTGTGTACCATGTACATGATGTAAACAAAACTAACATTGAATTAGTTAACTAAATTCCAATGTTTCTAGAACGTTAAATTTGAAACATCCGTAGATGATTAAGCTATAACTAAACAAATCGATAAAAATCAGGAGAAACAAGCATCTCTTACTGTTGATACGATTGGGGGTGCTTCTGTAGGCGTTCTTACAGGCAAGCCCCAAATTTGTATTTCTTGCCACAGTAAGCACATTGGAGTCGTGAAAATGAACAGAAAGTTAATTACATTAACCACGTAGGCAATCTTAGATGGGAAGAATTGTCGCAAAAGCTTGTTCTCGGAGATTGAATCAACTTTAGTTGATTGGCTAACTTGCTGAAATTGTTGTTGCGATGGACTGATGTCCTCCTTCATTTTCAGAGCTCTGTAGCAAACAGATCTAACATTGAAATAGTTAACTAAACTTTCAAATTCCAATGTTTCTAGAGCGGTGAATTTGATACATCAGTGAATAATTAAATTATAACTAAAAAAAAATATTGTAACTTACTGTTCAGGCGCGCGCTTGAGGGTGCTTCTGTAGACGTTCTTTCAGGCAAGCCCCAAATTTGTATTTCTTTCCACAGTAAGCACATTGGAGCCGTGAAAATGAACAGAAAGTGAATATATACAGATCCGTCGAAAAGGAAATGAACTTAAAAAAAATAATTTCGAAGAAGAATGGAGTACATCCTTGTTTTCCAAAAGATTAGCAAGTGTAAAATGAACGCCAGTTGTTTCATTTAAAATTCAGGGATAATGAAATAAAAGAACAAAGTAAAAAATTGGGTAAATAAGCAGACAGCAGTTATGCAATTTGTAAACAGCAGCCAATAATTAAAATAAATAAAAAAATAGAATGTTTTGAAGCAAAAACCAAGAGGCACAAGCATCTCATATTTTACCTTACTGTTCATGCGCTTGGAGGTGCTTCTGCAGGTGTTCTTTCAGGTAAGCCCCGAATTTATACTTTTTGCCGCAGTGAGCACAGCCAATAAATAAAATAAATAAAAAATAGATTTGAAAGCAAAACCCAATAAGCACAAGCATCTCATATTGCCAAAGGCCTACGCCAAGATGGAAATAAATGAATAAAATTGTATCGTCCTGGACGGCTGTGTCTGCCTGTGTTATTTAGTATTTTCTGTAAAGAGGTATATATACTAATTGTAATTTCTCTTTCTTTTTTCCAATGCTTTTGTATTTTTGATCAGGAGCACATTTTCCTTCCTTTGTTACCTTATATTAATTTCTTAATTACATATAACGTTTATATACATTGCGTATTACATAAATTAATATATTTACTTATATTACTGCATGAAACTAACGTAGTCTGTCTCCGATAGAAAGAAGCAGCTACAAGAGCTCGGTTTCATCCTTAGGTTAAAAATTGAACATATAACCTACTTCGCCCAAGGTTTCTCTTTGTTGACAACACATTCTTTTTGTCATCCTCAATTGGCGGGATTAAATAGACAAATTTCTTAGCAAAAGTATTCAGGAGGATGAAGGAGGAGGATTTCTTTTGAATAAAAGCTATGTCAATGATGTAAAATCGCTCCTATTGTGTAAATACTGCACTTTAAAGTGTAACTTCGAGATATAATGTCGATGAGCGTGTCTACCTTATACGTATACGAAAGGTCCAGGATTCCTTCCTGGACAATTAGGAAAATAATATCCAATCACATTAATATTTTTCTTTAATGAACAACGCCGTATATTTTGAAGAGTCTAATAGAGAAGTCGATGTAATTTAAAAATGTAAAAAATTAATAAAAGAACGTGATATGTAGCTTACCGTATCCCCCGTTTGCTCTGCTACCGACAGCGTTCTCCGAAGGAAACATCTCCAAGTCCACCAGTGACATAATATCTGATAAAAAGCAGAAACGACATAGTTACAAAAAAAGAAAACGAATCGAAAACGTGCGTTCAACTCTCACCATCCCACAAGTTTTCATAATGCTCGTTATCAATCGTTTTCAAAGATGGTCGGTTTGAGATGCAGATGTAATCTGCCAAGAAATTTGGTAACAACTGATCTGATTTTGAAAATGCGTACCCGATTTATTGCAACTTATTGGAAGGAATTTGAGGGCGTTAATGGCAAACACAAATGATGCGATAACATTAGATGGCTTAAGACGAACCCTATTTGCGGTAATAAGATATTTGCGTATTGAAGACCAATAGTCGTAATGGAAACTATGCATTTAATTAGTTGTTTTCGGTGCAATAATGATCCGATCTAGATTTTAGGAAAGCACAATTGTTGGTTATTAATAAATGAATAATCTATGTTGACTCTGTGTCAATAATCTATATAGAGGTAAATACAGGAGAAAAGGAGAGCTTCCTCGAATTTTTGTGTTATTTTCTTCTATTAACCTCAAATTAGATAGTTTTTTAAGAAGGCACAAGAATCCAGGGGGTACGTCGTTTGCGATTCTTCTATCGCTTGCACAGTGGGGATTACAATCGGCGCTCCCTTGATACAGGTTGAGCCTGAAATAAGAAAGAAATGTTTCAGTGTCAACACGATCTAGTTTCATTTGAATAAAAATACAAACGTTCATTAAAGGTGATATATATATATAGAGGATGTTCCCACCGCACCGTATTTAATTCATATAATTTCTTTAACGAAACATCCTGTATATGTATTTTTTTTAACTTTCGCCTTGCGTTAAATGCTTAAAATACGTGGTCTTTCAATAGTTTTAGATAAGTTCTTTGCTAAAGTGCTGCGACGAAAGACTGCATAGCTATACTTTTGTTTTTTTTTATATCTAGAGAAACAATTAAACTGTGGACCGCTCTATTTTGTTAACATTTCCAGAGTAATATTTTGCGTAATTTCGACGTTTTAATGAAGTCATTAGAAAGTTTATCCAGAGAGCTGCTTCGTGAACGAAAGTTTTAGAATTCCCCGTTGGTAAGATGATCGGCACAAATATTGAGGCAAATTTGAAAAATGTTTTGCTTAAAGTAGTACTTCCAAAAGACTACGTATAGCATAATTTCTACGAATTAAATTTTGTTTTCGTGTATCCGAAAGCAGAAACATTTCTTTATTGATATAACGCTATCATTGCGTTTGTGAAGAAATGTGATAATTATATGCGAATTATCACATTTCTTCATTATTCACCTTCCGAGAAACGTAAAAATTTAACGAAAAAGATGATATGTAGCTTACCGTGTCCCCCGTTTGCCCCGATACCAACAACGGTTCCTGAAGGAAACATGCCGGTGTGACCACTGATATAATATCTGATAGAAAGAAGAAAAGACATTGTTATAAAAAAAGAGAACGAAATGAAAACGTGCGTTGGACTCTTACTATCCCACAAGTTTTCATAGGCAGACATCTTCAAAGTTGTAATTGATGAACAAATTTAGCAACAACTGATCTGATTTTCAAAATGCATACCCAATTTATTGCAACTTATTGGAAGGAATTTGAGGGCGTTAATGGCAAATACAACTAATGATGCGATAACATTAGATGGCTTAAGATGAACCCTATTTGCGGCAATAAGATATTTGCATATTGAAGATCAATAGTCGTAATGGAATCTATGTATTTAATTATCTGTCTCCGGTGCGATAATGATCCGATCTAGATTTTAGGAAAGCACAATTGTTGGTTATTAATAAATGAATAATCTATGTTGACTCTGTGTCAATAATCTATATAGAGGTAAATACAGGAGAAGAGGAGAGCTTCCTCGAATTTTTGTGATATTTTCTTCTATTAACCTCAAATTAGATAGTTCTTTAAGAAGGCACAAGAATCCAGGGTGTACGTCGATTGCGATCCTTCCACCGCTTGCGCAGTGGGGATTACAATCGGCGCTCCCTTGATACAGGTTGGGCCTGAAATAAGAAAGAAATGTTTCAGTGTTAACACGAGCTTAGTTTCATTTGAATAAAAATACAAACGTTCATTAAAGATGATATATATAGAGGATGTTCCCATCTTTGGAATTGTAAAAGCGTAATTTAGAACATGCACAGTATTTAATTCATATTATTTCTTTAATGAAACATCCTGTATATTTTAATTTTTTTAAACTTTCGCCTTGCGTTAAATGCTTAAAATGCGTGGTCTTTCAATAGTTTTAGATAAGTTCTTTGCTAAAGTGCTGCGACGAAAGGCTGCATAGCTATACTTTTGTTTCTTTTTTTATATCTAGAGAAACAATTATCTATAAGTTCGTATAGTAAACCATACCAATCACATAAACTGTGGACCACTCTATTTTGTTAACATTTCCCGAGTAATATTTTGCGTAATTTCGACGTTTTAATGAAGTCATTAAAAAGTTTATCCAGAGAGCTGGTTCGTGAACGAAAGTTTTAGAATTCCCCGTTGGTAAGATGATCGGCACAAATATTGAGGCAAATTTGAAAAATGTTTTGCTTAAAGTAGTACTTCCAAAAAACTACGTATAGCATAATTTCTACGAATTAAATTTTGTTTTCGTGTATCCAAAAGCAGAAACATTTCTTTATTGATATAACGAAAGAAAGCATGAATTATCACATTTCTTCATTATTCACCTTCCGACAAACGTAAAAATTTAACGAAAAAGATGATATGTAGCTTACTGTGTCCCCCGTTTGCCCCGATACCAACAACGGTTTCCGAAGGAAACATGCCGGTGTCGACCACTGACATAATATCTGATAGAAAGAAGAAAAGACATTGTTATAAAAAAAGAGAACGAATTGAAAACGTGCGTTTGACTCTTACTATCCCACAAGTTTTCATAGGCAGACATCTTCAAAGTTGTAATTGATGAACAAATTTAGCAACAACTGATCTGATTCTGAAAATGCATACCCAATTTATTGCAACTTATTGGAAGGAATTTGAGGGCGTTAATGGCAAATGCAATAAGATATTTGTATATTGAAGATCAATCTATGTTGACTCTGTGTCAATAATCTATATAGAGGTAAATATAGGAGAAGAGGAGAGCTTCCTGGAATGTTGGTGTTGTTTACTTCTATTAACCTCAAATTAGATAGTTCTTTAAGATGTATTTAAAAATTTAGTCGTTAGAAATTTTATTATCAATATGTACGTGAGTTGAAAATTTTCCCTTGTTTTAAAAACATTTATTGAACGAGTTGTACGAGTGTAATAAAAATGAGTAAAACTGAGTAAAGTTTTAGAAAGACTCACGGTAGCTTTGGCTAAATATCTATCTTATTATTTGTTTTTTACAACAACAAAGTACGTTCTTTTAAATTAGCCACGTAGTCAGTCTTCGGCAGGGAAAATAACTACAACAGCTGTGGATAGATGTCCAACTTGAAGTTGTTGCAACGGTTTAATGACCTCCTTCATTCTCACCAGCCTATAAAATTGTCTGTAGGCAATTAGATCTAACACTATATCCATAGAAAAGATATGAAGGAGATGTGTATCGCAATAAGCTAAACTCTAACAGCCATTGTGGATTGTTCGATACCCAAACATAAGAAAAATTCCGGGTCTTATTAAAAGCTGCCGGTTGAATCAGTCGGTTAGCTATCTTTCTTAAAGTAACTAGAGTTACCTACTTATATTCGGTGCATTAGACCAACCACGTGGTCCATCTCCGATAAAGAGAATAAACGCCCAACCTAGAATTCAGGATTGGGTTAGGCCTCAGTCCGTTACGTATTGTTGTCGCAATAGGCTGACGTCCTACTTCATTTTCGGCGCTGTGTAAGATCGAAAAAGCGAATTTAAACTTCTGCAAACTAGAACGGTCATAGGTAAAACTTTAAGACCATATAGAGAAGAAATTCAAAAAATAATAGAGGAATAATTATTGCAGCGTGATCAAAAAGAAATTCTGCAATTATGTTTCTTTATGAATCGTTTTTCATATTAGGCCTTGTTTAATCCAAATCAAGATTAGAACTTTAGATCATGTTTGATATATTTAATAGTGATGTTGCAAATAAGCTTTTGTTTAAAGTTAAAGAGGCTAATACGAGATTCTAATAAAGCTAGTAAAACTCAAATTTTTCACGTCCGTAATCCATAGTAGAAATTTCTTTCGAGTGTCGTCGTGTAATTAGTATTTTACGTGATCATGCCGTCAGCTTCTTCAGAAGATTTCTAAAGACCGTCTTTAGAATGAAATTTCTACTTTCGAACAGGTGACGGGCGAGGCAATTAGCAACCATATATTAACCACATTTACCTTAGTCCAAAGTCTAACGAATTTTAAGATAATTGAACTATTAGTAAATTTTGGTTTAACTCCCAAAATTGGCCGTTATACATTAGCGACTCTTTCTATTTTTGTGATATCATCCTAAGAAGAGCTTTTTATTATTTGAGCTTAGTCTTGCGTATCAAGCTTGGAAATAAGGATAACGAAGACGCTCAATATCTTCAGTTATATTTTAATTAAAAAAGATAAGGCGTACAAAGGTGCTTTGATATAATGCTATTGCTAGTACCTCACACCGATTTTTCTAATTTGCTATATCTTAATACCTATGTTAATTTATTATTATTAAGGTATTTTTAGAACAAACTGTATGTACAATAATACTTTTTGCCGTAAAAGTATTGTTGTCCATAAATCTAAGAAGTAGAATCTTTTGTTGAGAAAATAAATATGTATTCCATTATTACTTTTGTGTACTTGGATGGTTGGCCGCCATCTTATTAGGGTAAGCTTAAAGTAGAGATTCCTAAATTTGTGTGTAAAAAAAAAGCTGGTTGAACGGTTGAAGCACTACAGTTTCTTAAAGCTGGAACAAAAAAACGTAAACCACCAGCTTGAGATACCTCCAGTTTAGGCTGCTAGAAAGCTCTCCCACAATTAATATGTTGTTGTGATGTTTATATTTATTTACCTATATTTGTTATAGTTTCTTCTTTACTTTATTTACGACAATGTTAATGCTCCCATAAATTATGGCTGAAATAAATTTGTTATTATTTATTCACGCTGAAATGTGTTTTATTTTTACATTTGTTCTCGTTAGTTCCATTTTATTACGAGTCGAAACAATATCCCTCCAATATAGAACCGTTTCCACGGTAAACGTCCTGTTTTAATGTACCTGGAAGTTCGCATACCGTCCGCATGTATTTTCAATGGATTTCAAAGCCACCAAGGATGCTATTTAAATTGATTCCAGCTTCTTGTCCAAAATTTCAAGATCGATCATCGAAGTTTAACATTTAATGGAGAACCTCAATGTGCAGTACAAAATTTTACTGTTTGTTAGAATAAGCCTGAAAATTCGATCTAACTGAAATGAATTAAATTTCCAATAACTCGAATTCATACGAATTATCAGTTAGGGTGACAGGCATTGTTCAAAATATAAAATATTTTGTGAAAGGACATATAACTTGTTTAAACACTGTAAGTTAGGATTATTATAAAAAGTTTTAAACTTCTCTTCGCATAAACAAGAAAAACTCTCAGCCAATTCATTTTTATTTAGAATCTACCTAGTAGATGTGTAGTAATTTAATAAAAATGTTTTTGAACAAACATTATTTAGATACAAATACAGCATAACATAAAATTATATTCAAAATGTGCGAGCTCTTTCCGCCGCGTACTGTATAAGCTTAGAATCTCCAATGGAACATCCAGTATATTTATTCTATGCCTTTTTTAACTTTAATCAACGTGTTTTGCCTATTTTCGCTATTCACTACATAAGCGTGCTTATCTACTTGCTAAAATTATAATAAAAAACATATTTTCAACTAATAATAATAATTTTGTTTATTCTCAATTTTAAAGGATGTTTATCACAGATCAGAAAACATTTAACATTAATAAGAGTAACAATAAATAAGTAGTAAGAAACTCAAGCAAAGGGATCTTTTACTAGAAAGCAGGGGCTATGTAGGAAATTGGCAGAACCAAAAGGGAAATAGCACAAGTGATGATAAGTATACAACTACCTGCTTTGACTCTCAAAATAAGCAAGTTAACTATGACAGGATTGTCACTCGTTCGTTTACAAAAGGACTCGTTTGTTTATAAAAAATAAGAATAAAAGAATAGTTTATAGCTCAAGTAGCGGTGCTTACGAAATTACTCAACGTAAATACTTGGTAAAAACGAAGATGGATCTCTTCCGAGAATTACGCACATTAGGTTTTGGAAAATTTTAAATTATTTTCTTAAAATAAATTTACTCTTCAAGAGCCACTATCTATCAATACATGTTCTTACTCTACGTTTTCTATTCGAGTTAGTTACGGAGCTAGAACTGCTGAAAAATGATGAAACTTTAAATTTTGAAATGTCCTTCCTCTCTTAGTTTTGTTAGAATGGCACATTGGACTTATCTAATAAAAAAAAAACAAAGATGTACCAAAGTAATGTTTATTTGTCGTGAATTCCATGAACATAATAAACAACGTCAAATTGCAATCGGTAACAATAGAAATTAAACATTATCAAACAAATGAAAATAAAACAAAACTTCCCTTAATATATAAATAAGAACCCTGATAAATAAACAAAAATCAACTTATAATTAAATTAATCTTGAACACAACTAAAATTCATATTAAAAGCTCTCGGTCGATTCAGTCGTTTAGGTATCTCTCTTAGTCTGGCCGTTCACCTTCGACCTGTCCAGCATGGGTGGCCCTACCAGTAGCAATGCTACCGCTGGCATAACTCTCAGGTTCACGAGGGCGCGCAAGCTCTTCCACCCGGCCAAAGGCCTACGTCATGGTGGAGATACTTTGGAGGAGTCCGGAAACCCTGGTCCACGTCATTTAATAGTCTGTAAAAAAAAATAAAAGTGTTATTACTCTAGCTTCTTTTGTTTTAATTCTTTGTATTTTTGATTAGTAATACATCTTCTCCCTTTTGTCCCATATTAATATCTTAGTGTTGTCGTTTATACGTGTTAAGTAAACAAATATACTTACGCTCACTGCCGTAACTACTATTTCCGATAGGGAGAATAACAGCAACAGTTTTGGATAGGCCTCAGTCGGGAGTCCAACTTGTTGGAACGGACTGATGCCCTCCTTCATCACGGCGCCCTGTAAAATTGATTGTAAACAAATAGAGCTAACACTAAAAGAATTATTTAAATTTTCAATGTCCAATGAATCCAGAACTTTGGAGTTGAGTTTGATAGGTGAGTAGTATTTTTGCAAATTTGGGTATGATCTTATAAATAAAGAATATAACAAGTAAATTAAAAGCAAAGAAGAATGAAGACATTTTACAACAAAATTTAACTAAACGCCGAGCTTCTGGCAAAATCAATTTCCAAAATTGAAAATGTAAAATAGCAGAAAATCTGCGCTTCATTTTTTGAGTTTTTTTTAACGATGAACATATAAGTTCTGAGTTCATTCGGAACATTTTTCGAAACAAAAACCAAGAATAGTAAGTATCCCTTATCGAAACTTACCGTTGATGCTCCCGTATGCATTTCTGGAGGTGTTTCTTTAAGCACGCCCCGAATTTGTATTTTTTGCCACAGTGAGCACATTGCAATGCTGGAAATAAATAGAGAGTTAATATTAGGCACAGATTAATCGAAGAAAAGTTGTAATTAAGCGAAATATTTAAAGCCCGGTAAAACTATTTGGAAGAATGCTCGCTCTTCAATATAATCAAACCGAAAGAGTAAATAACCACCACGGAAATACCGGAGCGAAGTACAGTTTCTTTCTTTAGAAGACGAGTCGATATCAATATTATTTATTATCACTAAAAATTCACCATTAAACAATAGTAACCCTTGTTGTTTTTGTAATAATGTTACTTTACAAATGGTATCTTTCGTTGAAAAAAAGAAATCTATGCTTATTTAGAAAAAAGACGTAAGCTTCCATGTTTCACTTAAAGATAACGGACAAGTTTATTGCGATGTCAACTCTTCTATCATACCGTGAACGGATTGGAAATCCATTCCATTGTTGCCGATTAAGCTTCCAAATCGGAGATAAAGATAAAGATCAATGAAATCAAAGATAACATTCATCAACATCAAGGAGAACATTCGATATGACGACAAAAAAGAAATCGAGTTCAAACTAACTAAATTAATTAAAAAAAGAACCACGCTAATTTGAATTCAATTATTGCTCGACTTTTATCACATTTCGTTCCACCGAATTCTTGTTCATTTACGATTGTTAAGACATTCTTAGAACGACGTGTATATTTTGTGCGGATGGTGGATGAAATTCATTGTTAGATGTCACTCAAAGTCAGAATAACGCTGCCCGAAAATGTTACTAGATAAGCAAAGATCACTTAGTTGTTAAATGAAATGAATTAAAATAACTGAAACATACGTTTGGTTCCATTTTCCAGGTATCTAACCGATTGGGTTACCTGCCTCCGCGATAATCTGTCTCCGCCAATCTTGAGACCGTATGGGCCGGTGAACCAGGACATACCTGTTTAGCCAAATAGATTTATTAATGTATCGACGTATCAAACGTAGATATATTATAGATAAATGGAACAAGACTGCAGCTCAACGATTTCCACCATCGACCACATCGATCGTGTTGGGATTGCTCAGCATTGGCGAACATATTCCTTAGAAGACGAGTTATCCGCATCAGCAGGTACTGCTTGCAGCACCTCGTTGAATCCTCAAATTTACAAGTGTCGGGCTATCTGCTATTCATTGTAAGCTATGATTTAATGAACCTTTAAAAGTAAACATCTTGACGAATGAATGAATAATAAGCACTTAAGTGTAGTAATAATAAATAGACTTCTAGCGATGCGAAAGTGAAAATCGTCGGTCTGCAGTACAACAATGACGTATCTAAACAACACGATCTTTAAACTGATGATAATTAGATCCTTATGTTGTAAAAATATTTATTTTTCCAACACAATGACAACAGAAATAAAGCTTATTATTTTATAAGCTTTATTATTATTGTTTTAATCGCCATGCAATGTGAGAAAATTGAGGTGATATTTTGGAAAAAAAATTAGAGGGATATAAAAATATTCGAATTATTTGCAGTAATTCTAAAATTAAACGCATAACCTACCTTGGCCGGGGTTTCCGACTGTCGGCGGGATATTTTCTTTGCCGACCTCAAGAGGCGGAATTAAATCTTCGAAGTGGCCGGCACAAGAATCCAGGGGGAACGTCGATTGCGATCCTTCCACCGCTTGCGCAGTGGGGATTACAATCGGCGCTCCCTTGATACAGGTTGGGCCTGAAATAAAAAAGAAATGTTTCAGTGTTAACACGATCTTAGTTTCATTTGAATAAAAATACAAACGTTCATTAAAGATGATATATATAGAGGATGTTCCCATCTTTGGAATTGTAAAAGCGTAATTTAGAACATGCACAGTATTTAATTCATATTATTTCTTTAATGAAACATCCTGTATATATATTTTTTTTAACTTTCTCCTTGCGTTAAATGCTTAAAATGTCTCAATAGTTTTAGATAAGTTCTTTGGTAAAGTGCTGCGACGAAAGACTGCATAGCTATACTTTTGTTTTTTTTTAATATCTAGGGAAACAATTATCTATAAGTTCGTATAGTAAACCATATCAATCACGTAAACTGTGGACCACTCTATTTTGTTAGCATTTCCCGAGTAATATTTTGCGTAATTTCGACGTTTTAATGTAGTCATTAAAAAGTTTATCCAGAGAGCTGCTTCGTGAACGAAAGTTCTAGAATTCCCCGTTGGTAAGATGATCAGAACAAATATTGAGGCAAATTTGAAAAATGCTTTGCTTAAAGTAATACTTCCAAAAAACTACGTACAGCATAATTTCTACGAATTAAATTTTGTTTTCGTGTATCCAAAAGCAGAAATATTTCTTTATTGATATAACGAATGAAAGCATGACTTATCACATTTCTTCATTATTCACCTTCCGACAAACGTAAAAAATTAATAAAAGAGGTGATATGTAGCTTACCGTATTCCCCGTTTGCCCCGCTACCATCGGCGGCCCCCGAATGAAACATCTCCGGGTCCACCAATGACATAATATCTGATAAAAAGGAGAAAAGACGTAGTTACAAAAAAAAAGAACGAATTGAAAACGTGCGTTCAACTCTTACCATCCCACAAGTTTTCATAGGCAGACATCTTCAAAGTTGTAATTGAAGAACAAATTTAGCGAAACTGATCGAATTCTGAAAATGCATATCCAATTTATTGCAACTTATTGGAAGGAATTGGAGGGGGTTAATGGCAAATACAACTAATGATGCGATAACATTAGATGGCTTAAGATGAACCCTATTTGCGGCAATAAGTTATTTGCATATTGAAGACCAGTAGTCGTAATGGAATCTCTACATTTAATTACCTGTTTACGGTGCGATAATGATCCGATCTAGATTTTAGGAAAGCACAATTGTTAGTTATTTAAATAATCTATGTTGATTCTGTGTCAATAATCTATATAGAGGTAAATATAGGAGAAGAGGAGAGCTTCCTGGAATTTTGGTGTTGTTTTCTTCTATTAACCTCAAATTAGATAGTTCTTTAAGATGTATTTAAAAATTTAGTCGTTGGAAATTTTATTAGCAATATCTACGTGAGTAGAAATTTGCCCTTGTTTTAAAAACATATATTGAACGAGTTGTACGAGTGTAATAAAAATGAACCGAGTAAAGTTTTAGAAAGACTCATGGTAGCTTTGGCTAAATATCTATCTTATTATTTGTTTTTTACAACAAAGTATTAACATTCCTTTAAAGAATTTGGAATTACTGACGTTTCGTTCTCAATTTCATTAAACTTCGTCCGCGCTGTTGCATGATACGTCGGCATTCTTATGCAATTACGACGCGGTTTCAACCCGGAAGCCTAAATTCTTTAAAAGAGAGTAACGACCGCGGAAGTCTACAACAATTCATGCAACAAGATACGTTGTACATTTTATGCTGGCGCCAAGGCGAAGTTCGTATAGGGAATCACACTGTATATGTTTACGAATTACCAAAATTACCAAAATTCCTCAAAATATTTGTGTAGATGAGCGTTCAATTAGATTGAAAATAAAACTTATTTAAAGTAGCGTGAAAGAAGCAAATATTTTTCAAGTAGACCGATAGAATTTCTTACAAACATTGAAAATCACAGAATATCAAGGATTCCGTAGCAACTTCTGAATATTCGGTAAACATACTGATGATGTGTGTTAATTACATTTAGGTAGATAAATACTGGTTTCAATAGGACCGTAATTGCTTAGCAGTAAATTTATAAATAAAAATACAAAAACAGGTAGCCGATGTCTTAACCAAACATTAGCATGACGTAATACCATATAATTACCAAGCAAATAAGAAGAATTCAACGGAAGAGCATGATTCAAGTACTCAAATATATTATTTCAGCTGAAAACTAAACATCTATTCTGGGTTGCACTCATATTAACAGATGGTCATCGGGCAGAATTCAGACTTGCCTGAAATTTTTTAAACCGTTAAAGCGTTTCTTCTCAGTATCGCAAAGCCTATATTTCGTTTTACTTATTAAACACGAACGCTACTTTTTTGTAAAGGAACCTAATCCAGTGGATCCTAGTTATGAGATGCAATGAGTTTAATCCAGATTATTCTAACATGAGAATAACTGAATAATAAAGCTCTTTTTTATTGTAAGTAAAGGACGCCTATGTACGCGGTGAAAACCTAGTTTATTACAGAATAGTTTTGTTGGCTGCTTCTATTTTATGGCCCTAAAACCCAAGTTACCATAAGTTATCATATGAAAAATATATCTTTTCCTTTGTATTTATATATTTCCGCGTTTCGGCAATCTTCTCTTGCATTATATACAAAATCGGGAAGTATTTAAACAAAACATGATAACAAAGACCGAAAATATTGTTCTAATGTTTTGAGCTTAGAGAAAAAAGATTTAAAGAAGCAAATAAAATAGACAAATTTTGCGAAAGTAGTTGTTCGGTTATGCAGAGACTATTTAAAATATTTTTGAAGACATTACTAAGGAGGACAAAGACGGGTGGAATTGTTGTTTTTTTTGCGTCGGCTAGACAGACTCGTGTCTGTTCGTCTCATATTTATGCAATATATAGAATTAGTAAAAGTGATAAAAAGTAGTAAAACTTCTTCAAACAGCATCTCCTTCGAGTAAGAAGAATCTTTAGTCTCTTGGGTAAACCTTGCCTAAAATATTTTATGTCGAAGGTATGTATTTCCATACTGTGATATGATCAATCCGTGGAAAATAATATTGAATGTCAAAGTTAGGCATTTACTTTTTTGGTTTGTAGGATCTTGCAATATAAATAATGAAAAAACAAACACTAAAATAAATACATGTTAAACTAAATACATGTTAAAAAAATATTGGGCAAAAACTTGATATTTGAAAATCTTACTCTCGTACTTGTCGTGACAACTGGCTTTTAATGGATGTTATTATTTTTAAATGCAATGATTGAATGATTGAATCCAAACACGATTTATGTACAGAACTACCCCTAACAGGTTGCTTTATGTTTGATAAGTAAATAATTAGTACAAATGTAAGGATCACGCTTCTGGGAAGCATTAAATTGCATGAACTTCAGGCGAATAAATCCTCTAATAGAAAAATAAACTTACCATTCCATAACTATTAGGGCCGCGGCAAATATTTATATTTAATATTAACGACATGTTTCCAAAACGCTAAGATACGACTAACGCTGAGTGAGACTGAAGCCTCATTCAAGCCAAAGTTAAAAACTATCACAAGAAATGCTGTAAGATAGAAGGGAAAAAACATGGGAAACCTATATAGATATACAGCCAAGATTAGTTTAGGTATACAGGATGTACAATAAGTAGGGTATGAAAATAACATTCTTTTTTGAATAGGTTTTGATTTCGATGAAGAAACAGGCTATTTATTTAATACCGTTAATTTCAGTAGAAATTAGATTTCACGATTTCCTATTGTTTCATATTGTTTCATAACCTAGTTGATGCATGTTAGTTTTACGTTTTAGACAGTATTTTCCCGAAAAAAATCTACATTCGCAGAAGCCCGTCAGTATTGTGAACAAGAATTTCTTGCACAACTTTCGTTTAACTTATTTTTTTGTAAAATGTATAACAATGAAAAAGGTATTTCCATACTTTTAACTCGCCCTGTATATGTACTGCAGGCATTAGATAACCCATTAATAGTAGGTTACCCAATGTCTGCGATTGATAGCCTTTTTAAGAAAAAAATCGCTGTTTTTCAAGTGAATATTCGTAGATTATATCTAAAATTCTAAATATTCTGCACGTCATAAGTGTCCAATTTCCAATTGTATATATTATACAAGATGTTTATATACAATATACAGTAAATAAAATTAAGTTATTCAATTCGGTAATTTTAAAAATGACACAAGAGGATAAAAACTTAAAAACTTAAGGACCACATAAGGAACTTCAATACAAATCCGTCCATAACAATCCATGGAAAACATATTCTGGGTCTCAAAAACAAATGAACCACCCTGAAGGAGTAGACGCAGAACTTTGAAATTTTGTAGAGTGAGTTAGTGCATGAAGACCAATAAATGATTAAATTTTGACGGCCATCCGTCACTGCTGATAGAAATTATCTGTCTGTTGGGACCTCAAATTGCGTGTTGTTGAATAGTTGCAGCCCGTGAAGATCGGCTGTTAAGGCGAAGTACAATACAGGACGTAAATTAAACTAATTGTACAGCAGATTTTTCTTAAAACCATTAAGTAGGTCAGAACATCCTCAAGCTTTTTTTCTAGAAGGTTCTAAAATAAGTAATTTCTTTTCTAATTTTATCTATCCTTTGATGTAAAGTTTGGGGAGGATATGTTTAAAGATGTTATGAAGCGAGGTGACGTTTCCTCTATCAAACAAAAAAAAAGGACAAGGCGCATATTTACACAAACAAAACTTAAAAGCCCCATATATTCAAGTTATATTTTCTAGATATTACACGAAATATTCAACGATCCCGTAATAAAATATTGGGAGCGTTATATTCGTCGAGAAGTTGAAATTGCTTTACCGCAAAATCGGCAGAAAAGGATAACAACGGTGGTGTTCCGCGCTCTCCGCCGTATTTTTCAAAAATCGAACGCTACAAATCGATATAACGTACGCAGATGTACGTATAGTTATACCTCTCCTGTACAAGATCGAAGAGCGAACGAAGAAGTGCAACTTGAAACTTTTGCTAGGTTCTCGTAACTAATCCCCGGGCAATCTCGAAATCGTCTTCGCTCGGGAGATGTTGGATACGGCGAGGGCAAAACCGACGTATGGGAGAAGCCTAGGAAAAACTTTGAGGGCGAAAAATGATGAGTAAGAAGGATGAAAGTCGAACATAAGTGGAAAAGTGGAGAAAAATGCGAGCCATCTAAATTCTGTTGCGTATAGATATCCAGGTAGAATCACGGACAATGTAATGTCGATGTATACGTAATGGAAGTGTGCTTCAAAGTTATAATTTTATATTGGATATGAAGTTCTTCTGTGCACTATTCTCTGTGCGTTTAAAGCGTCAATGGAAGAACTATATAGGGTGCAAATATTGCAAAAGGTTTTGCTCAATATAGTCTTTATACAGTTACCTATGATCTTGAGCTTACAATAAATTGCTTTCATCGTCTTTAAATGAGATTTTCGATATCTTCGAGTTAAGTTGCAATACTTAAGTTAATACTTAAGTTCCAATACAGCGGAGCGTATTTTGGAGGGGCGGAAGAAGAAAGTTAAGTCTAAATCGCGAGTGAAAGAAGTTCTATAATGGATGCTTGTTCTTTTCCAAAGCGAAGCGATGATAGAGAAATAGTACTTCCATTCAATATCATACGCTGATATCTTTAAGCAGGGGAGCATAAAGCATTCAATCCAATGCAGCTTAAAATTGCGAACAGCGTATAGTAGTTTTGCGTATCAAATGCTTTTGAGAAGCAATGTGTGAAGAGGAAAACATTACCCCGTGGACATGTTTCTGCTCGCCCGACATCATTATCGTGGTCCGAAGGGAAACTTCGGGGAAACCGCCGGTGTTAACTGCAGCAGAAACATGTCGGTGTTTTCTCTCTCTTTGGATTAATATCTCTTTGGATTAATAACGGCGAACCGTTGCAATCTTCGATCTTCGATTCTTCGAATCGACTTCAGGTATGAAACGTTGCTGATAATAATTGCCAATAATTTCCGCGTGCCTCATCAAATTAGCAAAGACTTACTCTTACTCCGTAAGTATGTACACTACAGGTACATAAATAGTTGTATTCAAAATCATTGAGTTACGATGCAGTTCCCGGTGAGCCACCTGTATTTACTCATATGCAATATGTGTGGAACCTCACGCCAAGGAGATATTTGATACGTTGTAATATGAAGCGGGGGTAGATATATATATACCTTCAACGCGAATATCGTCTCTCGCCGGCAATATATCTTTTTATTGGCGGCGTTTCGTTAGCGGTTTCGGGGTCGACCTGCGGTGTCATAAACTTCCATTCTTTTTATTTTCGCGCACGAGAGCTGAAGATCCCGACGTATATTCGTATCGTATACCTTTACTATGCGTACGAGAAAATACAATCAACATAAAATTACATTGGGAAATATAGAAACGGAATATTAACGCGTATATAAGTTGTGTTTTAGTGCCGTTATAAAGTTATATTACCCGCGATATGCGATACGGCGAAATGTGATTCCGTAGAGATACGTTCCGAAATTATACCGGGAAGTGCCGCCCTATTTTTCGGAAAATACACCTCGCATATATCGTTATATAGCGTTATATAGCTGTGCGCGCACGTATACGGTTAAATGGTTTTTTCATTGCGTATCCTTTATTGCTGTATTATGATCGACAGGTTTTCTTGCATAGAGTTTCCAAGATTGCATTAAAATATCTTCCGCGACGCAAAAATTCAGATTGTAAAGGTACTCGCGTAATCTGAAGTCGATCAGCTTGGGCGCATTAAAGTTTTACACATCGTATTCAGACGTATAACACCTAAACGTGGCGGAATGTAAATTTACATAATTTCCGATAAAAAGCACGAGTCTGTTTAGTCTCTGCAAAAAAGTAATAATTCCGACCGTCTTTTTTCTCTCTAGTCATCGGCCTACATGGCCTTTGTCTTTATTCATTTTGGAAAAAAGATGGTGTAAATAATGAAAAATAGAGGTCCCTGAGGAACACCACGCCTCACGGGGGTGGGGTCAGAAATGCAGCTAGCCACTTCAACACATTGTATTCGATTTAATAAGTAACTATGAAAGAATTGAACAGCATCAATAGATAGGTCTATATAGCTGAAAACAAATGGAAGAATCTTGCGATCTAAGGCGTCAAAAGGGTTTCCAACAAAAAAGCAAAGTAAGAATGTACAAACAGGATGCATACTGCATCCTAGATGCCTAAAAATGTCTTAAATTTTAGACGCTCAGAAAAAGTACCTCAAACAACAGTGAACCATATTAACCGATACTACACCATCCATTTCTCTCCAATTTATCAAAGACTTTTTGCCCATTTCGGTCTCCTTCTTTTTACAATCTTGATGTACCTTTTACGGTCGCGAAGAGCAACATAAAAAAGACGCGAGATACAAGCCTCCGCGGGACATTAACATCGGGCCTTTTTAATTATGTTTTACGGTTGTTATAAAGTTATACACGGCAACTGCGATCTCTTAAAAGAAGGTGTCCCGTAAAACGAGATTAAAATATAAATAAATTGTTGCGTTACAGCTTTTATATACAAAGTTTTATGCGTCCGTATTCCCCGTTCCTTCTCCTCGCTTAATCTATAAGCCTTTCGCCCGCTAGCTGTGTCTCTTTTTTCCTTTCGGGCGCGGATTTTTATGGAAGTCGCGCTCCAGGCTGCCTCGGTCGGAAGCGACCGGTCATGGCGCTTTTAAAAATCTCTAGATCGTTGAATTTTTAATTATAATTGCTGGCTCGTAAAGGACGACGCTAAGGATCGAAGAGGAAGATGTGGGGTTCGCGAGGGGGGAAATGGAGAAAAAAGAGGTTAACGGCTACCGCCTTAACAGTTTAATCATTCCGCTTAATTGGTGCGTTTTAATTACGAAGTTAATTGGTTTTACTCCAAATCGATCGCCTGCCGTGATTGGGTAACGCGATTATTAAAAAAAATTGGCTGACTAAGAAATTTCTGACTGGATTGTTTTAATATAGAAAAGACTGCACAACGTACTAAATCTAATGAACGCTACATATTGTTAAGTGTGCTTGTTATAATGATCGTTTATCGACAAGTTGGTAGCCAGAACATAATGGTCGATTAATTGTGATATTTAAAACAATATAACAGAAATGATTTATTATCATAAATATAAGAATAGAATAATCGACAAAATTTCTGACAAATTGCTAATAAAAAAAAAGAAGAAAAAAATAACAACCTTAGGACAATCTGGGATGTGGTAGGATATAAGCTAATTTTCAGAGTATTTAAATAAGATAAATATGTTAAATTTTTTATGTCATTTTGACATGTGAACGAGCAAAATTGTTCTTGTTAATCTAAACATAACATTTAGCATAGTATGAAAAATATGGTAATTTTAAGCCATTTATGCGGGTATTACTGTTTTAATGTAAATTCTTGTTCCGTTTATGGTCTGTTAAATCATTAAGTTCTAGCGGTAGCTTTAACCTCTAAAATTACAGAATAAAGTTAAATAAAGACGTTTACAAATTGATGACCCACAGCCGGCATAATAGGTGCCAGTACCAATGCAATGTGTAAACATCAAAATGCAAATGTACTATTAGCTCGATGGAGCTCCTGCATGTTTCGCAGGTCAAGCAACATATGTATAATAGGTTTCCGGAGTTTCGACTGGCCTCCATTTTTTTTTTATGGGGCTGGCTCAAAAATGAAGTTTTACAGGACAGTATACCAACTCAAACTGGACACCTGCAGACGTGCAAATTTTCTCCAACAAGCGCCAGTCACGGGAGCTTTATTAACTACCTCGAATAAGACAATTTGCTTTTTATACGGCGCCTTGATACGACGTCGATAGGTTACATGCAAGACGGGAACGAAAGGGGCCCTTTTCATTAAATCCCCCGTATCTCCGATCGGCCATTTATTACACCTACCTGAAGCGCGGTAACACCGCAAGTGAATCTGCGAGGTTGTCGTATAAATTAAGGCCGAGTCCATCTTCTCCATTAGAAAGATTTATCGCGGATTTGTGGTCGTTTAACTTACATCTTTTTTTTCCCCGTCGATGGAATCTGTGTACAACACCGTTCAAAAATTCCTCGATAATTAATTCGTTAAGTAATCTACTCAGTGGTCTACTTAGAGATATATTTTATCTCCTGCTTTATAGCTGTAAGTATTTACATTGTTCTCCAGATCATTTTATAAAGACAATTTTTCCACATATCATTGCTCTCTCTATTTTATTCGATTTGTTAGATGGAAAGATATATAACTTTTTTTTACTAGTATCTCGTACTTCTAAAAGTTTAATAGCTCTGTTTAATAATAATGATCCTTGTGATCTCTCAATTCTGATCCTTGTGTCCTGAATTTTTCATATTCGTTGCTTGACTTGAACAAATCGCAAGAGCTTCTTATTCCTTCATTGTTCGAATTAATGCCTTACAATAGGTTTGTTTAAATTTACTAGTTTTTGTCAACAATATGTTTGTTTCTAAACTACCTGTCGCTCAAGCTAGACGATATATACTCCTGTCAAGGCACGGATTTCAGCACTTTACTCTTCACGCATGGTTTTGGTTCCCTCGCTAACCGTCGAGAAGAACAATTTTTTTGTAATGTTTATACCGATGATTTGGTATTGTTTAATATTTTCTTATTATATAATATATTGTCCACATTATTCGCGGAATACATGCGTCAGGTGTAGCCTAAGCGAAAATGAATTGAAGAATTGGATCTAAGTTCATATTGTACGAAACAGGCGATTAAGTCTGTGGTGTTAAATGAAACTATTTAAATACCTTAATCATAATTAATCCCTGTCGGTTACCTGGTGCCGATTTTGTGGCTTTCTTTACAAGCATAAACATCATATTGGATATGTTATTGTAAACTTCTGCGAACCTTGTTTCTAAAGAATTTGGGAAACCGCGCCGTAATTGCATAAGAACGTCGACGTTTCGTTCTCAATTGCATGGAGCTTCTTCTGGGCTACTGCATGTTGCGTCGCTGTTGTACGAAGAATTCTTCGTACCCGGAAACCGTTCCTTAACAGATATTTCGATATTAATTTTCTATCATTCTCTCAAGAAGCCTTCGAACTAATTAATTTGCTTGCTTCTTATAAGTTACATTCGTCCATATCAACATGTACCAGGCAAAGTAAGGATACGAGTATTCAGATACATAATGTCTCACTTTCAAACATGTTTTGCTTTTGAACGTACTTACAACTGCATTAAGAAAGTTCCTTGGTCAACAATCACCGTCGCTAGGATACGCGAAAATCTTATAAAGATCTCTTAAAAAGAAATGCATTTACGAAAAAGAAGTTATGACACATATTGTTGCACTATCAAAAAAAAAATACTTTTCCAATAAGGTAATAACATTTATAATAGAAGCAAAACCATATGGGAGTGTGATTAATAAAGAAGACAAAGGTGGACGTGATAATGATTAATGTATAACGTCTAATGATTAATATATAATAAATCTATCAAATAACATTATATTACGCGGGGTATGATGCGGATCGAGACTGATGCTGCCTCTGTAACTGACCTCGTCAGGCTGCAGCTTGTGTACCTAACGCGAAAATTCCAAATCTCATATATAATAACATCAAATTTATGGTACTGTTACTACTGTACTCAGAGGAAGAATTCTTCTCGATTTTCAAAAGCTTGAAGAGCAAGAGATCTTATGGGCCCCATGGAATGCCTTCTGTTTTGGTGAAGCTTCATCCCTGATTACAACAACTGATTTATCTTATAAATCTGTCCTTTCAGCTGGGTGTCTTTCCTAACATCCGTTAAGATAGCTTCTGTAAAACCTACATTCAAAAAAGGTGACAATTATCGTTCAATTTCCGTTATTTGAGGAATAGCAAGGCTTTTCGAATACAGTGTGTTGAAGAAACTGAATCCTTTCCTGGACTACTCGAATATTATTTATCCTTTGGAACATGGATTTCGTTCTGGAAAGCCATCGTCACCATACATCAATTCTACAATGTCCTTCAGTTCGTCGAAGAAACGCGCTTTCCTGTTGGTGTCTTTTACGATCTTAGTCGAGTCTTCGATCGCGTATCTCACGATCGCTTGTTAGAAAAGCTATAAGCTTATGGAATTCGATGAAGAGCGGGATGGTAATTTGAAATCTTGCCTGTTACTTTAGGAATTCCACAAGGGTCGATTCTTGCTTCAATCTTATTTTCTCCGAATCTAATTGACAATGTTACATCTACTGTGGCTATTGGTAATTCGCAAGAAGAAGCCATTCGTATCGGTAATTTACCTCTTCAAAAATTAAACAACATGGTTCTTCGCTAACAAGCTCTATTTAGATCCCTCTAAAACATTAATTCTCCTGTTCCATACAAGGCAATGATTAATTACTTCAAATCTTCCTCTAACTGGTTATGGTTCCTTCCTCAAGTTTCAGAGAAACTAAACAGATTCGTCGTCGACTCTCGAGGAAACCATTGGGCAACACGAGACCATTCCCACGCGGCAAATAAGCGCTGGTCTATCTAGTCTCTGCTAATACGCGATGCGCGCGAAGAGTGGCGAACTTTATTCGTTAGTATATTGTTCGGTAAATTTCTGAACGATCTGTAAAGGTCACACGCACGCACCGACCCTCCTCCGACCCTCCTCCGACACCACATTGAACGAATAAAATTGTAAATTCGTATATCCCGGATAATATAATTTGTGGGGTCCCTGTTTGTCGTCGTCTACCTATTTATTATTGCGCGGTAGTAGGTAGTAGCACGGGAAGTGTATCCCTCTGCTCTGATCCCTGCCCGTCCACCGGAAACGTTTATTTCGAACCGAAGAGCGGTGATTTTAGAATGGCACGACCGGCACAGCGAATCGAGCCCAACAACAGAGGGGAATTTAAATGGTAATTAAGATTTAGCGAGGGGATTAATTGCGACTAATTCTTTTTAATAAAGTTCTATAGCGGTCTTTATCTATAAAATCCGGTCTGTTGTGGATGGAATACAAATTAGATTAAAGAAGGAGCGATAGTAATTTTAGCGAATGGTACAATTCGATTTTTTACCAGATGCACACTAGATTTTTTAAATGTTTCCAACTAGAGAATGGGAAATATTTCGAATAGAGGTTTATTTTATTTGCACTTGTTGGTACTTTCATGGCTTCCCATAGTTCCTCTATCCCTTTGCTTGGTTTCATTTTGTGTATTTCGTATTCTTTCTTTTTGTTTATACTTGTTCTTTAGTTGTTTTTTATTGTAGAGATATCTACCATACGATTCATTGACTGATTCATCATTTTTTTGTTTTATTTAATTTCCGGCAATTTCAAATTTTCTTTATGATGAACACCTTTACATTATACGTAATTTATGATAGATACATTAAAATCGCTTCAATAACATCTCCCGTATACACAAATACTATATCCGTGACATGCTAACAACCACGACGCGACGCGACGGTGCAATTTACATTGAAGATGATAAATTACACCTATTAGTAGCAAGTTTCGTTTTTCCTCACGTATTGGCCATTTTCATGTTTTATACGCTCTTTCACGGGAGAAAAATGAGCAGCCAATGCTCTCTGGTTACATTGCTGATATCGATCCTGCTGAAAATTTGAGATCGTCAATACTAGAAACATGAGGTTTTTACGTAACGACTAAGCCCGCAAATTTACGAAATTTACAGACTCGTGTCGTATCGACTTTCTGGGAAATGAGTGCGCAACAGGAACCCACTCTCCTGACACGAATAGATACGAGTCTGTCTAGTCTCCGCTAATTTCGTGAAGCGCAACTCGTCTCTGCAGGCTTAGTAATGATATAATAGGATTTTGCTGTCTGTACTTTTGTTTGCTTAATTACATCTTACTATTGTTGGCGTCCTTATTATTATTTTATCCGATGTCCAGAGATAAGCATTATCGAGTGTCCTCACGCTAAGTAGAATGAAAGGATTGCAACCTCTGGGGATTTTAAACGACTTAGAATCCTTGAAGGTCTCAACATAGATATATCTGATGTATATTGCAAAGAACAAGGCTCCTCTGCAATACAATTTTGATCAATCTTATCAGATGATTATTGAAAGCCATAAGTGGATATCCGGGCAGCCTCATAACAAAAGAGGTACCCTGACATGGTATAAGGAAGAGCTAAAGAGTGGAAGATGTTGGAACAGTTATAGGCATTAGTGGGCCTAACTACCAACTTAAAATGCCAACAGGAGGCACATAAATCAAGTAATTAAAGCATGGAAGGATGATTAAGAGATCTCTTATTGAAAAAATGTTTCAGGACAAAAACAGACGAAAGCATTCATATCAGGCTCATTTAAGACAGTAAAAGTACTGGTATCGTGCAGCAAGAGGGACCCTAGATTACCGGCGCCATCTCTGACAGGTCATGCACCTATTTAATCTAGAAAAAGCTGAAAATCAAATGTGTCGTCTATGCCTCGAAGATCTGAAGACGGCAGAACACATTCTATGCGAATATGTTGCCATCTATTAAACTGAGGAATGAAGATCCTAGATTAACACAATGGTTTATTAAGAGCTTCCACTTTCTCCAACATACATAAGGGCATTTTGTTACAATAGATCTATCACGACGAATTTTAGATTGAGAACGTTCTCAGGAACGTTTCTTCGTGTTTTGTTACATTTGGAATAATTGAAGAAAGGTAACAAAGAAACAATTTTCCTTGTTTACTGCTTATTTGAAACATTAACATTTTCCTGAACATTCTATGTCCTTTGATCAAAAATATTTCTATCCAAAAATGATATTTTAAACAAGTTTTTTGTGTCGAAATCCTTCACGCACTCCATTACCCATGTATTAACCTTTACATTTTACCTTCCAGAACCTTTCCTAGTCTGTTGCACGAAAATCCAGCGACATCTTCTGATTTCGTATGCTTATCATCCCAGCATCAGATTTTAAGTTCACCCGTTCTCCTCGCTAGAGTCGCTAAAGCTCCACCGGTTACAAAGTTTCGCCGCTCCAACGGCTTCATCCCCGGCTTCAGCCTCATCGTGCGTAAGCGTATAAGGTACTCCTTGATCTTTCGGTCCGCTTATATCGATTGCTGTGTTTCGGTTCTTACCTGCCGTCCTTACAAATTAAGCGACTTTAATCGTGATTAAGGGAGGCAAAAGCCGGTTGAAAGAGGCAAGGGTATTAGAAGGAACATGTCGAGAGTAAAGGACAGGTAGATAAGAATAAGAAAGGATATTTCTGCAAGCAAAGTTATAGTTAAATTAATGTGGACTGTGCGAGAAGAATTTTTAAGTTTTCTTTGCTGAGAAGGATCACAAGATTACTGGTAAAACAAACAGAAAAGAAAAAGAATATTGAGAAATTTGTGTTTCTTACTTTAGGATTTAGAGGATTTCTTGAGGAGACAAACCAATCCCAACCTTAAAAGCTACCCAAAAGCTCCTGCGCACAATTTGAACTTTTGAACTTTTAGAGAAATTCATAATCAATCTGGATCAGATTTTAAATAGAACTCTCCAATATTAATTCGACGATCCTTCAATACGATTTGCTGAACTTCGTTCGCGCGTCCATCTCATGTATTGCCTTTCAAATGCAAGAATTTAGAGTGTCCAACATGACTAATGTGTTCAAACGTATCCTCCAAAGCTTGCACAATCAAATTACTAGGATATTTCTGGTGACCTGTTTAGCCTTTTTACTCATTGCAAAGGTTAAATGGACACTTTGGTTCCTTAAATAATAAATTATTGCCGTTGTCTGTTGCAACATCTCGCTGCTTTAAAACTGGAATCTGACAAAAATATTGCATGTTTACCAAAATAGGCTCTCCTGGGAAATAAAAATATTTTTTTATATCTATTTAGTTCCCAACAATAGACTTTCGACTTAGTTGATTTCAAGTCATTTGATCATCAACGTAATCAGAAGCGAAATCGTTTAATAAATAAGGTCTTAGAGTAATGTTAATCTGTTCTCGAAATTCTCAAAGTCGGCTTTCCCGTGGTTTTCATTCCGCCAAATTTGGCGAATGCTGAAGACGAATAGCTTAAGGTGCTTTAAAGACGCAGGATTAATAATAACTCATGATCGCGTAATTGGCAAAAGCGGTATTGGACAACGTAAAAGGATGGTTTGTTATTATTGTTGATTCCACATCATTGGAAAAAGATCACCAATAAACATGAGCATTTTGTGCCACCATATTAAATTTCCTTGACGTATGCATTACCGATTGAAAATTATTTGCCCCGTTGGTCCATGTTAACGCGAAGCACATCAAATTCGGTAAAAGCTCCATCCTTCTCCGTACAACGGATAATCAACCTATCAACATCGAAGGAGAAACACATCGAAGAAGGCAACCAAAGAAGAACCAACAATGAAAGACGCATGGCGTCGGAGGCGAAGTGGCATTGTTAAGTCATCAGAAAGCCATTCATATCACTTAACTAACGCAATGCTTTTTGGAACTACTATTATGGTCGTCCATCTCTCTCTTAATATCCGGTCTGGCCTAAGTTCATCTTATTATTACGTAGCCGATCATACGTTCTCCAGGTTCTTACGTTTCGTTGTCTTCACGTATGTACATATATAAGATCGGGCGCTTCTTTAACCGAATTGGACTTTGGAAGACTCTTGTGCTTAAAAGGAAGTTTGAAAGGACTTCAATCACTGTTGAAGTTTAAAGATTAACTGCGCATTTTATTCTTAAATAGGCAAATAAATATATCGATCTTACGTTAATGTAATGTTCAACACGTAAACATCCTGATTAAATATTCTAAGATACTCCGAAATACGAAACGTTGCCGAACGAAATGAAAACCTTCGTATTATCCGGATATTCATCCGCTTAATTGTACTAGCAAACTAGAAACTCCTAACCGTATAGTTGGTCCTCTATAAACGTAGTTCGGCGTGCTTAACCAACCCCGACTCGTACGATTATGGAGGATTAAGTTTGACAGGATGATTGCCACACCGACCTGTTTATATTCGGTTTGCGTTACAACTGTATATCGATTATTTAACTGGCGACGAGGTGTGCACGTAGCCTCGTGCAAGCGTATGTATGTATATAAGCGTTAGCGCTAATTAACTGAAGCGCAAATATGGCAATCTAATCCAGTGATAAATTCGATAAACGTGTATTTATCGCGAGCGCGTGCGTTCATTTGTCTATTATAGATACGGATTTACGCACCAGGTGTCCATAGATAAGCGTTAGAGCTGGATGAGGATAAACGTGTGAGGTGAAATTCGAAAGAAAGGTAATAGAATGGACTATAACACGAATAGACTATATTTTGAAAGGGCATATTTCGAGGAAGTATTTATTGCAACTAATGCTGCATATGCCTAATCTAATTACGCGGTAGTTGAATGCATTTATTCCACCGATGAACTGAATCGGCTACCAGAGAACGGATGAAAATCACTGGATGGATGAGATCTGGTGAGTAATGTCGATGAAGAAGCAATTCCCATCATAAACCTCTTCCTTGCGGTATGGGGTCTTGCATTATCCTATTGCAATAACGGGCGCTTATGTAACCATTCAGGTCATTTTTTGAGTGGTTTCCGCAGTGGTCCTGATAAGAAATTCGAATAATATTCTACGTTACCTTTCGGCAAATGGTCAATAAAAATAATCCATTCGCAATCTCAGAATACAATAAGCACTACACTGCTGGTAGTATCCGAAAACATTAAACGCCCAAATCATCTAAGCCGTTAGAGATAACGGGCTACTATGCTGAACATATACGGTCCAATCACTTACTTTTTCTTGCCTTTCAAAAATTTCATCACTTTGGGCTCAAATGTTTACCGCCTGTCTAAATTAACTAAATGAAAATACCGCCAAAACGAATAGCTAGAAGCAATCTTTCCGCCGCTCAATTCTCTATCGAATCTCATTTTGAACTCGCGACACCTCAACTCCCTAGCTCCAACCATACGAACGCCACAGCGTCCCAAAGTTGAAAAATGAAGATTTCTTTTTTTCAACTTTGGAGCCCGAGAAACCCACAAAAACGAAGAGCTATAGGCTTCCGCTTGGGCGCAATCGATCCGCTCTTCAATTCTCTACCGAATATCGACCAGATCTGGGCGGCCGAACGAGCTACGACGATAAGTTAGGGCACGTTCTAAAGATCTCTGAAGATTCCTTTCTTTCATCTTTGAAGACTGGAGCGATGTCGATTTTCCGTTCGTTTCCGACCGCAGGTTGTTGTTGAAAAATAAGCTGGAGCTGGTGTAGGTAACATATGTAGCGGTTATTGCATTTTGTTCTGCCTTTGAAATTGTACATATAAGCGTCTACTTAATCATCTCTCCCGTAACGTATGCGTGAGGGTTGAGATTGTCAAACGTATAGTTTTTCTTTCGTTTTATTTTTGAGAGGAGATCTATAAATAAGGCTATTTTGTATAAATGTGCTAGTTGTTTAACTGTCGTTTCGCATTAAATCACTATGTAAATCTCCAATTAAAACGTGTTAAGTTGAAGAATTTTCGAATCGGAATTCAAGTGCGAGTCGTAGTAAATTAATTACAAATAGACGATTGTCTGAATTTAATCAATTCTAAATTCACCGAAGAAGTGTTTTAGAAACGTTCCTGAATTGCACAACTTTACATTCACGTTTCATTTAAATAATCTACGAAAACGAAAAATTTCAAAATATTCTCAATCCTCCCCTTGTAAAAAAATTACGTACTTATGTACATAAAATAATATCCCGTAAAGATAAAAATACGCATTTTTTGAACGTAACGGTAAGAGATATAACCAGACGTCTCAGCGCACTCATCTCTTGACACTTCATATCTCAAAACGCGAAAATTCACGCCAGCTCCTCCGGTTTGTTTGCTTTCTATCTCCGTTTTTCGTTTTAGGCCGACCGCGAAAGCTTGTTTCTTTTCTCAATCTTGGGATGTTTTTCACGTCTTGCTTTTGTTTATTTTTTATTTTTTTGCGTTGCGTTCGCTATACGGGTTTCCGCGATGGAAGATGACTGATGTTGTATATCATTGCCGGCTGTAATTTTTCATTTAGTCGCCTACTAGCAAGGCAGCATACGCTACTTTTAGATACGTACGTATCTAAAAGTATAAATATGTCGCATATATATATATATATATATATATATATATATATATATAAACACATTATACAACACATTATATAATAAAATACAATAAATAAAAGTAGATAAACATTTAAGCTGAAATATTACGATTATTTGACTATTAATATACATATATTGCTGAAATATATGAAATCTTATAAATATTGGTAATTTATAATAACAGAAATGTTATTATAAAGAAATGGTTAAAGAAATGAAAAAAACGGGTGATTGTTTCTTAATGAAAGCGGCCTTACTTTTCAAACAACGGAATCGTCATAATTCACTGCTGGTCGTCTGAGAATTCGCATTAGGTAAAAAAAAAACTGATTCCCAAAGAAGACAGAGGATAAAGGTTTGATATAGAATATTGGGAGACCAGTTGATTGATTCGTCAATACCGACATTTTTTAATACATCAGCTGGCTATGGTCCCATAAGATCATCAGTTAGTTCCCTTAGGGCGTATTTAAAAAATGTAGTCTGTGATGCACCTTCCAGAAATGTTGAAGAATTAATTTAGCTTAATTAATTTGCTTTTACTTTGAAAGATTTAATTTTCATGTTGGTCCTCTATATTTAGAGCGTTTGATGTAATATGATCAGTTTGATATTGAGATATGGTTTCATTAAGAATTTTGATCATTTTGATCATAACCTCTACAGAATTCAATCTTTCAGATCTTTGTATGAACTTTAAAAAATCTGAAAGCTCTCGGAGGAGAACGATTTCTGCACAACATCAATATTTAAGATCCAAAATTAGACGAAATGGCGTTCGCTCGTCTAGCTCGTTGAGCAACGATTTTCGTGCAGTTACAATTAGAAAAAGGCTGCAGGAATTGGGTTTGAGAGCTAAAGGAAGGACACTTTGCATCATTCTCATAGCAGAGCTTTAATGTCAAGGAGGCGTGACCTCACTCATAGCAATTGGAGATTGTTGATTTGAAGTGGCGTATCTTTAAACGTTCGCGCCGTACGAATACGGAGAGGTATAAAGACTTCTACCTATGTATCTGCTCGAAACGTTGAAAGAAATTTCGCGTTTCTGAACACCTCGTCAAACCCGCATCGTGAACAACGTCATTGTTACCATTTAATATTGACAGAATAGCATGGCCTGCTAACTCTCCAAAGTGCACTTGCATCGAACATGTTTGAGACAAGCTTGATGGACAGTTGTGATATCGTTCTCGTTGTCCCATAGAGCTTAAAAAAATATTTTTCTAATTATCTCATAATTAATTTATTAATTGTTATTGCTTAAATTGTTTTAAACATTATTAAAAATGCATATTTTATTATATTTTAGCCATCTGTTGCTTTTTTTTTCTTTTTGAAAAAAAAGCTTCTTAATTAATTTTGTATTAGTGGTCCCCCTTTGAATAGACTGGAAAGTCTATTAAAGTTTGTGCCGCAGTTCGACGCGGTATTTATTTTTCACGTGTCCCTGCTGAATTAAAAAGACGTGCAATATTTTTAAAAAATTTGAACAGCAACATAGTAACATTTATAAAAATATATTTTATGTTAAACATGAACCGCTATTCCATGCTGTTTCTAGAAAAATACACCTCGAAAACTGCGTCTTGCAATGTAATTGCTCAAATGCCAAAGCAGCTTTTATTTATTTATTTAAACGTAAAAACAATAGAAATTAGATGCAAAGTTTTCCTTTTAATTAACAAGGCGATCGTTGTAAATCAAATATCTTAATCGTGGCAAATGATATTCCAAAAAAAAAGAGAAAATCAAGTACCAATACTTTTAAATCAAAGACAAATTTAAAAATCATATTTAATAGATCTGGAACAAATCAATAGGTCCCTGGGTATATTTTCACCTGAATATGAAGGAAACTACTGCAGAAAGAAGAGGAAACAGCGTAAGACAATATTCTTTGTTTTCCTTCCTCGAAAAGGTTACGCTTTCCGTTCGAATTGAATGAAACGTTCGTCGTATATACGTATGTACAAACCCATATACCCCGAAAAGTTTTCCCGTCTCTTATCGGATTCCAATCCGCCTCGTCGGACATCTGAATAATACAAAAATTTCATTTCTACAGCCCAGATGTGTTCGGAATAAGCAATCTTTTGTGGAACTTTTGAATTTAAATGGACTCCCGGAAAGATTATTCGAAATCTTTAAACTATTTTTAGATCTGCAATACGACATAGCTTGTTTATCAATATGAATATGGCGGAACATCAGTAAAGCGTGATTCTTTAAGTCGATTTAGCCGAGTTTTTAAGTTATTCATGTAATTGTTTGAGTGCTGATCGAGAAAATGTCGAAAGAAAACGAATGCTTGCTGCCGTTAGCACATTTTGTATTTTTTTTTTACTTATGGCGACGGTCCAACGGTGTATACAGGGTGAATCATTTTCACCATGGTTACTAAACATAGAGGGCAGTTGTAATAGACCTAAAAAAAAAATAGATGTATGCATATTATTTCCAACATGTCTCGTTTACGAATTGCCTCGTTTAGTCTACCTCATTTTCTAAATTACCGTTCACACCCCGCGAGCCCAATAAGCAAAGGAACGTTCGGAAATGTGGCCCCGAAATGCGAGAACGTCAGGGAATCGAGAACAAGTAGCGCATACATTAAGCGAGAGTCAATTAGTATGCGCTTCGGGTGCCTACGGTTTCGGAAAACGCCACCAATTAGCGGCGGTTTTCGGTCGCTATAGGTAGCAGAAGGGTACAAATAAAATACGTAACGTACGGAGGAAATTACAGACTTTTCAGTTTTGTTAATAAAGCGCTTAATGGTATATCAACTTGACAGAGATACGAGCAATCAAAATTACCGCCCTTATGCTTTCGTTCAACGATTATAGGTCGTTGAACGGACGGCGGATATGGTAATTCTAAATTTCCAGGAGAAAGATATGTACGTTGTCCTGCCCGTGAGACGCCAACGTCATTGAAAAAGAAAGAAAGGGAAGTGTCTGGATCTAATATATCAATTACTACTTGCTTATGAGGCTTATGAGAGTCTTACGCGTGAGAAGTCCGTGGAACGAGCGCCTGCAGTCGTTTACTGGCTTGGATGTTTTATTGAAATCTTCAGTATTTTTCTTGACGAATGGGAAAACAAAACTCTTGAGCATAACTCAACATAATATAGTAAATGTTGAGCCTAACGTTTCGACGGACAAAAGTCCCCTTCTTCAAGTAAAACAATTTGCTTCTTTCCTTGAGGTCCTTGAAATTCCATTATCTGTACACGATGGTTTATTAAAATCCAACATTTTTCTTACCCAATTTGGTTTAAATGCGAAAATAGAACTCTTAAGCCTGCTGACTTATTTTGTTTAATGCTATAGTGTGAGTCTAACGTTTCATGCATGACATTGGCAAAGCGGTAGGCATCATCAGTTGACAGGATGGACCAAGTACTTTCACGCAAAGTACTTGGTGATCTTAGAGTACAATCCGAATGGTTTTGGCGTCGATTCATGACGAAATATGGATTCATCGCAGTACACTGAAGACTAAAGAGCAGTCCAAACAATGGACTTCTTGTTGCCAACCAGCACCAAAAAAGACAGAAGTAATTTTATCTGTTAACAAATTTGTGGCCGGAATGCTTTGGCATAAACCACCTTGGTTACTTTGAAAAGAGCAAACCGATTAATGGCGAATATTATGCCGTGAAGAAATAGTTCGGCGGAAAAAGAAAAGGAAAAGGGCTCAAACGATGAAGTGATTGAAAAAACAAACGCCCCTTTGCGCGACTACGTTTTAAATGGGAGGCAGATGATTGCGTTTAAAAAAAATGAATTTTACACAAAAAAACGTTGTCAAAATATCTTAAATAAAACGTACATGTCATTCTCTGTTTCTTAATACAAGTGAATAACCCAACCGCAAGGTTCACCAGTGGTTAAATAAATAAACATACTATGGAGGAAGAAGCATAAGAATAAGCTTTTTTTAATAGACTTAATCATATTAGTTTGTAAATCTTCCATTTGTGAGTTTTCAACCTATCTTCTACACGAATCTTCTCAGGCTGTTCATTCCGCCATTTATCTCGATCAATATCGTTGAGATACCTACATAATGTACAAGTCTCTTTACCTCTACGAGCCGTAAAAGGTAATTTTATTTGCACACACGTCATTCATACTTTATATAGCGATAGGAGAATAACTAACAATCTTAACGCATCATGCGACTCTCTCTAACGTCAGGGACGAGAATTAAAGACTTAACGGCAAGACGACAACGAGGAAACCTAGTTCGCGGGGCCATTAACAGAGATATAAAAGTAATAAACATAAATCTGCTGCTAATCGATAAGAAAGGAAGTTGAAAATTTATGAGACCGCGCTTAAAATTTAATATAGGCATTATCCCCGAGCGTGTATGGTGCTTGTATTAGATGAAGACGATGCGTCATAGGACGAGATTGATGGAAAGCGGTTGTATGTGGAGTGTGTAACAAAATCTACTTCTTTTAGAATCCTCTTCTTCTAAATTGCTTTACATTTGATGATAAACACTTCTAAAACCAGGAGGGCGTTGAGCGACACGCTCTTCAAGCTAGAATTACTGGCTTTCGAACAGCCAACTTAATCGATCTTTTTTCAACCATTGCACTTTAAATTTACCATAATTAGATCTTTTAAAAGTACCAATCCCGACTTAATTGCAACAATACGTACCCACCCATCAACCGCGAATAAAAAAAATGATATCATCATTCCAAATCTCCATCGCGAATGTCCATTTTCCCGCGAATCCTACATTTATTTAATAACAGCGGCATGCCGGGTAACAATGCAAGTAATTACCAAGCGGTCTTGATGGCAGTGGGATGTGGCAGACAGTCGCCCGTTCTACAACATACTCGAGGATACGATCGCTGATAGCCGCGACAATAGACGGTGTGTGACGGGGCCAATCCATAACGCGAAAGAGACAGACGTAGAGAAGGGCGGCAGTAAACGAGAGAAAAGGGAAAGAACGACGTACACATCGGAGTTGTATTTGGGTACGCATTATCTCTCTATGGCACGTCCGTACGTCGTTGGTACCGGCTGAGATAATAAATAATATTTTACGAGGATATTTGAATCGCGTCGAGAGATATCAACGGAACGAGAGGGAAAATGGAGAGGTAATTTGTATTATACGATGTAAGGGATGAAGGTTTGCATCTACTAAAGAATATGTATGTAATGACAAAGTGAAAGGATACTTCGCAACGAAAAAACGTTGTGCTTGCACGACCACTTCGCGAATGGGGTTCTCAAACATATGCGATTTCATTTGTTTTGTTTACTGAAAATCGTAGATTTGTTTCAATTTTAGACCTCGGAGGAATATTACTGAACTCTAAAAACATTAAATATTCTGTAATTTCATATTGCATGTGATATAATTTTAAACACGCCCTAATAGGAGAGACGGTTGACGCAACGCTGGCTCAAAAGCTGCAAAAGCTCGAAGTGTGCTGTGTTCGGAATCCAGTTTTGAACTGGACACTAAGAGTGACCATAAATGCACCATATATCATGTAATGAATACTTTTCGAAATACCATCGCTTTCAGCTCGAATTTCTTTGGGTGTCCAGATCTCAGCGTTCGGCAGTGCTACGACCATCAGTTAGGGCTCGTTCGAAAGGCCCCGACGGCCTCTTCAAGCGTGCGAAATCTCAACCATCTGGTTCCAACCGTTCCGGAGCTACGACGTCGCAAAGTTTGGGAACTTAAAATTCCGTTTCCCCCCGCAAAACTCGCCCGAACGAAGAGCTAGAGGTTTGGGATTGGGCGCAATCGAACCGCCCTTCAATTCCCTTTCGAACGAGTACTAACACGGCATATCTCGGATGCATATGAGGGGAGAGGCCCGGAGTTTCGCCTATTTCGCGTCGATTTTTTCGAAAGTTTAAACGCCCGTATCTTCGAAGCCCTTAGGGTTAGCGGGCCCAAATTTTTCAGGGAACATTCACTGATATATGAACTTGGATTGGCCTGGCTAGATATTCGAGACGACGAAAATTTCAACTTTTTACTTTTCGAAATTCCATCGCTTTCAGCTCGAATTTCTTTGGGTGTCCAGATCTCAGCGTTCGGCAGTGCTACGACCATCAGTTAGGGCTCGTTCGAAAGGCCTCGACGGCCTCTTCAAGCGTGCGAAATCTCAACCATCTGGTTCCAACCATTCCGGAGCTACGACGGCGCAAAGTTTGGGAATTCAAAAATTCCCTTTCCCCCGTAAAACTCGCCCGAACGAAGAGCTAGAGGTTTGGGATTGGGCGCAATCGAACCGCCCTTCAATTCCCTTTCGAACGAGTACCAACACGGCATATCTCGGATGCATATGAGGGGAGAGCCCCGAGGTTTCGCCTATTTCGCGTCGATTTTTTCGAAACTTTAAACGCCCGTATCTCCGAAGCCCTTAGGGTTAGCGGGCCCAAATTTTTCAGGGAACATTCACTCATATATGAGCTTCGATTGGCCTTGTTAGATATTCGAGACGACGAAAATTTCAACTTTTTACTTTTCGAAATTCCATCGCTTTCAGCTCGAATTTCTTTGGCTGTCCAGATCTCAGCGTTCGGAAGTGCTACGACCATCAGTTAGGCCTCGTTCGAAAGGTCTCGACGGCCTCTTCAAGCGTGCGAAATCTCAACCATCTGGTTCCAACCGTTCCAGAGCTACGGCGGCTCAAAGTTTGAGAACTTAAAAATTCCCTTTTCCCCCGTAAAACTCGCCCGAACGAAGAGCTAGAGGTTTGGGATTGGGCGCAATCGAACCGTCCTTCAATTCCCTTTCGAACGAGTACCAACACGGCATATCTCGGATGCATATGAGGGGAGAGCCCCGAGGTTTCGCCTATTTCGCGTCGATTTTTTCGAAACTTTAAACGCCCGTATCTCCGAAGCCCTTAGGGTTAGCGGGCCCAAATTTTTCAGGGAACATTCACTCATATATGAGCTTCGATTGGCCTTGTTAGATATTCGAGACGACGAAAATTTCAACTTTTTACTTTTCGAAATTCCATCGCTTTCAGCTCGAATTTCTTTGGCTGTCCAGATCTCAGCGTTCGGAAGTGCTACGACCATCAGTTAGGCCTCGTTCGAAAGGTCTCGACGGCCTCTTCAAGCGTGCGAAATCTCAACCATCTGGTTCCAACCGTTCCAGAGCTACGGCGGCTCAAAGTTTGAGAACTTAAAAATTCCCTTTTCCCCCGTAAAACTCGCCCGAACGAAGAGCTAGAGGTTTGGGATTGGGCGCAATCGAACCGTCCTTCAATTCCCTTTCGAACGAGTACCAACACGGCATATCTCGGATGCATATGAGGGGAGAGCCCCGAGGTTTCGCCTATTTCGCGTCGATTTTTTCGAAACTTTAAACGCCCGTATCTCCGAAGCCCTTAGGGTTAGCGGGCCCAAATTTTTCAGGGAACATTCACTCATATATGAGCTTCGATTGGCCTTGTTAGATATTCGAGACGACGAAAATTTCAACTTTTTACTTTTCGAAATTCCATCGCTTTCAGCTCGAATTTCTTTGGCTGTCCAGATCTCAGCGTTCGGAAGTGCTACGACCATCAGTTAGGCCTCGTTCGAAAGGTCTCGACGGCCTCTTCAAGCGTGCGAAATCTCAACCATCTGGCTCCAACCGTTCCAGAGCTACGGCGGCTCAAAGTTTGAGAACTTAAAAATTCCCTTTTCCCCCGTAAAACTCGCCCGAACGAAGAGCTAGAGGTTTGGGATTGGGCGCAATCGAACCGTCCTTCAATTCCCTTTCGAACGAGTACCAACACGGCATATCTCGGATGCATATGAGGGGAGAGCCCCGAGGTTTCGCCTATTTCGCGTCGATTTTTTCGAAACTTTAAACGCCCGTATCTCCGAAGCCCTTAGGGTTAGCGGGCCCAAATTTTTCAGGGAACATTCACTCATATATGAGCTTCGATTGGCCTTGTTAGATATTCGAGACGACGAAAATTTCAACTTTTTACTTTTCGAAATTCCATCGCTTTCAGCTCGAATTTCTTTGGCTGTCCAGATCTCAGCGTTCGGAAGTGCTACGACCATCAGTTAGGCCTCGTTCGAAAGGTCTCGACGGCCTCTTCAAGCGTGCGAAATCTCAACCATCTGGTTCCAACCGTTCCAGAGCTACGGCGGCTCAAAGTTTGAGAACTTAAAAATTCCCTTTTCCCCCGTAAAACTCGCCCGAACGAAGAGCTAGAGGTTTGGGATTGGGCGCAATCGAACCGTCCTTCAATTCCCTTTCGAACGAGTACCAACACGGCATATCTCGGATGCATATGAGGGGAGAGCCCCGAGGTTTCGCCTATTTCGCGTCGATTTTTTCGAAACTTTAAACGCCCGTATCTCCGAAGCCCTTAGGGTTAGCGGGCCCAAATTTTTCAGGGAACATTCACTCATATATGAGCTTCGATTGGCCTTGTTAGATATTCGAGACGACGAAAATTTCAACTTTTTACTTTTCGAAATTCCATCGCTTTCAGCTCGAATTTCTTTGGCTGTCCAGATCTCAGCGTTCGGAAGTGCTACGACCATCAGTTAGGCCTCGTTCGAAAGGTCTCGACGGCCTCTTCAAGCGTGCGAAATCTCAACCATCTGGTTCCAACCGTTCCAGAGCTACGGCGGCTCAAAGTTTGAGAACTTAAAAATTCCCTTTTCCCCCGTAAAACTCGCCCGAACGAAGAGCTAGAGGTTTGGGATTGGGCGCAATCGAACCGTCCTTCAATTCCCTTTCGAACGAGTACCAACACGGCATATCTCGGATGCATATGAGGGGAGAGCCCCGAGGTTTCGCCTATTTCGCGTCGATTTTTTCGAAACTTTAAACGCCCGTATCTCCGAAGCCCTTAGGGTTAGCGGGCCCAAATTTTTCAGGGAACATTCACTCATATATGAGCTTCGATTGGCCTTGTTAGATATTCGAGACGACGAAAATTTCAACTTTTTACTTTTCGAAATTCCATCGCTTTCAGCTCGAATTTCTTTGGCTGTCCAGATCTCAGCGTTCGGAAGTGCTACGACCATCAGTTAGGCCTCGTTCGAAAGGTCTCGACGGCCTCTTCAAGCGTGCGAAATCTCAACCATCTGGTTCCAACCGTTCCAGAGCTACGGCGGCTCAAAGTTTGAGAACTTAAAAATTCCCTTTTCCCCCGTAAAACTCGCCCGAACGAAGAGCTAGAGGTTTGGGATTGGGCGCAATCGAACCGTCCTTCAATTCCCTTTCGAACGAGTACCAACACGGCATATCTCGGATGCATATGAGGGGAGAGCCCCGAGGTTTCGCCTATTTCGCGTCGATTTTTTCGAAACTTTAAACGCCCGTATCTCCGAAGCCCTTAGGGTTAGCGGGCCCAAATTTTTCAGGGAACATTCACTCATATATGAGCTTCGATTGGCCTTGTTAGATATTCGAGACGACGAAAATTTCAACTTTTTACTTTTCGAAATTCCATCGCTTTCAGCTCGAATTTCTTTGGCTGTCCAGATCTCAGCGTTCGGAAGTGCTACGACCATCAGTTAGGCCTCGTTCGAAAGGTCTCGACGGCCTCTTCAAGCGTGCGAAATCTCAACCATCTGGTTCCAACCGTTCCAGAGCTACGGCGGCTCAAAGTTTGAGAACTTAAAAATTCCCTTTTCCCCCGTAAAACTCGCCCGAACGAAGAGCTAGAGGTTTGGGATTGGGCGCAATCGAACCGTCCTTCAATTCCCTTTCGAACGAGTACCAACACGGCATATCTCGGATGCATATGAGGGGAGAGCCCCGAGGTTTCGCCTATTTCGCGTCGATTTTTTCGAAACTTTAAACGCCCGTATCTCCGAAGCCCTTAGGGTTAGCGGGCCCAAATTTTTCAGGGAACATTCACTCATATATGAGCTTCGATTGGCCTTGTTAGATATTCGAGACGACGAAAATTTCAACTTTTTACTTTTCGAAATTCCATCGCTTTCAGCTCGAATTTCTTTGGCTGTCCAGATCTCAGCGTTCGGAAGTGCTACGACCATCAGTTAGGCCTCGTTCGAAAGGTCTCGACGGCCTCTTCAAGCGTGCGAAATCTCAACCATCTGGTTCCAACCGTTCCAGAGCTACGGCGGCTCAAAGTTTGAGAACTTAAAAATTCCCTTTTCCCCCGTAAAACTCGCCCGAACGAAGAGCTAGAGGTTTGGGATTGGGCGCAATCGAACCGTCCTTCAATTCCCTTTCGAACGAGTACCAACACGGCATATCTCGGATGCATATGAGGGGAGAGCCCCGAGGTTTCGCCTATTTCGCGTCGATTTTTTCGAAACTTTAAACGCCCGTATCTCCGAAGCCCTTAGGGTTAGCGGGCCCAAATTTTTCAGGGAACATTCACTCATATATGAGCTTCGATTGGCCTTGTTAGATATTCGAGACGACGAAAATTTCAACTTTTTACTTTTCGAAATTCCATCGCTTTCAGCTCGAATTTCTTTGGCTGTCCAGATCTCAGCGTTCGGAAGTGCTACGACCATCAGTTAGGCCTCGTTCGAAAGGTCTCGACGGCCTCTTCAAGCGTGCGAAATCTCAACCATCTGGTTCCAACCGTTCCAGAGCTACGGCGGCTCAAAGTTTGAGAACTTAAAAATTCCCTTTTCCCCCGTAAAACTCGCCCGAACGAAGAGCTAGAGGTTTGGGATTGGGCGCAATCGAACCGTCCTTCAATTCCCTTTCGAACGAGTACCAACACGGCATATCTCGGATGCATATGAGGGGAGAGCCCCGAGGTTTCGCCTATTTCGCGTCGATTTTTTCGAAACTTTAAACGCCCGTATCTCCGAAGCCCTTAGGGTTAGCGGGCCCAAATTTTTCAGGGAACATTCACTCATATATGAGCTTCGATTGGCCTTGTTAGATATTCGAGACGACGAAAATTTCAACTTTTTACTTTTCGAAATTCCATCGCTTTCAGCTCGAATTTCTTTGGCTGTCCAGATCTCAGCGTTCGGAAGTGCTACGACCATCAGTTAGGCCTCGTTCGAAAGGTCTCGACGGCCTCTTCAAGCGTGCGAAATCTCAACCATCTGGTTCCAACCGTTCCAGAGCTACGGCGGCTCAAAGTTTGAGAACTTAAAAATTCCCTTTTCCCCCGTAAAACTCGCCCGAACGAAGAGCTAGAGGTTTGGGATTGGGCGCAATCGAACCGTCCTTCAATTCCCTTTCGAACGAGTACCAACACGGCATATCTCGGATGCATATGAGGGGAGAGCCCCGAGGTTTCGCCTATTTCGCGTCGATTTTTTCGAAACTTTAAACGCCCGTATCTCCGAAGCCCTTAGGGTTAGCGGGCCCAAATTTTTCAGGGAACATTCACTCATATATGAGCTTCGATTGGCCTTGTTAGATATTCGAGACGACGAAAATTTCAACTTTTTACTTTTCGAAATTCCATCGCTTTCAGCTCGAATTTCTTTGGCTGTCCAGATCTCAGCGTTCGGAAGTGCTACGACCATCAGTTAGGCCTCGTTCGAAAGGTCTCGACGGCCTCTTCAAGCGTGCGAAATCTCAACCATCTGGTTCCAACCGTTCCAGAGCTACGGCGGCTCAAAGTTTGAGAACTTAAAAATTCCCTTTTCCCCCGTAAAACTCGCCCGAACGAAGAGCTAGAGGTTTGGGATTGGGCGCAATCGAACCGTCCTTCAATTCCCTTTCGAACGAGTACCAACACGGCATATCTCGGATGCATATGAGGGGAGAGCCCCGAGGTTTCGCCTATTTCGCGTCGATTTTTTCGAAACTTTAAACGCCCGTATCTCCGAAGCCCTTAGGGTTAGCGGGCCCAAATTTTTCAGGGAACATTCACTCATATATGAGCTTCGATTGGCCTTGTTAGATATTCGAGACGACGAAAATTTCAACTTTTTACTTTTCGAAATTCCATCGCTTTCAGCTCGAATTTCTTTGGCTGTCCAGATCTCAGCGTTCGGAAGTGCTACGACCATCAGTTAGGCCTCGTTCGAAAGGTCTCGACGGCCTCTTCAAGCGTGCGAAATCTCAACCATCTGGTTCCAACCGTTCCAGAGCTACGGCGGCTCAAAGTTTGAGAACTTAAAAATTCCCTTTTCCCCCGTAAAACTCGCCCGAACGAAGAGCTAGAGGTTTGGGATTGGGCGCAATCGAACCGTCCTTCAATTCCCTTTCGAACGAGTACCAACACGGCATATCTCGGATGCATATGAGGGGAGAGCCCCGAGGTTTCGCCTATTTCGCGTCGATTTTTTCGAAACTTTAAACGCCCGTATCTCCGAAGCCCTTAGGGTTAGCGGGCCCAAATTTTTCAGGGAACATTCACTCATATATGAGCTTCGATTGGCCTTGTTAGATATTCGAGACGACGAAAATTTCAACTTTTTACTTTTCGAAATTCCATCGCTTTCAGCTCGAATTTCTTTGGCTGTCCAGATCTCAGCGTTCGGAAGTGCTACGACCATCAGTTAGGCCTCGTTCGAAAGGTCTCGACGGCCTCTTCAAGCGTGCGAAATCTCAACCATCTGGTTCCAACCGTTCCAGAGCTACGGCGGCTCAAAGTTTGAGAACTTAAAAATTCCCTTTTCCCCCGTAAAACTCGCCCGAACGAAGAGCTAGAGGTTTGGGATTGGGCGCAATCGAACCGTCCTTCAATTCCCTTTCGAACGAGTACCAACACGGCATATCTCGGATGCATATGAGGGGAGAGCCCCGAGGTTTCGCCTATTTCGCGTCGATTTTTTCGAAACTTTAAACGCCCGTATCTCCGAAGCCCTTAGGGTTAGCGGGCCCAAATTTTTCAGGGAACATTCACTCATATATGAGCTTCGATTGGCCTTGTTAGATATTCGAGACGACGAAAATTTCAACTTTTTACTTTTCGAAATTCCATCGCTTTCAGCTCGAATTTCTTTGGCTGTCCAGATCTCAGCGTTCGGAAGTGCTACGACCATCAGTTAGGCCTCGTTCGAAAGGTCTCGACGGCCTCTTCAAGCGTGCGAAATCTCAACCATCTGGTTCCAACCGTTCCAGAGCTACGGCGGCTCAAAGTTTGAGAACTTAAAAATTCCCTTTTCCCCCGTAAAACTCGCCCGAACGAAGAGCTAGAGGTTTGGGATTGGGCGCAATCGAACCGTCCTTCAATTCCCTTTCGAACGAGTACCAACACGGCATATCTCGGATGCATATGAGGGGAGAGCCCCGAGGTTTCGCCTATTTCGCGTCGATTTTTTCGAAACTTTAAACGCCCGTATCTCCGAAGCCCTTAGGGTTAGCGGGCCCAAATTTTTCAGGGAACATTCACTCATATATGAGCTTCGATTGGCCTTGTTAGATATTCGAGACGACGAAAATTTCAACTTTTTACTTTTCGAAATTCCATCGCTTTCAGCTCGAATTTCTTTGGCTGTCCAGATCTCAGCGTTCGGAAGTGCTACGACCATCAGTTAGGCCTCGTTCGAAAGGTCTCGACGGCCTCTTCAAGCGTGCGAAATCTCAACCATCTGGTTCCAACCGTTCCAGAGCTACGGCGGCTCAAAGTTTGAGAACTTAAAAATTCCCTTTTCCCCCGTAAAACTCGCCCGAACGAAGAGCTAGAGGTTTGGGATTGGGCGCAATCGAACCGTCCTTCAATTCCCTTTCGAACGAGTACCAACACGGCATATCTCGGATGCATATGAGGGGAGAGCCCCGAGGTTTCGCCTATTTCGCGTCGATTTTTTCGAAACTTTAAACGCCCGTATCTCCGAAGCCCTTAGGGTTAGCGGGCCCAAATTTTTCAGGGAACATTCACTCATATATGAGCTTCGATTGGCCTTGTTAGATATTCGAGACGACGAAAATTTCAACTTTTTACTTTTCGAAATTCCATCGCTTTCAGCTCGAATTTCTTTGGCTGTCCAGATCTCAGCGTTCGGAAGTGCTACGACCATCAGTTAGGCCTCGTTCGAAAGGTCTCGACGGCCTCTTCAAGCGTGCGAAATCTCAACCATCTGGTTCCAACCGTTCCAGAGCTACGGCGGCTCAAAGTTTGAGAACTTAAAAATTCCCTTTTCCCCCGTAAAACTCGCCCGAACGAAGAGCTAGAGGTTTGGGATTGGGCGCAATCGAACCGTCCTTCAATTCCCTTTCGAACGAGTACCAACACGGCATATCTCGGATGCATATGAGGGGAGAGCCCCGAGGTTTCGCCTATTTCGCGTCGATTTTTTCGAAACTTTAAACGCCCGTATCTCCGAAGCCCTTAGGGTTAGCGGGCCCAAATTTTTCAGGGAACATTCACTCATATATGAGCTTCGATTGGCCTTGTTAGATATTCGAGACGACGAAAATTTCAACTTTTTACTTTTCGAAATTCCATCGCTTTCAGCTCGAATTTCTTTGGCTGTCCAGATCTCAGCGTTCGGAAGTGCTACGACCATCAGTTAGGCCTCGTTCGAAAGGTCTCGACGGCCTCTTCAAGCGTGCGAAATCTCAACCATCTGGTTCCAACCGTTCCAGAGCTACGGCGGCTCAAAGTTTGAGAACTTAAAAATTCCCTTTTCCCCCGTAAAACTCGCCCGAACGAAGAGCTAGAGGTTTGGGATTGGGCGCAATCGAACCGTCCTTCAATTCCCTTTCGAACGAGTACCAACACGGCATATCTCGGATGCATATGAGGGGAGAGCCCCGAGGTTTCGCCTATTTCGCGTCGATTTTTTCGAAACTTTAAACGCCCGTATCTCCGAAGCCCTTAGGGTTAGCGGGCCCAAATTTTTCAGGGAACATTCACTCATATATGAGCTTCGATTGGCCTTGTTAGATATTCGAGACGACGAAAATTTCAACTTTTTACTTTTCGAAATTCCATCGCTTTCAGCTCGAATTTCTTTGGCTGTCCAGATCTCAGCGTTCGGAAGTGCTACGACCATCAGTTAGGCCTCGTTCGAAAGGTCTCGACGGCCTCTTCAAGCGTGCGAAATCTCAACCATCTGGTTCCAACCGTTCCAGAGCTACGGCGGCTCAAAGTTTGAGAACTTAAAAATTCCCTTTTCCCCCGTAAAACTCGCCCGAACGAAGAGCTAGAGGTTTGGGATTGGGCGCAATCGAACCGTCCTTCAATTCCCTTTCGAACGAGTACCAACACGGCATATCTCGGATGCATATGAGGGGAGAGCCCCGAGGTTTCGCCTATTTCGCGTCGATTTTTTCGAAACTTTAAACGCCCGTATCTCCGAAGCCCTTAGGGTTAGCGGGCCCAAATTTTTCAGGGAACATTCACTCATATATGAGCTTCGATTGGCCTTGTTAGATATTCGAGACGACGAAAATTTCAACTTTTTACTTTTCGAAATTCCATCGCTTTCAGCTCGAATTTCTTTGGCTGTCCAGATCTCAGCGTTCGGAAGTGCTACGACCATCAGTTAGGCCTCGTTCGAAAGGTCTCGACGGCCTCTTCAAGCGTGCGAAATCTCAACCATCTGGCTCCAACCGTTCCAGAGCTACGGCGGCTCAAAGTTTGAGAACTTAAAAATTCCCTTTTCCCCCGTAAAACTCGCCCGAACGAAGAGCTAGAGGTTTGGGATTGGGCGCAATCGAACCGTCCTTCAATTCCCTTTCGGAACGAGTACCAACACGGCATATCTCGGATGCATATGAGGGGAGAGCCCCGAGGTTTCGCCTACTTCGCGTCGATTTTTCCGAAACTTTTTAAATGCCCGTATCTCCGAAAGCCCTTAGGGTTAGCGGGCCCAAATTTTTCATGGAACATTCACTCATATGAGCTTCGATTGGCCTTGTTAGATATTCGAGACGACGAAAATTTCAACTTTTCCTTTCGAAATTCCATCGCTTTCAGCTCGAATTCCTTTGGCTGTCCAGATCTCAGCGTTCGGAAGCGCTACGACCATCAGTTAGGCCTCGTTCGAAAGGTCTCGACGGCCTCTTCTGCGTGCGAAATCTCCAGCCATCTGGTTCCAACGGTTCCAGAGCTACGGCGGCTCAAGTTTGAGAACTTAAAAATTCCCTTTTCCCCGTAAAACTCGCCCGAACGAAGAGC